>JAWZYV010012193.1:0-312818 GCA_038373885.1 Cheiracanthium punctorium | reverse complement strand
ATTTTTAATTAATAGTTTAAAAAGTTCAAAATTCTGAGCGTCAGGTATGCATTACCGGAGTCTTCGGCTTATATGCTTTAATTTTCAAAGCTTTGCATGCTGTATATTTGCCTGAAGAACATTAATTTGTATTATTATCGATAGATAGATTTGGCGTAAAACTAGCATAATTTTCGTGGTATTTCATGTTTTTCAAATGCAATGTGCGAAACTCTCCAAGCATGACAACGTATGAACTGTTTTTAATTAGTAATTAAAAATCTAAAATTTTAAGTAGCGTATAACCGTCTTCGGAGTCCCATCAATTTCTACACCAAAATATTGATTCAGCAGTTTAGTTTTGAAAGCGTAACAAACACACTTTTGCATTTATAATATATCTATAAATGTAGATGTAAAAGATTTACTTCTATTTTTTTTTTTTCTTTTTACTTAATTGAGGAGACATCGGTTGGATGTATGAAGCCATCCACTTCAGAGCACGCGACATGGACCCATCTCAGGGCACTCTGACTTTCTCCAAAACTGGATCAAAGATCAAACCTCTTTTCTATGGGTGTAGGTTCGCATTCTGACTAGCTACGCTGTGATCTGTGCACGCTAGAACCCCTTTTCACACAGGCCGACCGATTGGCCATATTGGGTCGAACTGCTGAAGCGGGAGGTTGTTTTGCTTGGCGTCGTTTTCTTTACGAGCTCTCAATCTTTTTTGTATATCAGTTTGCATGCTCAGTTTTGTGTTTTACGCTTTTCTTTTTTGAACATATTTACCTTATCGGCTTGGTACAACTTTAAGAAAGTTTTTTTAATAGTTACATTTATATATATAATTTATTTAAGAATTTTGGTCTGATTATTAAATTTCTATACATAAAATAAATTTGAATAACAGTTATTAAACTTTAAAGGCTAGGAAAATTGAATAACATTTGTTCAGACAGCAAAAAATATAAAAATTTTAGCATTCTGAAAAAGTGAATGCTAGGCACAAACAGAGTAAATATTTATTTTGTAGCTAATTTTATTTTCATTCATATGATCCTTAAAAATTTTGGCAATTCAGTTTACCTCCTCAATTTTTGTTTGCAGTAGGGGAGAATATGAAAAACCTTTACACTTGTTCCATAATAAACTGTGGAAAGATTTTAAAACTTGTGGTTTAAAATTGTATAGATAGAAATAAATTGTCAGTGTGATTTTTCTATTTTTGAATATCTGAAATTTGAAGCCAAGATAAGACAATATTTACCTGAAAAACTGTCCCTTCTGCAATTCATAATCCATTTTTTTCTTCTGTCAGGATTTGGAGAGAATCTAAGACGATAACCCTTTTCCGTACTGTTTGAACAGTTCACTGCACAACATCCAACCATTTTTATTGATCTTGAACAACCACAAAATATAAATTTTATGACATAGGTGTACGATCCAATATGGCGGCCTGACAACTTTCGAACCAAAATTTCAGGCAAGTCAGCTCTCCCTATAGTAGCCTTAGTGCACGCTAAAGAGTACGTGTCGGTGGTGGCGCCATCTTTTGAGAAAATTATCACAAAACGAATTTTTCGATTTTTCATTGAAAATCGGCTAAAAAAAATTAAAAATATTGTAAATGCCACACTTACTATTTTTTTTTTAACTTTTAAACTCATAAATGCCACGGCGTTTCTTCCATAAATTACGTTGTTTTGCCAACAGGAATGATGCGAGTGAAATGGGGTGTGTGTTGTGTCATTTATTCTGTTTTCCCAGTAATGGAAATGATACATATTTGAGCCCATTAAAGCCCAAGCAGGGTTGGTATATTGTCCACTTTTTTGTAAAAAGTCCGAGACGCTGGACGAAATTGGAAGAAATGGAGAAAATAAAAATAATTTAATTAAGAGTATTGTTATGATGCATGTTTTGTTATCATGCACACAAAACTGTTCCTACATTTTAACAAAAATATTAACAAAACATTTTAACAAAAATAAGAATGTTTTTTAATTATTCATTAAAATTCATCATATATAACCCAATTAATTCACAAAAAAAAAAAAAAAAAAAAAAGATAAACTCTATAGTAAAGCAATTTTATGGAATTTGCTGTAAAATTAAACTTAACAATAAAATAAATTAGCTATCAATTAATTAATTTAATTACACTGTACATGAAAAAAGGGGTTTCTTTTATGATATAGCACAAACTTAAGCATTTTTATTGAAAATATAAAATAAAAGAATTTTATTTTTGTTTTTATGGACTTTAATTTCTATATACCATATAACAATATAATACTGAGAAAATAGTATAAACACTTACACAATTGTACTTTTAAATTAATTATATTTTTAAAACTTTTATTGGAGAAGAAAAATTCCTTCATTTAATAACCACTCGTTTGATGCATACTAAAATCAGTTCTGCTTCAAGTTTGAATCACAATCAAAAACTGGAATAAATACTAAAATTCTGAACCAAAACAAAAAAAAATAAAATTCACTTAAAATTTACTTAATTCATCTTCATTCAAAAGGAAAAAAGCAAAGATGAGTCCAATTCCAAATAAATGTGGTAGAAAAAAAGATCCAGTAAGAAAACGTTCTGAAGAATTAACCAAAAATGCTAAAATTGTTAGAATATGCTGCAAAGAGTGACCTAGTAACATTAGTGCTAAAGCACATAGAATATGAAACTATTTTGAAAAATGTCCCAAAAGACAAAAGTGTGAACAAGATTCTGATGAAAGTATATCAGATGTATCCAGTTTAACAAGCTCCAGCACTACTCCATCCACATCGTAGTCTCAGTCTGAATGTACAAGGACAGCCTTCAACAGCATCATTTATAGTAAAAAATACCAAAACAGAAAAATCAGTATTGTCACAGTCAAGAATCATTTAATATCTTTACAAGTGTTTTCATAAACTATGTGTATGTATATAGAGGGAGAGAAACAAAAGTCTCTGTATAATAAATAAAAACTTAGTAAAAAAACACATAAAATGTTACTTATACCACGATATGACCATTTCGACCTAAAATTCTTTCGGTCTTCCTCAGTCAAAGCCCTTCTCAGTTCCCTCTGTTCAGTGAGACAAAGGGTTTTGACTGAGGAAGACCGAAGGAATTTTTGGTCGAAACGATCGTATCGTGGTATAAGTAACATTTTATGTGTGTTTTTTCACAAAGTTTTTATTTATTTTATCATTTAACACCAGTATTTTGAGTGTTTTTTCTGCAACAGTCTCTGTATTTTTGCTAAAAATTCATAAAAAGGGGAAGAAAATCTGAAACACTTTCAGATTTTACATATGCACGAAAGTGCTGTATATTAAAAGCATATCATAATTTATGCATCGTCCCTATTTTTTTTTCCTTATTCCATTAAGTTGGAAAGTGTATCATTAATCATGAGTGTGCCGTATTTTTCTTCCTTGGTTCATAAAATCCATCTTTGGAATCGAAATCTATCTTAAAATCGCCTACTAAAACGACTTTACAATCTTCGCCATGTATTTTACAACTATATTTCACCGTTTTAAATATTGCTTCGAGTGTGCATCATAATCCATGAGTGTGCCACGTTTGTCTTTCTCGGGTTGATTCCTTTAATGCCTCACAACTCTCGCCAAGGTGGCAATAATTAAACATATGCAGTTACCATGATGATTTTTTGTATTTATGTGGCAATCATAATTTAGAATTAAAATGGCGATTTGGAACAACATGTAAGTACAGCATTTTGTTACATTTTTATTTATTTGAGTTGCCAATTAATGTAGTTTTAATATTTAAGTGTCTTCAAATTCCTTAACTGGTGCATTTATTGCTAATTTGTTCACTTTAGTTTTCATCTAGTCTTTTGGGAGTGCTGAAACTTGTGCATAACTCCTAGAGACACATGACTGCAAAGCTCGCCAAAGTGCGGGGATTTTTTAGGTTGGCGAGAATGGGGGGGTGTTGAAATAGAAATAAACTTTTTCTTGTACCATAAAACACATCTTTGGAATTGAAATCTATCTTAAAATCGCCTACTGAAACTGTTTTACAATCTTCGCCAGGCATATTCCAACTATATCGCATGGGCATCATAATCAATGAGTGTACCGTGTTTCCTTCCTTGTTCCATAAAACACTTCTAGAAATCTAAGAATAGAAATCTATATTAAAATTGCCTACCAAAACTGTTTAACAATTTTCGCCAGGCATAGTTGAACAATACTTCACCTTTATAAATACCATTTGGATAGTGTATCATAATCTATGAGTGTACCGTATTTGTCTTCTCTGTTCTATAAAACACTTCTTCGGAATTAAAATCACCTAATAAAACTATTTTACAATATTCGCTAGGTGTTTTCTAACTATACTCCAAATATATTTATAATAAATTGTCGCGTTTTGGCACCAAATTTAGTGATCCATTATCAAAAATTGCAAACCTTGTATGACTAACAACATTTTATGCCCCCCCCCCCTCCACGTTATCTACCAAACACAAAGGCTGCGTTCAGACTGCCACTTTTGAGTAACTCGAGTTACTCAGGAAAAACCCAAGCCGTTCATGATGCCCGATTTGAGCTTTTCGGGGAGATAAACAATGCGTTCAGACTGCCAAGTTGAGTAGCTCGAGTTTTTCCCAACTCCCCAAGGATTTTCCTTGGGAAGTTGGAGAGATAGATCACGTGAGCTTTGTTTATTGTTATTGTTCGCTCCCATTGGCTCCACAGGTTAGTAAATACGTGCCGCCCCCTTTTTTTCCTATTATATACCCAAAACCGTTCACGATGTCAATCTCCCCGAGTAAAACTCGAGCTGTTCGTGTTTTACTCGAGTTTTACCCAAAAGTGGCAGTCTGAACACGCCCGAAATGATATTTTGTCCGAGATGGTTTTTTCCAGGATTTTTGACTAGATGAAATAGGACAATCCTGTGGCTAAGTCCATTTTTTGGGTTAGGATCACTGTTCAACAAAGGCCATTCTACTAAAAGCACAAGCGGTGTAAGTTGTAACTCCCTTAGCAACCATGTAAATAGCAGCACTAGTTGCTGTGTAACACTGAATTTCCTATGATAATCCTAATAAAACCTTAAATATCTCAAAACTAGAAAAACAGTTACATCACTTGGGCTTCAAGGGGCTCATTTACTAATATAAACAGATATCAGATCTCATGACTGACCGAGCAATAAACAATCACTCTGAAATACCTTACTTGTATTTTATAGAATATGTACACTAATTCATTCAAAAATAACATATCATTTTTAAATATCTATTTACAAGAAATAATATTTCTCATGAACTCGAGTCTGAACATATAGTGAAATATAGAATGCAACCCTGGTTCAGGGCTCTTAGGACAGTAGTATTCAAGCCTTTTGGCAACACAGTCTTACTTTTGACATTAAAATACCCTTGGCTTTTTTGAAAATTTAATTTGATTGTTAACTATTTATAAGTATTTACCGATAAAAAACTACATAAATGAAGGATATAGGAAATGAGCTTGAACATTTAAAATATGCCAATGTTTTAATTATGTTGAATAAGATAACATCTTTTTTAAGAAAATTAAGGCAGGAAAACTGGATAATTCAAATTATATTAAACAAGACACACTATCAGAAGATGAAATAGATTACATAGTTTAATTTTTGCTATTTTCCCTATCTTTCTTTTAGCTAGTAATTTGATTCCCATTTTAAAACTATATGAAATTAACTTAAAATTCATACTTGTCTTAAATACACAAGAATGCTAATATTTAATAAAGAAAAATTAAAATTGAACTTCACATTAGGGATGTAACTGATATTTGGTCACTATTCAGTATTTGGCTGTTTTTCCAAATATTCAGTTGGTCAAATATTCGGTAAGCTGAATACTGAATAGGTATTCGGAAGAATAGTTGTGGTTGAATATTTCTATATATTAAGCTGAATAATTTCAGAACAAAGAAACATTTTTCTTAAGGCATTTATCATACACAAATAATATTGCTTAGTTTCAATATGCTAATCTCACATAATAAAATGTCCTAAGTCATTGAATTTTAAGCTGAATGTAGCATAATCTAATGTATTAATAATGTTACAGAAATGCAGACTTTTCTACTTAGTGACACTACTTGACTTGATTTTCTAATTTCTTTATTGGGTGGGGGTAGAAGAAATTTTTTTTAGATATTTAATCACAAACATAGTTTTGAAAAGCTGCTAAATATGTTTTACTCAGAGTTTGTAATGGAAAAACATGATGTGATTATGTATAGTTACCATATAAATCACATTTACCATCGCATATTTATTAAATTATTAATATCTCAAAATATAATTATGCCATTATAAGTGTTTAACTTTGTAAAAGATTTTTTTTTATGAACAATATTTTTTTTTTAGTTTTACAGATAATATACTGTTGAGTTTTTAAGCACCTACAAATAATATAAAATGAATTTTAATTAGTCTTTATTTAGTATTTAATAACAAAATTGAAAAGCGATATTTTATTATAAAAAACCACCTGGTTTAAACCGGACAACTTTGATGATAGACCTAAAATATACATAGTTAAAATTTGTATGGTGGTTTTAATGAAGAAACTGAAATACTTAACTTTAAAATGTAAAATTTTTTATTTTTAGTGCGACAAATTTCTGTTAATGAGAACATAATAAACAGCCCCATCATTTATTTATATGTTTTATAAACAATAAGCAGCAAAAAAACTTCAGTGGACTAGTTACAAAGATAATCTTTTTTTTTTTTTTTTAAGTAATTCTGAAATTATACTTAAAGTACTCATAATACAAATGATAATTTTACCTTTATACTGAAATGCCTTATGGCAATTTTTTTTTTTTGGGGGGGGGGGCAAAGCATTACTTTTTTCAGCATTTCTAGTTTGATAATTAAATTTCAGATATTGCTGTCATCTACATTTTAAAAATTTTAAAATACAGCCATTATTATTTCACTAATTGCATTTCAGGAATTGAATTCCTAATATACAAATGATGTATAACTTCCTGCAGAGCTTTATCTTAGTATTTCACTTAATAGCCAGATAGCAGAATTTACAGTATCAATCTGCAGTATCAGGATCCAAGCAAAAAATTTATCTGCAATATTAATATAAATTTGGTTACATATTCTGAAAGCTATAAAATAATCTGTAGTGCTTGCTACCAGGCTAAATAGTATAAATTCTTTCTTATGGTATCAAAAAACATTGAGGCATAAAATCAAAAGAAAATAATCAGCGAAAAGAAATTTTTTATTTGATACTTAAGTAAAGGGTATCACCAGAAAATGATAAATGTAACTCTAGATTACACTAAGAATTTTGTAAATCCGTATAACAGTCAGCTGGTTGACACAAGAATAATACACTAATGCTATAATACACATCTATTATTGATTTTACATACAAGAAAAACATAAAATTATTTGCTAACATTATATTGTAGCAAAATATGATAAATATTTTTCATTTACAATGTACTAACAGATGTTTATAAACAATTTAAAATCGCTATAAACATATAAAGTGAACAACTTGTTACTATCAAATTTTCACTATTATTGAATCTTATTAGGGCAGAATAATTCCCTAATATTTTAAAACATGCAGATTTACAATGTTGCAAAACTACAATTTTGTTTCAGTTATTGCTGCCATTTGTGCTTTGTTCAAGCTTAATATTATTTACTTATTTGTCCAAATTAAGTTTTAAAAAAATAAGTATTGAGAAGATAAACCTTATTTGTCTCTTGTGACGACTCCCATTTTGTCACAATGGGAATTAATAGAATTTCACAACAGAATTGATTTTTCATCAGCCACCTATCAAAACCTTAATATGCACAAAGGAGATGGGGAGATGTGAGAGATACTAAATCTAAAATTGTTTTGAAATTACAACCTGGTCATGAATACCAAGATTTAAGAAACGTGTGTAAATACTTCAGTCATATTTTTAGTTATTAAAATACTTTTTAAAACTATTTCAATTCTTAAATATACTCACTTGTGTAGGATTTTATAAACACAGAAAATATATTGAAATCTAAGATAACATTATGGAGCACTAACTAATCTGGAAGAAATGTTTGATTTTCGGTACAGTAGCTGGGTTACTTTATTATGATTAATTAGAGAATGCAATCCCACACTTTTTTTGTTTTGCAGGATTGCGTCTATTGTTGCGTCCACTAGTATTTCCCCCCGCCCCCAAATTAAATATTTTCTATGTATAGAATTAGATGCAATAGATGTATGTCTTCCATTACCTAGGGAATGCAATCCTGCACTGTTTCGCTGCAATATTTATGATATTTAGAATGTTAAACTGAGAAAAAAAGAAAATTGTGACGATTCTTCAGGGTGGCTACAGAAATTGAGAAAAAAAGTTCCCTGATTCTTCCTTGACTATCATTATCAAATTTCCATAACTAATGATATACATACCATAATCTTTCATGTAAATTACCATTGCATGTCATGCATTAACAGATGAATGCTTCATATAGGGAAATAAATAATAGAAAACCACAAAGGTGCTTAATATTAATAAAATTGTAGTTCAGTTTCATAAATCCAAACACAAAATTTAGTTGAACACCAAAAGACAATGTGTAGCAGAAAGTTTCCTCGTTTTATAAAGACAGTGTTCAATTTTAAGGCGTAAGGATGGCTGATAAAAATAAACTGGCCATTTAGTCAACTTATTTTATTTCAATCAATTTATTGTATCAAATTTTAAAAAATATGTAAAAAGGCTTCAGAATGAGCACTGTCTATAAAAAAAAGACGACGTCCAGTTATCTGAATATAAAGACAAGTTTGTGTGAAATCCCAAAACTTTATCTTGTTTTTTCAAAAAGTTTTGGAGGAAAATTTTACAGCATACATGAAATTAAAGTATATCTCTAAAAAATAAAGTACCATTCTCCTCTTAAACAATTTTTGAAACTCAAATCTGAAAATATAGCTATTAAAAGGAATAAAATTTAGTTAAAGTCACTAACGAAAGCAGAAGCAAATTGTTGAATTATTATATTGACTACTAATAATGTAATTTTCAACCCTCTTTCTTATGAAAAACAAAAATAAGTCTCAGTCAAAAATTTATTTTGTGAAAGCTAAGTTCTCATTAATAACACATCAACAACATTCTCCACTTGAAATAATTTTGAAAATTGTAAAATCTTTTTAAACTTTTCTTAAAATAAAGTTAACGTTAATTAGTCGACTTCATAAAAGATCATTAGTAATATAAAAATTACTAATAAAAAGATTGAAAATTTAAACATTGTAATTTGCTTCTAGCAATATATAAAGATGAATAAATTTATTAATGAGATGAATAAATATTTAAGAATCTTAAATCTTTGAAACTTTACATAGAAGATAGTCCTCTAATATTGCATGATAAAGGAGCTCATAATATTTATCATCTTACTCAAAAAGTGAGTTGTTCTAGAAAAACTTTATGAAGTAATAATTTAAAATCATTGAAAATAAAATTACCTGTATAAGTTATACATATACAATAAGCTTTTATATACAAAAAAAAAAAAGAGCCATGTGAATCAGCCAGAATATTGTCAGAGCTAATAAAAACTCTTCACAAAACTTTTTTGCACATAGCAGATATTGGTTTGACAACGACAATATATTATTTCATAAATACTGTCAATTCTAAAGTTCTGAAAAGTAAAATTGTAAAAACAAGATATCTAGAACATATATGTACAAAAGTAAACCTTAAAATAATTTGTCTACAAAAGTAGGACACTAGAAAGAAAGTAACTGAACCATAAGATTACTTTTACGCAAGATTATTTGTATTGATTCACATATTTATTTCTAGCTGTGTTTGATGGACAAAACTAAATGTAACTAAATATTTTCATCTGTGTACAGATATTAGTATCACAAACTATAAATTGCTTAACATGAAATAAAATTTTCAATGAATATTTTAGGGTTTATACATGATTAGGAGTTTGGTTCTGACTTCTTTATTTCAGATCTTATTTGTTTGCTTTCTTCCAACAACTTAGTTATTTCTGCATGGAGGCTGTCATTTTTTTGTTCAAGTGCATCCAAACAATTACTTATTTCATCCAATTCCTTATTCAGTTGAATATATGCTGTAAGAAAAATAGATATATCAGCCATCAGAATTTCTCCAAATTTTAGATCACATTGGATTTGAGGAGCTGCAACTGTTAGTTAATTTTATCCTGACCACAATTCTAAACTTTAACATTTAACATTTTACTTCTGAAACCATTCTTTCTCAATTGCCTTTTTTTTAATACTTTTTTACGTGCTGCCACCAACCCTTTGACCGCAGCGGATCTAGGGGAAGGGGTTGGAGGACTTTAGTCCCTCCTAAAGACATTGCTCAGGGGTAACATTTTGCATCATTCTACACTTTGTTTATGTAAAATGATTTTTTTTCAAGAAAGCAGCCCCCCTCAAAAAGAATTTACATTGCTTTAGCATAAGATTTTTGTTTTATTCTATATTTTATATAGGTCAAATAATCTTTTATTATTATTATTATTTTTTTTTTTAAAGTTAGCTTCTCTAAAAAATAACTTCTGTATCCACAATTGATTTTACATGGAATGAACAGATAATATTGTTGTCATTTGTTGTTTATTTATGATTAAGCTGAGAAAAAATAAATTATTGAAAATTAGAAATTATCATGGTATTTTTATTTTAAAAGCAAAGTGACGGATAGTTAAAATCATTTAAAACCAGGTAAAAACACATGAAAATCCGTATGTAGCACTATCGGTGGCAGCCACCACCTTCTTCAGCATAGGTCTTGGTTCCAAACGGCCAGCTCTCTTCCTCAGCAGGGCGTTCCACCCAGGATCGATCTGCGCATGCGTCATATCATTCACAGCGCCATCTGTGGTTATAATCTGTAGGGCTTCCATATTTAGGGCATAATGACTGTTTTTGTAATTGGCGAGTTTTTGGCTATTGTTAAAGTTGATTTCTATGGGGTGTTCCTGGGCTATTTTTGCAAGGGCAGTAGTGGTTTTATTGAATTTAATGTCAGTTTGATGTTCCTTTTTTCGGTCTTTGATTTTTCGTTTTGTCATGCCAATATAGCAGCCCTATTTATTGGTACTATTGTCTGTAAAGCTTAGTTTATAAATACCGGCGGTTTCATCAGGATTTATATTATCTTTATCACTGCGAATGCGTTTGAAAATATTTTGATTGGGTTTTATTGGGATTTTGATATTTTTCTTTGCAGCTTCATTTGTGATTTTTAGGGCGGCTCCCCTGCAGTAGGGAATGGCATTGGTAAATTTTAGTTTCGGATTTTGATAGTTATTAATTTGTTCCAGTTTTTTGATTCTCTTTTTAAAAAGGCTTTTTACTATTGAATTTGGGTACCCTGCGTTTTTACATTGAGTTTTGATAAACTGGAGTTCTTCATTGAGGAGTGTTTCGTTTGAGCAAACTGTAATTGCGCGATTGACATAGGAACGTATTGCAGCTATTTTATATTTGAATGGAGTTTTTGAATTAAAATCTACTATTTCATTATTATTTGTGGCTTTTCTAAAAACTGTAGTATTAATATTATTCATCATATCTCTATTGATTTTGACATCCAGGTAGTTAATGGTGGCATTTTCCTCTATTTCTATGGTGAATTGTATGTTATTGTCTATTGAGTTGATTTCTTTGAGGATATTATCAGTTTCATTTTTGTTAACTATTGTGAAGATATCGTCTACGTAGCGAAGCCAAGTTTTTATGTGGTTGGATAATTTATCAAATATGGCCCTCTCCACTAGCCGCATTTTCCAGTCTGCTATGACACCTGATATCGGCGACCCCATAAGCACGCCTTTCTTTTGTTTGTAGAAATTATGATTAAACTGAAAATATGAGTTGTGAAGGACAAGATTAAGAGCGCTATTTAATGTAGTGGAAGTAGAGCTATTATTAATGTTGGAGGTGATTTGTTTATTGATTATTGCATTCATTTCTTGGATATCTATGGAGGGGTAGAGGTTAGTAACGTCAAAACTGACGAAGCATTCCTGGGAGTTTATGCCCAGCCACTTAAATTCAGCATTAACACAAAATAAATTGTAGTATTTTGATTCATTTTTTTTTTAAATCCAATAGCAGTAGAATAATAAATTACTAAATAAATAAATTACTTATGAATATAATTTTAGCATAAAACGCACGTATAATCAATATATTTCTTATATGTCATGTGCGTCCATATAAACTTAGAAGTACAGTGAAACCTCTCTGAGCGGCCATCCCACCTAACCAAGAATATTGGGCCGCTCAGAGGGGCTGGCTGCTCTGAAGGGTTCTATTTAAAACTTTTCTAAAGAGAAATAGTGCTTTATTTAATGCTTTCTTACATTTTTTGAAAAAAGGATACAATTGTGTCTGTTTTAAGTTTTTATTTTTCTCTGAAACAACCATTTTTTCAATTTAAAAAGCAGATCTATAACATTTGTTTGTAACCGCTTTGAAACTTTTGATAATTTCATCAATTTCCCCTAAAGTCGCTTGTGTTGAAAGTTTAGCTTGCTCGCCATTACAAACATTGGAAAATTCCTCATCAAGGACGGAAGTAGTGCCTGAAAGGGAGAAAAATTCATTTGTAGGACACCTTCAATGCCTGATTGTCCAGTTCCTCCCTCAGTTTCTATGGATGGCGCAATAGGAATTCTCCATCTTAAGTGTGTAGGGAGAATACAAAAGCAATAACAAATTCAATTCCAGTTATTCCTGGTTCTTATATTCGACCATAAACCTGACCTTGAGTTTTTCAGCTCAAAATTAAAGCATGGAGTGAGTAGAATTTCCCAAAAAATGAGATGGGCAATCCCACTCGGTGGCCGTTTAGAGGGGGGTCGGGTGGCTAGAGGTTATTTTAAGATTAAGTCTATGAGCTGAAAAATCCGTGACATGAAAAATTGGCCGTATTGAAGGGTGACCGCTTGGAGAGGTTTCATTGTATAATATGATAAATTAAATTTCAAAAATTTGCTAAGAAATATTAGAAATTTTAAAACATCAGTCAAAACAGTTACAGATAAACTATCCCTAAAAAATATATTTAGGTTGTTGAGCCTGATCAGCATGAAAGGAACAAGGGTACCTACGTATTATCCCAGCGGTCATTCCCGCCAAACTATTTTTCCATCAAATGACTTGCCAATCGTATTCAAAACAATTAATAATTTCATCAAAAAATCAGTCGTCTTGGGTAACCGCCGAGATAATATGTAAGTACCAGAACAAGAATTGATCTTGCAGATCTAATGAAGAAAACTACTCAATTGAAAATTTCTCCAAACTTTTAAAAAGCCTCAAAATGAAGATAAATCTTTGGACCCAAAATAAATAGGAACAAAAAGCCTGAGACTCAGGCCAAAATCCAGAGATTTGGCACCTCTGCAGACAGTAGCAGCTCCTCAAATTTGTGCACATGAGCATGTGAACCCCCCAGAGGAAAAACTAAAGAATAAAGACATTAACAAATTAAATTTAAAACAAAGGTACTTTTCCGTTATCTCGACACCACCCATATTTGGCGACTTTTTTTTGTCACCAAGTAGCTTCGATTTTTTTTGGCAACTTTTTTTTGTCGCCAAATAGCTATGATGTTTTTAGGCGATTTTTCCTGTCCGCAATTACCTACCGGATATTTATTTTGCCTTAAACATTTTCAATGCCTACAAAACAACATTTTAACAGAAAATACAAAGTTAAAAATGTAAACATACAAAATAGACTCACCATTACATACGAAAAATTTCAATGAATGTTAAATCATAATATGAACAATTCATAAAACGTATTACTGTTATAAAACTAAAACGATAATTTTCAAACCAATGAATATTTTAAATATCGACACAATACGACAACGAAATTAACTACGGGATTCTCTTTTTAACAAGTTCATTGACACACCGAGCATGTGAAAGGCGGTTTGACTGCTATACTAATTGCATTCACCAATTTCTATATCCTGAAGATTCTACACAAATCAAAATATCGGCAATTCTACACAAATCGAAATATTTTAAAACATACTCACATTTTCTGCTTCTTCTTGCAAATTCCAAACATTTCAATTTGAAGCTCAAACTATGAAGACACACAATTTCAAAATATACATGGCGGCATTCACACTTTACAAAACAATTCCTTTAGCAACTCTGCCAAAAACTTATTTTATCATCTACATTCGTCGCCACATTTCCTATTAATTCATATTTATACAAATATATATGTAAAAGTAACACTCACCTAAACTGAAGTAAATATGGCTACACACGCTTATACATACTATGCACGTTTATACATCAGCACAACAACAGGATCGCGGAAGGATACAAAACAGACACAATCGGCATTTTTCTGCATGCAAACACATGCTCTCGGCCTACGCAAGATTAATGGACTATATTCTTTATACGGTGCTGTTTACATTTTGATGTTTTGTTTACAAATTGGCGCCGTCATGGGCGATGCTCAGCTGGAGTGAAGTACCCTGCCGGTGATTGTTTAGACTAGTAACCAAAGAGAAACAAGTGTTTTGAAGTATGGGATTTTCATTCAGTGCTAACTGAATGACGATAGTTGTTTGTTTGTGGCTGGTGATAGAGTGGATTAAGTTAATGTTTGATTTTCCTTGTGGTTTTGATTCTGTTTTATCGTAGGTTAGTAAGCGTATCGGGGAATTTTGTCGTCAGTATTTATGTGTGGCATAGGTGTTTTTTTTTTTTAATGTTTTGAAAGGAAAAGGAGCGTTCTTTTGTGTGTGTTTGATAGAAATATGGTGTGAATATAGAGCTAAATAAAAGAAAGCATGCTGGTTTTACGTTATAAGCCGGTGGGTGTTGGGGACATTTCTGAGCGGTTATTTAAAAAAAAAAAATAAAGGTAAGTGCTCTTTTTTAATGAATCTTTGCAATGTTTAAGGTTTTTAATGTGAATTTTAAATTGATATTCGATGTGTTTTATGTTTTCGTAAGTGCTATTTACGTGCTATTCTAATCATACTGACTTTATAAGAGGTGTACAACTAGGTTGTTTAATCCACCGATGTTTTTTTGAGTTGAAAACGGGCCGGTGTTTGCCCAGTTTACATTAGCTGTACAACTAGGTTGCTTAATGCACTGTTGTTTTTTTAGTTAAAAACGGTCCACTGGTTGTGTAGTTTACATAGCTGTACAACTAGGTTGCTGAATCCACTGAGGTTTTTTTAGTTAAAGACGGTCCACTGGATGCATAGTTTACATAGCTGTATAACTAGGCTGCTGAATCCACTGAGGTTTTTTTAGTTAAAAACGGGCCACTGGTTGCCTAGTTTAGATAGCTGTACAGCTAGGTTGCTGAATCCACTGAGGTTTTTTTAGTTAAAAACGGACCACTGGTTGCCTAGTTTAGATAGCTGTACAACTAGGTTGCTGAATCCACTGAGGTTTTTTTAGTTAAAAACGGTCCACTGGTTGCTCATTTTTAGTGGAATATATGTGCAATTTTAATGTGCTGATCGTGGAAAATGGTTGGCGACAGTCGCTGGAGCTTGGCGGCCGCCAAGCTCCAGCGACTGTCGCCATGTTTACATGGGGTGCGCACCGGCTTGTATGATTTTACCAGATTAATAAATCAAATAGGTTGACGAATACAAAACAGAAAAATACGTTATCCTTTACTATTCAAACACAAGCTAACATACTACGGACACAGAAGCAACGTTAGTAAAAAAAAAAACAAGCTCGCCGCACGATTCAGGATACACGCTTGCATATGAATAAACAACACACTCGGAGATTAGTATAATCAGTACGTCGCATTATTTGTTTTGTTTTCCTTTTGAAACAGTAGCGCTTGTATTACGCATTAAGAATCCGGGTTACCAAAAACAAAAAATGAAGATCGCTGCGCAAACGAGGATGGGTTACCAGAAAATATTGTCGCCAAGCATCGCCCTCTACAGCCGGAAAAAAATCGCCAAATTTAGCTGGTGTCGAGATAACAGAAAAGAACCAAAACAAATATTAGGCACACTTCTAAATTTATGTGAATTTAAAACATGAGTTTCACTCTCTCCCTCCCTCCCCCCACTATTATTAAATAGGCTTATTATAGCTAATGCACTGTAGTGTAGGTTACTACAGCACAGTCTTTAATCAATCACATGTTCGAACGGAAAATTTTCCCTCTGAACCTCTCTCTGGGATCAGAAGCCGAGACAGCAGAGAAGAAGTACGGCAGTGATGAAATCATTCCGTTTGCACATTTTCATTGTGCACACAAGGCCATTTTTTGTGGTATTGCTTCCAGATTTTCCCTTTGTTTGTTACATTCGGTTAGTTAATTTTTATTTTATTTTCTTAATTGCATATGTTATCTCTCTATATAAAATATGTTGGCCTATGTTCCGTATCCGGTGCCCCTTGGTTTTGGCGACATCGTGAGCGATGTTCAACGTTAGTAAAGTACCCTGCCGATGGTTTTTTGACTGGCAACCATAAAGAAATGTGTAGAGCTTGGCGACGCATTTTTTGAAGGAATGATAATGCGTCAAATATTGTAAATTGGATAATTTAGAACTATTAAAAGATGCGAAATTTCTTGCACTTTCCGGCATGCGTAATAGTTGATTTTTAATCTAGCTACTGTGTGACGTAAGCAGATGAATGTAAGGAATTCACTTGCTCAATTTGATGTCACTAAGCTGTTAATTTGCGTTTTGCGCATGCGTTATTGTTATTTTTCGTTTTTTCCTATTCTTTCGTCTACTATTCTATTTTGCTTCAACTTGTACTAATGTTTTTTTTTTCGGTCTCGCAGAGGGGCCCGCGTTAGCATATTTTCGAGGGGGCCCTATTGAGGCGGTGGCTGGACCCACTGATGGTTTTTTTTGGGTCTCGCAGAGGGGCCTGCGTTAGCATATTTTTCAGGGGGCCCCCTTGAGGCGGTGGCTGGACCCACTGATATTCTTTTTGGATCTCGCAGAGCTGCTCGCCCGGACCCACTGATGTTTCTTTTGGGTCTCGCAGAGGGGCCCGCGTTAGCATATTTTCGAGGGGGCCCTTTTGAGGCGGTGGCCGGACCCACTGATGTTTTTTTTTGGGGTCTCGCAGAGGGGCCCGCGTTAGCATATTTTGGAGGGGGCCCTTTTGAGGCGGTGGCATAACCCACTGATGTTTTTTTTTGGGGTCTCGCAGAGAGGCCCGCGTTAGCATATTTTCGAGGGGGCCCCCTTGAGGCGGTGGCCGGACCCACTGATGTTTTTTTTTTTTTGGATCTCGCAGAGGGGCTCGCTCGGACTCACTGTTTTTTTTGGGACTCGTAGAGGGGCCCGCGTTAGCATATTTTCGAGGGGGCCCTTTTGAGGCGGTGGCCGGACCCACTGATGTTTTTTTTTGGGGTCTCGCAGAGGGGCCCGCATTAGCATATTTTGGAGGGGGCCCTTTTGAGGCGGTGGCCGAACCCACTGATGGTTTTTTTTGGGTCTCGCAGAGGGGCCCGCGTTAGCATATTTTGCAGGGGCCCCCCTTGAGGCGGTGGCTGGACCCACTGATATTTTTTTTGGATCTCGCAGAGCTGCTCGCCCGGACCCACTGATGTTTCTTTTGGGGTCTCGCAGAGGGGCCTGCCCGGACCCACTGATGTTTTTTTGGGTCTCGCAGAGGGGCCCGCGTTAGCATATTTTCGAGGGGGCCCTTTTGAGGCGGTGGCCGGACCCACTGATAATTTTTTTTGGGGTCTCGCAGAGGGGCCCGCGTTAGCATATTTTGGAGGGGGCCCTTTTGAGGCGGTGGCATAACCCACTGATGTTTTTTTTTGGGGTCTCGCAGAGAGGCCCGCGTTAGCATATTTTCGAGGGGGCCCCCTTGAGGCGGTGGCCGGACCCACTGATGTTTTTTTTTGGGTCTCGCAGAGGGCGCGTAGCATTTTCGAGGGGCCCTTGAGGCTGCGGACCCACTGTTTTTTTTTGGGACTCGTAGAGGGGCCCGCGTTAGCATATTTTCGAGGGGGCCCTTTTGAGGCGGTGGCGGGACCCACTGATGTTTTTTTTTTGGGTCTCGCAGAGGGGCCCGCATTAGCATATTTTGGAGGGGGCCCTTTTGAGGCGGTGGCCGAACCCACTGATGTTTTTTTTTGGGGGCTCGCAGAGGGGCCCGCGTTAGCATATTTTCGAGGGGGCCCCCTTGAGGCGGTGGCCGGACCCACTGATGTTTTTTTTTTTTGGATCTCGCAGAGGGGCTTGCTCGGACCCACTGTTTTTTTTGGGACTCGTAGAGGGGCCCGCGTTAGCATATTTTCGAGGGGGCCCTTTTGAGGCGGTGGCCGGACCCACTGATGTTTTTTTTTGGGTCTCGCAGAGGGGCCCGCATTAGCATATTTTCGAGGGGGCCCCCTTGAGGCGGTGGCCGGACCCACTGATGTTTTTTTTTGCGATCTCGCAGAGGGTATCCGCCCGGACCCACTGATGTTTTTTTTGGGTCTCGCAGAGGGGCCCGCCCGGACCCACTGATGTTTTTTTGGATCTCGCAGAGGGGCCCGCGTTAGCATATTTTCGAGGGGGCTCTTTTGAGGCGGTGGCCGGACCCACTGATATTTCTTTTGGGTCTCGCAGAGAGGCCCGCGTTAGCATATTTTCGAGGGGGCCCTTTTGATGCGCTGGCCGGACCCACTGATGTTTTTTTTGGGGCTCGCAGAGGGGCCCGCGTTAGCATATTTTCGAGGGGCCCCTTGAGGCGGTGGCCGACCCACTGATTTTTTTTTGGCGAGGGCTGCTCGGCACGTTTTTTGGGACTGAGGGCCGCGTAGCATATTTCGAGGGGCCTTTGAGGCGGTGGTGACCCACAGATGTTTTTTTTGGGTCTCGCAGAGGGGCCCGCATTAGCATATTTTCGAGGGGGCCCCCTTGAGGCGGTGGCCGGACCCACTGATGTTTTTTTTTGCGATCTCGCAGAGGGTATCCGCCCGGACCCACTGATGTTTTTTTTTGGTCTCGCAGAGGGCCCGCCCGGACCCACTGATGTTTTTTTGGATCTCGCAGAGGGGCCCGCGTTAGCATATTTTCGAGGGGGCCCTTTTGAGGCGGTGGGCGGACCCACTGATGTTTCTTTTGGGTCTCGCAGAGAGGCCCGCGTTAGCATATTTTCGAGGGGGCCCTTTTGAGGCGCTGGCCGGACCCACTGATGTTTCTTTTGGGTCTCGCAGAGAGGCCCGCGTTAGCATATTTTCGAGGGGGCCCTTTTGAGGCGTTGGCCGGACCCACTGATGTTTTTTTTTGGATCTCGCAGAGGGGCCTGCCCGCACCCACTGATGCTTCTTTTGGATCTCGCAGAGGGGCCCGCGTTAGCATATTTTCGAGGGGGCCCGTTTGAGGCGTTGGCCGGACCCACTGATGTTTTTTTGGGGTCTCGCAGAGGGGCGCGCGCCCCCTCCAAGAAAAATGTTTTTACACTACATAAATGGGGCTTTTACCAATATTTAGCAGGCTTTACACTAGATAAAATGAATATTCACAATTTGCGCACTCCTCCGAAAGAGTTTCTGGTTCCGCCCTTGGAGAACATATGTAAAGCTGACGTCATAAACTTGAAAATCGTCTGGATTTTTTATTACATGTTGGTCTGCAAAATCGTTTTTTTTTTTTTAAATCAGAATTTGACTGGCAATTCTGAAAATTAAACGCGGTGCATTTGAAGTATAGAATTTTCATTTAGTGTTAATTGCATGAAGATTGAAGTTTGGTGTTCTTTGATTCTGAGTGGAATAAGTTTGTGTTGGATTTTCCTTGTGTTTTTGATTCCGTTTATGGACCCTTTATCGTAAGTTAGTGAGCGTCTCGGGAATTCGTCTGGGAATTTCATCGTTGTAATGGATGTTCCCGGTCCTTCCATTAAAAAAAGAGGTGGGAAAGGTGAGGTAAGTGCTTGTTTAATCTACTTTTTCTAATGTTTTGTTGTGGATTTGACTGTTTTATATAGTGTCATTTACTTAGAATTTGTGTTTCTTTGTAAAAATTTTAGTGGTAAATACTTGTGTTTATTCGTCACAAGAAGGCGATAGCCGTTGAAGCTTGGCGGTCGCCAGGGTGGCTTGGCGCCATGGCTGGAGCTTGGCGCCAAGATCCGTAGCGCTCGCACTTGGCGATCGCCAAGCTCCAGCGGCTATCGCCGTGTTTACATGAGGGGCACCGTCTTGTATGATTTTACCTTTTCTTTATTTCTATTAATTATTTATTATTCATTATTTTTTACAAATTACAGTAAATAATTAAGATGGGAGTAAAAGACATGTTCGAAGCTAAATCAGTGGCATTTTTCAATATTATCCTTGGAAAAAAAATTTAAATAAAATGAATCAAGGCAGCACCTTTGCTAAAACTTGGTGACGAAACGTAAGACCAAAGATGACTTGTTTTCTTTCAGTTGCGTGCATCGTCTTCCTTTAACTGTTGAAAACGCAAATCTATTTTAATTTGTAAGGTGCGTGGTATCTGCATATTTAATTTTCAAAATTTGTTTTGTGAACCTCCTTTTAAATAACCCACGAGCCGCCACTGTGCAGAGGATTTAAATCTAGTTATCAAGTTTGAGATTTATAAGATTTAATTCATTAACAATTATCATTAAAAGATGAAGTGAAGCAATTATTTTCAGTGTCCAGTGCAACATCATTACAATGAAGACTGAGCATCTAATGGGACAGTACAAAAACGACGCAGGGAAGGAAAACTGAGTACAGAAGGGAATTAATTCAATAATTGGTTTCACAGGAAGAATGCATTGGGTTTTACCAATGATTTCAAAAGAAATAAAACACCTTCCATATCTGTATCCAGCACATCCTCTTCAATTGCACATAATTCTTCATTTTCATTATCTTCTGGTTCGTTAATTTTGTTAGCAGCCGTCATATCTCCAATTAGGAAAACACTTGACCACTTGACCTGGCTTTCTAAAAATTAGATTTCAAGTTGGATATAAGCTTAGCAGTTTCTGTTTATTTACCGAATTCACGTGATCCACCTGAAGGTGCGTTTGCAAATTAACCACACGACTAGGGAAAAAAACTTCTCTACTACATTCATACATATAATTTAAATCACAAGAATAACTTATTCTTAATTTTATAATTAGTTAAAATTAAAACTTATTTAACAAGTTTACTCTTGCACTTGCTCCTCTTAAAAATCATCATGTACTCAATGATTAAAGGAACACGTTATTTAACTACTTCTACTACAAACCCAACTTGTATGAAATCTGATTGGTGGTTCCTCTCGATAGCGGTTTATTTTCAAATGATATTTTCATGTTAGTGTTTTCTTGTGTTTACCTGGATCAATTTTTGATAACAACCTACTATTATTTTAGTTCTTTTGAAGAGCTTTTAAAATGAATCGAAAAACTGAAAATCCCAAAAATCAGAGAATACAAGTGTTTGCTCGTTGCAGGTATCATTGTTGTTTCTTGTCGTTTTTCCATCTCCAAAGTTTTCGTGCTTTGTTTTCAGAAATTCACCTTTTTGAATTATTTGGATTTAAATACGGTCGCTGAAAAAAGTTTTCGCAATGCTCTATGGAAGTTCAAAAGATCATAGTTTAGTTTCAGATTAAATGTTAATATTTATCGCCGAATAATGTATTATTTGCAAAGATAATATATGGGAAATTAATATCCCATATATTATCTTTCGGGTGTTCAATTTTAATTAATTTTTATTTTATTATGATTTTATTTGTATAGGAATAATTCTTGGAGCTATAATCATTCTATTGTTTCAATTTGTTTTCATCCAGTGAAGTCATACATTTAATGTGGGTCATCATTCTCAGATAAATGTGAAATTTATGCCAGTGGCTAAAAATTGCGACTAAGCATGTCATCATGAATGTTTGTAATTTTTGTCAATATTTTTATAGTGTTACACTGTGCACTAGCATAAATAAAGTTGTAAATGTAATACCAAGTTTTGTTTCAAATTTTATTATTTGAATCTTATATTTTAAAAAACTTTAAAATGAAGACAGTGATTATCATTTCTTCTCTCTATTTTTAATATGTCAGATATAGTTACAATTTTTTATTTGGGAATACCTTATTCCCCCGTACATGATATATATTTCGGTTACACACATAACCATCTTCAGTCGTTTCTGGATCTCTATCCAGAAACGACTGAAGATGGTTATGTGTGTAACCGAAATATATATCATGTACGGGGGAATAAGGTATTCCCAAATAAAAAATTGTAACTAATTAATCCGCCGTATTAAATAATGTTTTATATGTTTTTATTATGTCAGATATAATTTTAGACATATAGGAGAAAAATCCATTACTAATGCTCATTTAAAATTAATCCCTTTAGGTAACTGTCATTACTTAGGTTTGCAGGTTTTTATACAATTATTTTATCTTTTTAGTTCTTCACACAAATTTTAGAGAGAACTATGGCAGTAAATTAAATGCAGAACTACAATCCTTTCATTTTGGTAGTTCCTGCAGACAAATTACTCTTCCAGGTGTCCATCGAGGAATTTTTTCCAAGTTCCCATTTTTGTGAATCTCAATGTCTAAGTTTGGAATTCTCATAACATTTTTTGTGAAATAACTTTTTTCTTAAAGTAGTTTACAAAACAAAAATGAATATAAAGTAAAATGCCTATGAAGGATTGTTTTAGTTGATTGTATTTTTGTGAAGAGGGGATGCTTTAATCGATTGTAATGTGAAGCGACTGTAAAATGGATCCAACATTTTGTCTGTCTTGATCAATGTCATCATACAGAATTGAGGCAAATGATTTCTACTGGCAATTTTTTACATGATAGTAGACAAAGGTAATTGTTGTAACACACAAAAAAAAAATGGAAATTAACCACTAATTTTTTTGTTGAATCAAAATTCACTGTTTTCTGGGAATGACCGATCTATGTGCAATGTATCATTTACATTGAAAACCAATTTCATGTGCTCTTGAGTTTTGTCGCCAAGGAGGAAGAAGACATCTGGTAATCTGGTGAACTAATGCTTTTTTTACTGGAGCTTGGTGATGCTGTCACTTTCCTATCCTCTGTCCCCTTTCTCAGGCTTCACTTTTCTCTCTTCTGATTTTGTTTTCAGGCCGCGTTAACTGCAAAGGCGTGGTGATAGATTCCATTCTGCTAAGTTTCTATTTATTTTTAATTGGGTATAATTAAACTTTTAAAAAATAATTTAGAGAAAAAATAAAGTAAAATTTTGCATATGGGACTGACTACTGATAAACATAAAAAACTACTGAATATATTCTAAGGATGCAATAGATATTGATTTTGCCGGATATCGGATATCCAAAGCAGCTTTGGTTGTCGGATACTAAAAGCCAAAATTAACGGTCGCCACGTGGCGACTATATTTTTGAAAGTGGAGACTGCAAATTTATGTATCAGTCGCCACAGTTTATTTCACCAATCTTTTTCCTTTTTTTTCCCACAAAGTTTTTATGAATTGAAAGTAAAACAGAAACAGGACGTTCAAACAGATGTTGACAGGAAGCAACTACGATTTCGGCATGGTGGTGGAGAGGGGGGGGGTAGAGCTTGATCATTGATAAAGGGTATTAGTACCACTTTACCATTTTGCTAAAGTAATCATCTGTTCTGGAAATTTGCAAACAGGGTTTAAGACAATGGTAAGATTGCGGTTTGAAGCAGATACCTGCACTTGTTTGTTTTTGCATAATTTCGTGCAATTTGCAGGCTCTCTTTCTGAAAAAAAAATTCCGAAAAGGGGCGAGCATTCATTTATAAATTCTTTTCTTGTGATCTATTAATGCAAAAAAAAAAATAAATAAATAAATAAATAAACATTTCAAGATTTATTCCGGCATAATAAGGCTTATGGCCAGCATAAAGTTGATGACAGCTGTCCATCGCGGAAAATTAACAATATTAGTCATGAATAAATACCAATGGAGTAAGCAAATGCAGCCGCACGGGGGATTTAAAAATAGGGATACTGTGTTCTCGAAAAAAGGCACTTTATTGTACCATATAGAAAATATTCAGAACTGGTTTGGTGCAGTCTCAAAATGATGAAAGTTTATTTTCCTAAACCTTCACTTCTTTAGTCCGACACATAAATTCAGATCAGTGGACGTCACAAAGTCCTGCAATTTAACTCGCAAAAAGGTGCTTTTCATTTCTAAATGAATCCATAATTCTCTAATGCTTAGTAAATATCTTTATAGATAATTTGAAATAAGAAGGCCAGAATCATTAAGAACAAAAACTTGCCAGTGCGCAAACCAGCCAGTTATAAACTATAGAAGCTGCCTTTATTTATACTAACAGCTTTCACTAAAAAGCTGAAGTCTAGAATTATGATTGTTTAATAATTATCAAATATAACACCCACATTATAGGATCGACAATGAAATTATTTTGGATCCCTTTCTTATTCCCAACTGAAAGTGTTATAAAGCACCGTACTCCGGTTTCGGGTTCATCTCCCGGCGGCCGGGGTTCGATCCCCGACTGGGCATGGTTGTCTATGTGTCCGTCCCTTCTTAGGGGGTAACTTGGCTGCCCACTGGGTGCCCCCATAATAAAATGGCCACACCTTTGGGTAGTTATGGCAAAAAGGCTTGTGGCCAGTGCCTGCCCATTAGAAAAAAAAAAAAAGTGTTATGTGCCAGAGATTGTAGTTTTTTATGGCTACATTAGGTGAAAACAAACATTCCAGAGGTGCCTCTTTTTGGGTTACGCGAATGAAAGAAAACAGATGAAATGAAAAAGCAATGACTCTCACTGTCTGATTCTGATAAGCAGAGATCATCCTAGGATGAAAAAGGGGCAGGGTGCTAGTCCTTAAAAAAGGGCAATTTAAGCTTTCAAGGGCACGTCAGAATATAAAGAGGCACTATATGAATATATATATATATACTCAAGAACGTATTTAGGGGGGTCCAGGAACGCCCCCCCCCCCCCCCCCAAATTTTCATTTTTGTTACTAAAATGAAAATGATAGTCTTTTTGTGAAAAATTCAACCTTTTTTACCGTTTGGACCCCCCCCCCCCCCCCCTCCAAACTGTTTTCTGGATACATGCCTGTATATACTAAGCGAATATTGCCATTTACTTTTAGAAAAAAGGTCAGCCAACAATACAATGCTTTTTCATATTAAATCTGCATTTATCGTATCTAAAGGTTTTTTTTTTTTTGAGGGGGTGGGTGAGGAGTCTACATATAAAATAATTGGCACTTAAAATTTTTCATGTATAGCTATATAGGCATAAAAAAATGGTTAACTTACAAGAGGAGGTGATTAGAATAGTGTTGACTCTAGAAAAAAAAGGGTCGACAGGGGGGAAATTTCAAAAAGGGCACCCTGTTCTTAAAAAAGGCACTTTGGAGTTCCACGAGAATGTACAGGTAGCTACACGGGCGCCGACTTGTAAAAATTATTGGGGGGGGGGCTCGTATCCTTACGGAGGGGAGGGACACAAAATCCTTCCCTCCGTCAGTAGAATAAAAGGATTCAGAAATTTTAGAATTGAGATTTCAAAATGTGCTTTTTTAACATAACACTTTCATTAAAATAAAAAGAATTCCATTTAATAAATTTTTCAAAATTTTTTTGAACTCATTTTTTAAATTAAGTATTTGAACTCAAGATCTCGAATCAGTCTTCAGTACACATATGGAGAAAGCAAATCTCTCTCCCTTCTGAAAGAATAGGCGAAGTTTAATTAAATTAATAACAGCAAAACAAATAAAATCTTTTTTGTAATGTATTTAATGATAATTTCATAGGAAAGAAAATGCATGCAGTCAAATGTGAAAAACTGTTCTGCAAAACATTACTCCAGCTAATATTTCAAAATACCCTAGAAGTACAAACAATTCAAAATACTAAAATCCGGATTATTTTATTTACTGGCAAACATTCATCAGATATAATTTTTACTAATATAAAATAGTATTTTTTATTTTACTACATGATGAAATACCCATAAATTGAATCGACTTTAATTAAATGTCGCACTACTTTAAGACAGAACTGATCACATTTAAATTACATTTCTTTGACAACTTTTTACAGATTACATTTAAAATTATTTTTAAAAACATAAGCAACGAAGTAATAAATACCTCCTTTCCATGTATTAAAGCAAATCAAATAATATACAAACCATCATACAAAGTTACAAGTCCTCTCTTCTACACATACATATTAAACGGATTTCCGTGATTTGAATTGTAAAAACAAAAACAAATAAATAAATAAATAAAATATACTTTTAAATTCATTCTTATAGTATTTGCACAGCAGGAAAAAAATTAATTTTCCAATAATATCATCCTTGTTAACATTTAAAAATGATCTAACAAAGAAATCTAAGTGCGAGAATATATCAAAATTTAGAGTCTACATTATTTTAGGTCTTCATAAACATTTTAATACTGAAAACTTTCATTTTACATTAAACTAAAAATACTCATATCATCTTTCAATAACATTAAAAATGAGAAGAGATGTTGAAATGTGGTGTTATGGCCAATTATCTGCGCGAGGGATCTAGGCCGAGGGTTGGGGGTTTGCCCCCCGTGTGAGACTTGGCAAAAAAAACTCGACATATAAAAACACCATTGCACTTTAAATCACACTTCTTTTTGGAAAACCATTCCAGATTACCTTAACAATTATGAAAAAAAATTAAACTAGCACATAATCAATTGGAAAATCGGAGACGCTCCTGGCTAAATGGACACATAGTAATCATTTTATATACTAAAACCATAAAGAATTATGCTATTTGAAATACATTTTGATGATATTTGTGCAACAATATATGAAAATTAATTTTTATTCAGTACGGAAAAAACTTGTATAAAATATAATCGTGTTTTACATTTAAAAGTGGAATAACACAGAAACAGATATACAATACCAAAATTATCACTCTAAATTATTGTAGATATTTACAGACAATTTTTAAAAATACTCAACATTTTCACTTTACATTAAAATAAGAATACTCAATAATATGAAAAATGGAAACAAAATGAATGAAATCTAATTCGAAATCATAGTCTACGTCATGTTATTTTTAAAACATATATAAAAACTCCATTGCACTCTAAATCACCCTTTCTTTTTTGGAAAATTGTTTCACATTACCTTAACAATTATCAAAATAAATAAAACTAGCACATTAGCAATTGGTAAGTCAGAGACGCTCTTGGCTAAATGGATACATAGTATTCATTTTATAAACTAAAACCATAACGAATTATGTTATTTGAAATTTATTCTGATGACATTTGTGCAACAATATACGAAAGTTAATTTTTATTCAGAACGGAAAAAAGTTGTATAAAATATGATTGTGATGACTGGGGTACGAAGGGTTTTTTGTTTAAAAGCCTTCTTGTGATTACCATAGCCCGTTCGTGTAGGCGTAGAGCTAAAAGTTCTCCTTATTGAATTTGCGAAATATACATCCGTCTAATGCAGGGTATCACTGAAATGTGCACATAAAAATCCAAGCTAAATAGTCAGCTTCAAACTTTCTAGCACATATTCATTCAAATTTCAATTAAGAAGTGTAGTGGCTAACAATGCCAAAAAGTGTTTCGTGTGTACGAAGTCACCAATGAATCAGAATTATTTTCTCAGAGTTACATATACTGTATTAATATTAACACTAAAATAGCTTTAATAACGGAGCCCACAGGGGAAAGCCTATTCAGCCTAATGGGTAATCCGGCCCTGTTAGGCATGATCCCTCTTTCCCCATGAAAGCCCCTCCTTTCTCCTCTATAATTTTTATGGTTTTGTAGCAGTTATGCTAGTTTGATATTCCATAAATTAATAATTTACAAACATACGTGCTTCATAGAGTGCTTTTACAGAAGAGGAAGCTATTTGCAAGTGTGGGGGCCGAATACGAGTAAAATGTATCACACACGCCCAATTCACACATTTTTCTATAAACCATTTTTTGATTTTGAGAGTTTTCTTTCATTGTGGGTTCGGGGCAACTAGCCCATCCACCCTTACCTTAATCATGCTCGCTGTGACTCCCTCTTCCTTTGCCCTCCATGTATGGATGGATATGGATGAATGCACATATTTATAAAACGGCTGCATATTTTTCTGCCAAGGAACAACGACTGAGCACAAGTCACTGTGTGCATACTTTAGTGTTGTTATAAAATAAAGTAAATTAGTCCGAGACTAATGGTTTTCTAAAGACGAATTGTCTTTCAGCAACACAATGTGATATGTATGCACATGATCAAGGCCTCTCTGAATTTTGGGCCTAGTCCAAGCTCAGCTTGGGCCCTCGTTTTTTTTTTTTTTTTTTTTTTTTTTTTTTTTTTTTTTTCCCTCCTTTCTTATTGGGGAGATGGTTAATCTAGGCCCAGGGGGGGTCATGACCACCATGAACCCCCTTCTGGAACCGCCACTGGCACCACATGCAGCCAATAGTAGCAAAATAATAAACCGTATACAAATCTTGCAATTATGAAAAGAAATTCGCCCAAAACAACGAAACAAAGATTTAAAATTTCATGGTTTTCAAATGTTCGTTTCTAAATTTTCGTATTTATGTGTAAACTAACAAAAATTTTTGAAAATCGTAGGGGGGCTGGGAGACAGCTATGTAGTGCTCAGCCCGCGTAGCCCCCCCAACCCCCACCTCATTATGCCCTTGGTGGGGGAAAGAGTTTTATATGTAAAGATAGAAGATAAGAGGAAGCAATTATAAAATATAATCCAGAAGTTGTGCTCCTCGAAGATTTTTATGAAATCATTTTTCATTTAGCTCTTAACTGTAGCTAAATAAGAAACGTTAAGCGTTCGATATTAGTAAATTTTTGATAAAGCGTCTAAAGAAATGAATACTGTCTATATCCAAAACTGTATTAAACATCAGTTTTTCATTTATTTCACAAGGTTCTTCATGATTTAAAATCTTCAAGCTTAAATTTGACTATTAATTTTCTGCCTTGAATTGTTTTTAAGTCACATTTAAACGGTTTATTTTCAGCGTCGAAACTTAATACTGGTGGAAAATGGAAATGTCAGAATCATTTGCAGTTTTGCACAATGGGAAAATCTCCCTTATGGTCAGACGTCTACAGAAGAGTCTGCATCTCACAATAGAACAAAAGTGAAAGCTTTTGCTGTACTGATTAAAAAAAAAAAAAATTACATGAGAACGACCCTCCTAAAAAAAGTGCAGTCTTCTCCCTACTAGAAAGCAATTCCATCATCAATTGTGTCACGGTGTGAAATCCGAATGGTTTTTGTGTGGGAAAACACCCGTTTTACTTTCTTTTTGCCTAGCTATCTGATGGTCATTTGTTTGTGCTTGCGCTCTTGATAAAGAAGGTTGACATCCGTGCCTTACGGCATTACAGGCACCCAACATAATTCCTGAATCCCTGTAAAAGAAAAAGCGGAGTGAGAGACAGAAAAAGCTAGCGATCCGATACATTCTCTATTTTTAGGATGTTTAACCCATTTGGAGAAAGAAATATGATTTGACACTAAATTGTCAGAGTGAAATTTTTGAAGGGGCTCAGCCCCCTGAATAAAAATATTGGGCCCCATGAAGTCGGCGCCTATGGATAGTTAACATTTATAGACACTGGTTTGAAACTATCTGATCCCCGAAACTTTAACATGTAGAGTTGTAATATGTGTTCTGACTACAATGCATAGTTATATTTTTTCCAATTTGTCTTAGTTTTTTCCCCTGATCTTTTGGAGAAAATATCCTGTAGAAGTAAGTGCAAGCGAAATAGGGAAAAGGATTTGTTGATAATATTTTGCTCTAAGCATGACATAAATATGTGAATTAAATCTGTAGATAACTAGAAGTTTTTGATTTAAAAAAAAGAAGTTTTAATAAAAGTAATTTTGAATTTTCTGCTTAATTTTTTTTCCCCTCAAAATTACATAACTTACATGTTTATTATTTATTAGAATAGTACATTTATTGAAGAAGGTTTCAGAAATTTTTAGCCAGACATGATTTGTTAGACAGTAGGGGAAGGCAGAGGGACTGCTAATTTATGTTCTTCAATTTGATGACACTATCACTACTGGACCACAATGGATCACATTCATATAGGATGTTTTACCTATATTGGTACAAACTTTTAAACAGAAAAGGACTGTCAGTGTAAGTGGATTAGGATAGATGTGTTCAGCATATAATAGAAATAATAAAATTTAATAATATAAATCAGAATTTAAATTCTTTTGTTCACAATAATTATTGAATGAGTACCAAGTAAAGATTTTCAAAGTTACCCTTATTACTATTAGACATTTAAAATTGGATCAAACTAACTCATCCATCAATTGATAACTATAGAAATTGGGAAAATTGAATTCTGAACACAGAAGATTGCTAGAATAAATGACATCCATGCAAATTTTGTGTTGCATCCAATGGTTGGAATGTACACCATATGAAATCAAATTACTGAAATATATTTATTCTTCTCTTTCACTTCTAATTTAATGTTTGCTCATTTATGAAAAGTGAATATAAGTTTTTTAAAAAGCACAATTCTTTAAAATAAATAAAAATAATTACTACATGTAAGTTTTTTAGCAGGTATAAAATAAATATTTTTTTTAACTCACAGAATTGTCCAAATGTGTGAAATAAAGTTTATATTTTAAATAATTTATTTTTCATAGCTTTATTTTTAATTTTTTGTAGCATACTTAAAAAGTTCTCTTTAAAAAACCTAAATTTTCGTTCTTCAACCTTGCTTTAATACTTTTAAAATAAAAAAAGTATTAAATATTTTAACTATCAAATGTTTTTAATCAGCTTAAAATAATAAAAATAATTTACATCCTGTTGTCAAAAGTACTCAAACAAATTACATATTAAAAAAACTTCCAGAATCATTTTGAATTTTTTTGTTTTTAAAAACTGAAAATAAGCTTAAATTGATGACAGTTAGTTTTATGAATAACTTAAGACACAATTTGTTTTCTTAAGACATTCTTTCCCAGAACTAGCTTTCTATTGCTTTTATTTATTTATTTATTTGCTTCATTCATTAAAATGTTGAAAACTTTTTTAAAAATCGGAAGATACATAATATGAATAGTTAGAATACCAAATCCTGTCAATAGTGTGATTTACTAAATTCTGCAGTTACTCCACTTTAGTACAATTAAAACTGTTGCATAATAAAGGGGGGGGTCCGCCCGGGCGGCAAGGTAAAAACAAAGATGGTGGCCGGCAGGACACCTAAAAATAATATGGTGGAAAACTAAAAGGTCGAAATGGGGGGGAGAATGCTGAAACTTAAAAAAGAATGGGGCGGTAAACTGAAGGACCGCACTGGGAACCAATAACCCTGGCGCTACACTGCAATAGCAAAAGACCATTATTATGCTCTTAATTTGGCAAAAGCATATTGTGTTTCAATTGCTGTATTTGCAAATCGCTCGATTTTCAGACCGATTTGAGTGGATAAAGCCACTGAGCATGGTTGACGGCTGAAGTGTTGAAGTTCCCATGTTCGGGCCCCGGCCGCGCGACTGTCGGTCTGGAGTTTTGGTCGGTTTCATCCAGATGTAAAGTCAATACAAGTTAGAACTCCTTAAAAAGTCATCCAACCAAGCCCCCCCCCCCTCACAGGAGATATCCCTTGTCTAGGCAAACAAATCCCGCAGAATTTTCGAATCGCGAAACGGCGTTTTGCTAAGGCATACTTTCTGTATCATCTGTAATTATATATGATTAGTAAATAACTGTTATACATTAAGAATAATATCTACTAAGAAAGCCGATTAAAAAGAGGAAATCGTTTAGGGGAGGAAATAAAAAATAAACTTGTTAGTGTGCAAAACTATTAAAAACATCGAGAAGAGCAACAGCTGGCGACAAACACTGGAATAATGATTGTTTTATAACTCGCAACTACATATTTATCAAACGTAGCTACCGATATTTGAGGATTGACAGATGGAATCAGAAATATTTAGATAACTTTATAAAATTTTGAATTTCCCAACTGTATTTTCTTCCCCCAACTCCCAACTGAAATGCCCACGTAGACGTAGTTCTGCCCTGCGATCGGGCTTCCCACTTGAGTCAGCAAAAACAAAACACACTAGGGGCCTTTTCGGGTTACTCGCTCGCGCAAATGAAAACAGACAATGAAAAAGGCATTAACAGTATTTCGATCTGAAAGAATAGAATATTTAAAAAAGGCATTTTAATAAATTACACTTGTGGGAAAGATCCGATTTCATAGACTGTTTCTGTGAAAGGTCCGCTTTCATTCGAACCTATTTTTATGATAGGGTTATTGTACTCAATCGTATTTCTGTGAAGGGGCTGTTTTATTTAACGTATTTTCGTGATGGGCCGCAAATGGTAGGTAGGGGAAAAAAAGTAGTGATTGTTGACTAAGAATAATAAAAATTTAAAAGGAGGGGCGCTGAAAGAAGAGAAATTGGGCAGCTGGGCACTAAAAAGATGATAAACGAGCCGCCGGGCGCTGCGCCCTGCCAAATCAATCAACACTAGAATCTGTGAAGGTACTAACTAATGTCAACAAAGAGGAAAGAGATGCCGCAACGCAATAAATGTAAACAGAGGGGAGAGGATGGCGCCATGAATGAAATCGGGGTTAGAAGAGCGGCAGGCAGGGCGCTGTTTTTGGGTGGCAAAAGGGCGGCGATTTTTTTTTTTGAAAGGGCAAGTATTGCGGGATTTTTTGCTTTAAAGGGCGGGCAGGACGCAGCGCCCTTCGTAAAACGCCTAGGATGAACACTGGATAAGCATCTCAATTAGGAAAAAGGTAATATTTGTAAAAGGAAATTTTATTGGGTTTCATTTACAATAAATGTCCGATTGCATTGCTTGGAATTTTGTGAAGGAACAGTTATACATCGTGTTTAGTTAAGGGTCGTTTCAATCGATCGTATTTTTGCTATACTGTAGAACCTCGATTAACCGAAACTCTCCGTTAACCGAAATCGGTTTATTCTTCACTTTTTTTTTTTTTTTTCTTTACTATCATCCAAAATTTCTCTTAACAAACATGCATTTTTGAAGTTTTTCTTTTTTTCCACATTCCTTTTGTATGCAATCCATCCTTTCCAAACTACTACGAGTGCAGCTAAATATTTTGGAATTCCCTTTTATAGAATTCCTTCTCGCAAACTCAATTCTCGGTATGAGTGTACTCTTCCCATTTTTAAACATCCCTGTTCTAAACAAAAACACACCCCATTTTGAAATTTGGAAGGTCATACTGCCGAGTCCTGGGCCAATCGAATGTTATTGCACCCTCTGATAGTTAGATTCCTCTGAACTCATGCTTTTAAGAAAACTTCAGGATAGAGCTGCTCGGCAAAGGATGGCCAATTTACACCAGATGAAGCTTCCATTTAAACCATTGTAATTTTTTGTTTCAGAAATAAATTTATTTTCATTTATAATTTTAATTTATTTTGAGTTGTAACTCTTATGACTATACAGTTAAAATAGTCATAATAACAGTTCAATGACGATACTACATATTAAACTTAGATGATTATTGATGAATTCTCGACTATCCGAAATAGGTTCGGTCCCAATTACTTTGGATAATCGAGGTTCTACTGTAGTATCATTTTAATAGAAAGTGTTTTGTAAAGTGGCCCGGAAAACGATCGATAATCTTGACTGCGATGATCCCTGTAACGGAAGGGGCAGGGAGAAAGGCAAGTTTTAGAATGAAAACGTGGACATACCAGGGCAAAGGGGGTAAAAAGGACTACCAATTGCTGAAAGGTTGTCGGGCGCCGTGCTTTTTAAAGAGTGGTAGTAGGGGAGCACTACAAAGAAATGCTTTTGACAAATGCAAGGTCGTAGCCAGAAAAAAAAAAAGGATGAAAGCCTGAATTTTTGTACATCACCTATTTAATGTAAGGGAGCACATTTTTCTGACTGGGAATATTTTTGTATGGGGTCCGCATAAAAATCAAAATTTTTATTTAATTACATTTAATGTTCTGAAAATGTTAATCAACACTATAAAATTCTGTCCCTTATATAACTTTGTGATTTATTGTACATGTCTATTGTCTATGATCAATATTTAAGGAATAAAAGACTAGGTCAGTGTGTTTGGGACACTCTGTATATACTGGCAGGTAATATTTTTTTTTAATTAGTAGAATATTTAGATGCATATTTTAAGAAATCTTTCCTTATTACTTATATTAACTGTGCATGTTTATTGAACATGTACGTAAGTTGTGCAATATTAAAAAACATGAGAGTGGCCACTGGCCACCTACAAATTTTCTGAATTTTGACCTCTACCGCATACGGATATCTGATCGGATAACCGGCACTAAACATCTGTTTAGTTATTGTGTTTTGTTTTGTTTTTTCATTTTTTTTTTTTTTATATATATAATGACATCAGAACAATAAATTGTAAATATGTTTCACATACTCATCATTAAAGAATTTTTTAATAATTGATAGGGATGTAACAGTTAGTTGTTTTTATATATATATATATATAATAACATCTGAACAATAAATTTCAAACATGCTTCACACAACATTAAAGTTTTTTTTAATAATTGACTTATAATTTACAAAAACTAAATAACCTCTGCAGGCCATCAAATTTCGTTCACTAAAACAGAAGTGTTCCTGTGGTGAACAAGTGAAACTTAAACTAAAAAGTTGTACTTTTTGCCCATATTGAACATTTAGTAAGTAAATCAGACATAATCGTATTAATGATTATGGAAAATATTTATTAATTAAGTCAAACAATCAAATTTATGGAAATAATTTACATTCATTTAAAAAAAGCATTACCTTATTTAAGTATGAAAATGGTCTGTTATGCACTGCTGCTTAATGTAGGTAGTTTTAATAAGTAATTTTTCTATTTTTCCAGCCTTTGTGCAATATTCAGACTCGATTTAGGATTATCTGAACGTTCTAAAAACCTTACAACCGCTTTTACTTTCTCCATTGCTTCTTTAGCAGTTGGAACCCGTTCTTCTGTGCCATCATCTTCATATTTTGCTTCATTTTCTTCTCCTTTATTGAAGCATTTGATGCTGTTGACAATAGATTCATTTGTGGGGGTAGTTATCCACCAACATCACCTCCACTGCTTCTAGAATTTTTCAAGGTTTAATTTCTAAGTTCACTATAACCGAAGTCATGGTTCTCTAAAATCAAAAAATGCTATACACATTTCTTATGTATGAGAATCTGAACTAATCATTTGCATTCACTATATCTGCAGTTGACTGTATTTTTAAGGGGGGGAAAAAAACTGTACAGGTGTGCAAATGGGTCTTCATTAAATTTAGTTATGAGAAATTTTATTTAACATTTAAGAAACAGTTTGAAAACACATTTGACAGACACTGTATTCATAATATTTTTCTTTATTTGTTTTGAGTCCAGTTACCTTCACTGAAATGTTATTTCTTTTTATTAATGATTTTTAAATAAATTATTGTTTATTATATCTTTACTTTTGTATTTCTTTATTTTAACAGACCACTGAATAACATTGAGAAAAAGCAGTACTCACCTTCTGTTGTGGAAGTTATACCTGATAAAAAGATTGTTGTTAAGGACAGAAATGCTAACCGAGAATTTCTGTTTGATCGTGTGTTTCCCCCAGATACAAAGCAGGTATTTTGATAAATTAATATTTATTAGGTCATTCCATGTCAAATCAACACAGAAAATGGCAGTTTACAACCCGACCTCCTCCGAGTTTTTTGAAAATTGGCACAGTTATTGTCCACTATGACCTGTAGCGAGATATCAAATTTTAAATTGCTATCTTGTTCTTTACAAAAGTTACAAATCTTTAAACTTTTTAAAAAAGTTAAAAAAATGTGATACTTTACCTCATAAAACAGCACATAACTTCTGTTCTATTTGTGCCACTGAAATAAATGAGGGCTTATTTTAAAGCTCTGGGTACAAGTAAGTTTTTCAGGGATATGTAACATGGTGTCAAAACTTGAATAAAAAATCTAGGTCTTTTGACCTTGAATATCTCAAAACATGCCCTTTCTGTTTATATTGATTTTTTTATATTTTAATCACCTATTATTGTTTAATAAGATTGCAGATTTGCAAACAGTGCCTGGCAAGACAGTTAAATTATGAATGTTTAAAGAAATAACATTCACATCTATGTACAATGCAGTACTATCTATTTATTATTATTATTAGTTCTAATTATGAAAACAATGCCCAAATTTATCTTCTTATTTATCTGCATAAAATTCATATAAAACAGGCATTCTCACTCAGCCATTATGATATGTATACATAGTGTGTTCATATTTTTAGGGCTGTTAAGTTATTCATGCATTTATATATTAGTTTTGTTTACTATTTGTTTGTTTTGAGGGGGGGGGAGAACATAGCCAATGTCGTAGATTTAGTGTCTTTTGCTGAAATCGTATAACAGGGTGTCTACCATCATGCAAAGGTCACGAAAGTAACGGAAAAGTCAAGAAATGGGGAAAAGGTCACGAAAGTCAAGAAAAGGTCAAGAAATGAAGCACTAGGTCATGATTTGCGACTCAACTACGCTTTTTCCATTTCATTCAAATTCTTAGTTTCTAATTTTTTGTGACTGACAAAACTTAACAGTTTTTCAAGTGTTTATTTTATAGGAAAACAATAAAATACTGTTCGTTTGCTATTTATAAAATTCATTTAAAATGTCATTTACATGTTATTTAGCAGAAATCATCAAAAATGATGTCTGCCAAATAGTTGTATAGTGAACTGACAATAGTTCAATATGTCAAGTGCGTGTTGTTTTACACCTTGGGAATTTCAAAAGTTTGCAAGTATGTGTCTTCAAACCTTGAGAAAAGTATATCAGTTATCCACCTTCTCGCCTCAAAAAAAAAAAAAAAAAAAAAAAAAAAGAAAAGAAAAATTAAGATTATTTAAGAGGAATTTTTTTTCTCCCTTCATTCCCTGTCAAATTCAGTGTTTTGATTATTTTCCACATTTTCTTTTTTAAAAACAATAACTTGGATTCCACTTTAAATTATAATTATCGCTGATCCCCATGTTTCATAGCTAATTACTTCAATTTCCCAAAAGTTTTATGATATATTATAGACTTTCATATAAGTTCTGTGTTACCATAGTGTAAAAAGATTTACAATGTACAAGCTACATGTTTACAAAATAGCAATTGGTCCAAGTTAACTGAAAGCAAACGGCTGATCAGTGAAAAAGTTGGAAAAAAAAAAGCACTTTAAAAATGGGCAGGGAAAAGAAAAACTCGAAGAATTTTGTAATTTATTGTTAAAATCAAAATCAGTTGTATATTTTTCTGCAAAATTTCCACCAATCCTAGAATGCCGGATAGAACATATTCTGCATCCCTGCCACGATGTATTTTTGATATTAGAGTTTCGTATTTGTTATGGTCAAGAAAAAGTCAAGAAATCAAGCTTACTTTTTGTGGTAGACACCCTGTATAAGCTGTTACTGTCAGTGGCAGATCCAGGATTTTAGTTTAGGTTGGCTGGGCTACAAATTCTGCTGAACTCAGTTACAGTGAATTCGTTTAGTTATAACTCTCTTATAACGTCAAAATATTCTGTGCCACTTGACTTGTTCATAGAACAACATGCGCACAAGCAATGTAACTCGTTATAGTCAAATAATTACCTGATCTTTTCAGCATTGTTGAAACAAAGTTAAACTGTGTTATTTAAACTAACTGTAGGTATTTATTAAAAAAACTATAAATAATTTTTAAAAAGAAAAAATTTAATTCATTATGGACAACTTTCAATTTTTAATTCTTTTCACTTCTAACTTTCCACCTTTAGGGAGAGCTTGAACTTGAACCCCCTAGCCCCCCCTCTGTGTGTGCATCTATGCTTCCTGTGACAGTGTTTACATCAACTCTTTTTAATATGTTGCTTCACGGACTAAGAGGGTTCAGGACAATCATCCAAGCATTGCGAAAGAACTAAATGAAATTTGCCAAAAAGGTGGCGCTGGGAGTCGTACTCATTAATTTTTGGCGCATGCGTCGTCTGCTAGTAGCTGAAATGTAAACAAATATCAATGGAAGCACCCCGCGGGAGATACTTACGCCGTGTGTCGCCAGAGGGTGCCCGTGCCGTTAATTATTAAAAGGGGTCGCATATTTTCCTTTCAGAGGATGACGCAGTTTCGCCCGTCTGCCGCTTCCCGATGACCGTCCTAAAGCCTCTTAGTCCGTGGTTGCTTCTAGGTATAATCAAAATATCTTCCTTTACAGGATATGCGTAAGACGTTGAAGGTTGAAACTGCTAAAACTATTTGTAACACACAACAGCTGCACTGCTTCATTCCACTGAATGAAAACAACGTTCACGTTAAAATATATTCAAGAACCACAATGCTTAAAACTGCATGTATCTACAGCAAAACTGAACTACCCTTGATGGATATTTGTGGATTAGTAATGCTTTTATATGAGGGAAATTGGTGGGTTGGCTGTGTTTTGAACATCTTCAAAGTTAAAATCATGCTATTGCATCCACTTCGAAATTCACCGTCTTATGCATATCCTGTAAAGGAAGATATTTTGATTGTACCTATAAGAAAAATATTAAAGTTGATGTAAACACTGTTGCAGGAAGAACTAATACAATTTCAGCAAAAGTCACCGAATCAATGACATTGGCTATGCCCCCCCCCCCCCAAAAAAAAAGCAAATAGTTAACGAAACTAATTTATACAGTGCATGATTAACATATCAGACCTAAAAATATTAATACTATGTATACATTTCATAAACAAATAGCTAAGTAAGAATGTCTTTCACATAACTTTTATGAAGATAAATAAGAATGAAAATCTGGAAATTTTTTCATAATTAGAACTAATAATAACAATAAATAGATAGTACTGCATTGCACATCGATGTGAATGCTATTTCTTAAAAAATTCATAACTTAAAAAATAATCTTGCCAGTCACAGCTTGAAAATCAGCAATCTTATAAAACAATAATAGGTGATTAAAATATAAAAAATTCACGAAAAACAAAAGGGGCATGTTTTGAGATATTTAAGGTCAAGTGACCTAGATTTTGTATTTGAGTTTTGACATCATGTTATATATCCCTGAAAAGCTTGTACCAAGAGCTTTAAAATGAGACCTCATTTATTTCAGTTGCAGAAATAGAACAAAAGTTATGTGCTGTTCTATGAGGTAAAGTATCACATTTTTTCACTTTTTAAAAAAGTTTAAAAATTTGTAACTTTAAAAAAAATAAGATAGGAATTTAAAATCTGATATCTGACTACATCTCATATTTGACAACAACTGTGCCAATTTAAAAACAATCCCAAGGGGTAGTGTTGTAAGCTGTGTTGATTTGACATGAAATGGCCCATATCTGATACGTTGCGAGGGATGGATCCCCCCCCCCCTTAAATCAAGCTGTTAAATTTATGTTAACTAAATAATTGATGTATATTGCATACATTTGACTTATATAGATGAAAATATAGCATTATTTTTTAATGTTATCAAAATACTTTTTTACTGTGTCATTTTTAATTGAGCAAGTAATGATACCACCATTTTCCTCCACCATGGGGTAGTACACACATAGGTACCAGTGATATTTTTTATTAAAAAAGTATGTTAATGCTATGAATGAAATAAACAGCACTTTATTCAATGTATTCTTAAATATGCTAGAAGAAAAAAATTCACAGAAAATTAGTGATATACTGGATATTGATTTTGCCAGATATCGAATATCTCAAGCTCCTTTAACTGCCGGGTATGCATATCCGGCATATCTAGTGCCAGATATTGCCTTTTAGTTATGGTATATATATTTATTTATTTTTGTGTAATTTAATCTTAGAGCAATAATTTACAAACATATTTTACACATCATTAAGACAACTCTCTCTATATAAATATTAATAATGTTGCTTAAAAAATGTAAATTAAACATTAAAATATTCTGTTTACTGTACAGTACTGGGAGAGGTAATAAAATGTTAACCATAACACATTTATTAACCTTTTACGGACCAAATTAAGATCCAGGCATATTTTAAATTAGTTTTTTCTTCATATTTTGTCTTCTTATGCTTTAGTTAAAGCATACTAGTCCTGGGATCGTTTACTCAGATTTCTTGAGTAATTTATCCGAATTTTGTTGACTGTGATGCAAAAATATGCACATAATGGGTTTTGCATATTCAAAAACCCATATTTCTCAAGATTTTGAGCCTTTGTCACCCACTTTTAGCAAACTTCAGTGCAATCCCTGCTAGTCATTTAAAGGGGGGGGGTGGGATTTTATTATATACCATTTTCCATGTGTTCCCAATTGGGAGCATGGGTCATTTCTGACTATACTTTCACATTGGTTTCTAAAACTGAATATACTGATGGGTAAGCTAAATAATAAGTGAAATATTAAGAATCTCTATTCTAAAAAAAATAACTGCCACCGCCGCTGTCGAAAGCTTGTTCTGCTATCTCCTCCGAAACTGTAGGGATTTGAGCTTCGATGAAGGTGTCCACTAACTCAGAAAATTCCGGGGAAGCCGATAAGCTGACTTAAATTTCAAAATTCAAATTACATTTGAAGATATTAATAAAAAAACTGAAAAAATAACCATAATGGTTGCCAGCATAAAATCATTCATGCCTTTGCAGCAAAGCAATTCTAGTAGTCTTTTTGTAGATTCGCGTGAAATTGTCAAACATGAAGTAAAATTACACCAATTTTATGCCAAATTTAAAAGTATGTGAAATAAATAAGTCAAATTGTGTTACTCAAAGTTGACGATTTTCAAAAAGTAAGTTCTCTTAGATAACAGGAGTTTAGAATTCCCAACTATTCGTTTTTCCAAACTAGAATAACCAGAGTAGCTGATTTAAAAAGCATCAGGTAAAGGCAGGGGGGGGGGGGGTCATAACTCTCCCCCCCCCCCCCCCCCATGAGAAATTTTTTGCCATACAAAATTTATATTCTTCACTACATTATCACACATACGTATACTTATATATGAGTTGTAGCAGTCGTAACACCCCCCCCCCCCCATGAAAAATTTCTGGCTACACCCCTGTGTAAAGGTACAATCTGGCTAAAGACTATCTCTCCAAGCAGGGTGAATCTAAACCACGTGTTCCAGAATGTTAACAACCTGTATCTTGAAAATGAAAAATTAAAATGCAAATTATAATAAACCCGGTTAAGTTCAGCTTAGGTTGTTGCCAGTAGAAATATTTGACGACATTAAGTATGCCAATATAACAGTATAGTACACCTTGGATATTTGACAGCACAGCGAGGTGATATATTTCGTGCTGCTAAATATGCCAGTCAGCAAAGGATTATGTATATGAATATGTGGATCATGACAGACCTAAATAAAATGCAAAACTGTCTGCAAACTCGAGTATTTTATTAAATATTTTCTGCAAGAAAAGGCTGTGAGCCTCCTATATCACTGCCATCTAGAGTCCTATATCACTGCCATCAGCTAAACATATTATTTTAAAATAGCATACTACTTTTAAACTAAAGTTCATATTCTTGTTGATTATTTTGTAAAATCAAACATAATAAATATGATTTATTTGCTGTTTTATCATAGTCATATTATTATATTTTCATTATTTGAGAAATTTTTTTTTTTTTAATTTAAGAATAAAGAAATTTGTAAAATAATATATCAAAGCTGTCTGCAAAGATTGAAAATTGTCTGTGATCGATGTTCACTCGTTCGTCTATATTATCTGGGTCTGGATAACGATTTACCCAATAACCTTTCATGAGCAGTAATTATTGGTTATGAATATATGTAAATTGCCAAATAATGAAAAGTTACCATTGGCGGCAAGCTATTCTAGCTGTTCCAACTTTTAGTTTTTATCAAACATATGAAAATGAAATACTGTTTTCTTAGAACTAATTATTAACTATATACATACATAAGTTGCCAAATTATGAAAAATTGCCGTAATTGGCTCATAAGCATGGTGTTCCATAGGTTTCACATGATTAAAAATAGTGCGAAGATAACTCTGTAAAAATTTATGAAAAGGGCTATTTTTATCATTTTTTGTCAAGTTAGAAATGTAACTTCTATTTCAAAAAATCAAGTCATCTTTTAACTTTATCGGCTAATTTTTTCCCAAGTCAATATTAATAAAATTTCATTTTTGAATAAATTTTTAATTCAGTGTTCCCAATTGGGAACTTTGGCCTGTTAAAGGTTAATATAACTGTAATTTTAGAGTATTTTTTAAGAACAGATATTGATTTATATATCTCCTAATATATCTGTAGTTGTAGAGGAATTTACTCCAAAACATTTGTTTAGTGCCTTTTTCATGTTTAATTATTTAAATACTGTTTAATTCACAGTTTTATTTTAAGTTAAAATAGTTGTGGAGAGTTTTAAGTAAAAAGAAAATCAGTTTTACATATTTCTAATAAAGTTACAGTATTTTTCCTTATAGCTTTATACAGTTATGAAACAGAATTTCAGATTATTTTCATTGAAAATAATCCTTAATTAAAAATAATAGCATTGGTCGACAGACCTGGTATTTGCAGGAAATTTTCAGTTTCTAGAACTTTCAGGAAATTCAGTAAAAAATGATTTTTTAAAATTTTGGACTAAACAGGTGACAGTTTAAAGTTAGTAATTTATACAAAAGGATTTTTGTTCCCTTGAAACATATTTATTAAAAAATAAATAAATAAAAAATGTTTTCTTTGACATTAGGTATTTTTTTTGGGGGGGGGGTGTAGTTATTATATTTTTTTATGGTATTTTGAGATGATTAACAGATTGTAAAAATCTAGCCTTGTTTTTTGACAATGATAAAAATGAATATCTATTGATTTCTTTATTGTAGGTTTCTGTGTACAAAGCTGTTGTTGAACCTTTGATACAAGAAGTTTTGATGGGCTATAATTGTACTGTATTTGCGTGAGTATTATGAGTTTTATTTCTATAGAAATATTAATTGTTTTGCATCATGTTTAGCGTAATGTTTTAAGTAGGAGAATTTATTGAACAGTGCACCATTCCCCTTTCCATACCCACATCTGTTATTTACTTATATAATACACTAACATATGCGGTACGATATTTCTATGCAGCAAATGGCAACAACTAAGATGTGTACAATTGTAATATCCCTTACGCAGAAATCCAAATAAACAGTTCAGTGATGCAAACGAAGCAAGCATATTCGTTATGCGGTCATTCCATGTCAAATCGACCAAAATTTTTCGAAAATGACACCATCCTCCATGGATTTTGATGAAATTTGGTCCATATGTACAACTTTTGATGCCGATTACAAATATATCAATTATATTGAGATTAATTAAGGGATTCAAAAGTTATGAGCTTTCAAATTTCAGATGAGATGCCACCTTGAATGACACTTATACACACATAAATAGCCATAACATTCTTAAAATTTGTCCTACAGACTTCAAATATGTGTTGTTTTGATCAGAAAAAAAAAAAAAAAAACATAGTTTTACTTAACCGAGGTCAATATTGTACAACTTTACTACAGTAACTGTAAAGTCCGTTTATTTCTCATTTTTTGTTTGACAAAGTGAATAACTTCAACAGCTGATTTTGTGAAGTGTTCCATTTTCAATTTCCACCAAATTTTATACACAAGTAGTTAAAAGTATCCTACAAATCTGGTTAAAAATATTTGATGGGTATTTTACAGATAAAGCTTTAAAATAAATAGAATTCTAAACAAGCACATGCATCCTTATTATCAGTGCATTGTACTATTTTCTTGTACAATGTTCCCATACAATGTATGACAATGTATACTTTGTCGATATCATATGGATAAATGATTTGGACAAAGATCATTTATTCATATAATAACATTTTTAAAAAGTGTGTACAATTTTACTGATAGTGTGAAAGTGTTTTTTGATGTTTCTATAAATTTTATTCCAACATGCTTTGAAGGAGAAATAAAGAAACAGGTACACTTTATATTTCCTCTTAAAGAAAAAATACTTTTCGCAGAAAAAGAATCCACATTTTCAAATAAACTAAATTTTCTAATCTTAAAAATGGTAAATACTCCCCCCCCCCCCCCCCCCAGCATGTCAATTTTGCATAAGATCAACTAGCATTTTTAATGACAAATCAATTCAGCTTTCACGCATATTTAATAAAATATTTTTCACTTAATAAATTAAATTGACAACCTTAATTTTTTATGTATTTAATTTTTAATGAAACATTTAAAGATGTATATTGAAAGTGAAATCTGCAAACTATAGTAATGAAGTCTAAACACCAGGAGAAAAAACAAGATGTATCTCTCTATTCTAAAAAAAGTAAAGGCCGCTGGCGCTGTCAATAGCTTGTGGACCTATCTCCTCCTACAGACTTGCCAACTTTTACGCGTAAAATTTACGCATTTCGACTGCTGTTAAGTGGTAGATGCAGACGGTAGTATGAGCATACTTCGATTGCTTTTCTGAGGATTATTTTCGATAAACGATCACTGGCACAGCATAACTTATAAACAAAGTTATAGCAAAGAATGGGTATACAGGGGTCGCACTGCCGATCGCCAACGTTGCAAATCGCGGAAATAAAATTAGTTTGGCGAAAGAAAATACGTTTGGGCGAAAATATTGACAATTGCTTTTCTTAATGATGTCCGGAAAAATCTAATTTGGCGAAATGTTAAAAAGAGCCAGCGCAACCCCTATGGTATATATAGTATCATATGTCAAAGGAGCGAAATTTGCTTATTGTAACGTGTGCCGGAGTGATTTCAGCATTTTTCATGGAGGAAAGTATGACATTTCTCGCCACTCGAGTTCGTCAAAACACAGTGAAAATGTGAAACGTGTTAACAGCAGTAAAAGTCTACAAACATTTTTCAAAGAGGACGGACAGTCCAGTGGCAGATGAATGCAAGTTTCTCGGGGGTGGGAAGTTAGAAGATTGACATATACATCCATTTTATGGAAGCAATTTAGGATCTTTTACATTAATTTCTTTTTTCTCGGGGACCGGTCGCCCCCTCCGCCCTTGGGACAGTCCGACGTTATTCATGCAGAACTGTTATTTACATCTTTCTTGATCGAATACAATGTTCCTATTTCAGCAGCTGACTATGCTTAATGTGAGAGGGTTTTCAGTATTATTCGGAAAAACAGAAATGAATTCAGGTGCAACTTGTCTATTAAGATTTTGGAAAGCCTTCTTATTAAAGATTTTTACTTCAGATTTTCTGAATAAAGCAGAAAAAGCTACTGCTGCGCTGCTTCTTTGAAGTCAGCACAGTCAGAGTTTTTTCAAGCCAGTTAAGTGATTATAATTAATAAATTGTTAATCACAAGAAATCTGGAAAATGGTGTATTAATTGATTTGCCTTTTATTCAACAACTTCATTTTCTTTTATTGTTATTAGCTGTATTTAATACTTCAAACAAATAATTGTGATATAAAATGCATTAAAAATAATACTCATGCATTCTATGGTGAAAAGTAAAAAATAACGCTCACACATTGTATAGCAAAAAGTGTCGAAATTTCTGTTCGCGCGCTGTTTTACACATTTTGATTTTCCCAGGTTGGCAAGTCTGCTCCTAAAGTGTGGGGATTTGAGTTTCGACTAAGGTGCCCACAGATTCGAAAAATTCCGAAGAGCCTGCTAAGCTGACTTAAATTTCGAAAATCGAATTATTTTAGAAGATATTAATTTAAAAAAAAAACAGAATGGTTGCCAGATTTGGCATAAAATCATTCATTCCTTTGCAACAAAGCATTTCCAAGTATCTAGAATCGCGTGAAATTTACAAAGTTAACACAAAAAGCCTAATAACTTCTTCACCGTTTGTACGATCTGCTTGAAAATTTTCATGATCATGTATAAAAATATAGAAAACAATCTGCGCTTCTTTAAAAATCTGAAAATCCACCTGTTCCCTTCTTTTTAAGCGATTGCTATTTTCAGCACCATTTTATTTCCGAGAGTCAAAAAAGTAAATCATTTGCGTGACAAAATTACCCTTTTCAAGTGAATATGACGTCATACAATTGGGATTCAAATTCGTTTAAAAAAGCTTTTCCAGATTACACAGTTTATTGTCTTTTTTTTTTTTTTTTTTTTTTCACAAATAAATCGTTTGCATGGACATGAGAATAGCTGTGTACACAAAACGAAATCTTTCGATTGCGAAAAGATTCCGCGAGTTTCCAGAACAGCATGAAATTTAATTTGGGTATCTCTCTATTCTAAAAAAAAGTAAAGGCCGTTGGCTCTGTCAAAGCTTTTTGGTCTATCTCCTCCTAAACCGTGGGGATTTAAGTTTCGACTAAGGTGCCCACAGATTCGAAAAATTCCGAGGAACCTTATGAGCTGACTTAAATTTCGAAAATCGAATTATTTTAGAAGTTATTAATAAAAACTGAAAAAATAAACAGAATGGTTGCCAGATTTGGCATAAAATCATTCATTCCTTTGCAACAAAGCGTTTCCAAGTATGTAGTATCACGTGAAATTGTCAAACATGAAGTAGAAATACACCCATTTTACGCCAAAATAAAAACTACATGAAATAAGTAACTCAAAATGTGTTACACAAAGTTGACAATTTTCAAATAGTAAGTTCGCTTAGACAACAGGAGTTTAGAATTAGCGATTATCCGTTTTTCCAATACAGAATAACTAATATCTTGAAAATGAAAAATAATTAAAATGCAGATTATTTTAAAGCCGGTTCGGTCCAGCTGGATTATTTGCTATCAGTAGAAATATTTGGCTGCGTTAACTATGCCATTATAGCAGTTACAGTACACTTTGGATATTTGCTAGCGCGACGAGATGGTATGATTCGTGGTGCTAAGTACGCCAATCTGCAAACGATTATGTAAATGAAAATATGGATAACGGTTTTCCGGTAACCTTAAATGAACAGTAATTATAGGTTTTGAACATGTGTAAATCGCCAATTATGCCGACTAAGCCAATTAAGCCGAATTATGCTTGAAAATATAGCATTTCCGGTCAGCGTCGGAAAATCTCTCTTTCACCAAAGACTAACATGGCCATATTGATGACAGCTCTGCTCTAGAACAATTTTAGATTGAGATGGGAACTGTTGATGCAGGCAAAATTTGTGTCTAAAGCCCAATCGTCAGTGCAAAAATGTGTGATGGCAGGGCCATTGAGATTATTTTTCATTCATCAATTGGGAAATTCAAAATTTGGGCAAGAGGGTCAAATTCTCTCCGATACCTGAAGTGTCAGGAGTTATTTTATAATTATGTAATTACAAACTACTGCACAACAATAATTATTAATTCTTTTTGCCTCTTTAAAAAATCCCTTGTGGTTGTGCATAATGGGAAAGACTATCATTCCCCCTTTCTTTTATATTTGTAACAGATATTTTTTCAAGATTTTTTAGTTTTACTGATAATATATTGTGTGTTTTTAAATACCTACAAATAATATAAAACGAATTTTAATTAGTCTTTATTTAGTATTTAATTACAAAATTGAAAAGTGATATTTTATATACAATTAGAATGAAATGTTAAAATATTTAACATTTGGCCACCGAATATTCGGTATTTGGCCTGAGCTATTGGCCAAATATTCGGTTATTCGGCCAAATCAGTATTCTTTACATCTCTAATACTATCACTACTTGTAGATGTTCTGTAGCGGAATAGAAAAATGCTTTCTAAATGAACACATTTGTCAATCTAAAAACTGTCTGTTTTAGGCAGTTCTGTCTTCAGAAACCTATAAATGTTGTTTATGCATTTAAAAAGATAGAAAGTTACTCATTGACAAAATTAGCACCATTTCAATCACATTCTTTATATTACTCCACTTTAAAAAAAAGAGGTCAGATTTTGACTTAGAAGAGTCTAGCTGACTACATAAAGACTAAAACTTCGCTGTATATAGAAAGAAAAAAGTCGCCGTTTAAAAGACAAAGAAGAGGAAAATGAGATGTAATTAGTCTATGTCTGATAATTCATACAAACTAATTTTTTACTGTGTAAAAAGAAAATGCTCATGTCAGATAATTTATACAAATATATTCAATATTTAGGAAAGCGGTGAAAGCATAAGTTGATGAGTGAGTACACTACGGGCCATTAAAATAACGCTTCATTCATTTGAGCACAAATTCGGTCAAAGTATATAAAAGGTCATGGTCGCATGATCTGCATACATTTTGGTGTGTATAGAGTTGAATATATATTTACGGTACAAAAAATAATTCTTATACTTTACGGCCTATAGATGAAAATCATTTAAAATGACCTAGTGTCTAAATGATGCATTCAAAGAAGGTTCAAATTGTGTATGTATATTATAGATGACTGTCACACAGCATGTATAGGACTTATAGTTTTTTTACAGGGCCTCAAATGAGTCTTTTACAATATGGCCTATGGACGGAAATTTCTGAAAGTGTGCTAGTGTCTATATGGTGCATTCGATTTAGCTCAAATTTTGTATGTATATTATAAATCATGGTCTCTTGACTTGCATAGATTTTGGTGTGTTTAGATCTGAAAGTTTGTTTACAGGCTTCCAAAAAGTAGAATATTATGGCCTAAGGACACATCATTTAAAGTGAGCTTGTGTCTAAAAGATGCATTTGATTGACATCAAATTAGGTACGCATGCTATAAGTCACTGTCTTGGCATGAATTTTAGCCAGTGTGATCTGTACAGTTTTTGCAGGGCTACAAAAAGAGTTCTTATACATTGCAGACTATACACTCAAATCATCTTAAATGCAATAGTGCTGAGCACTAGATCAGATTCTGTTGAATGAAATTTATTTATACATGGTAAATATCTAGTGTTCGGAAAGTCGAGTGCAGTCTCTCCAGATTTTTTAAATATTTTTTTTTATTTAAGAAATGTTTTTAGGTAATACAAGTAATTTACATATCAGTGAATACTGTCAACTCTGTGCCTTTTTAGGATAAAACTGATATAAATGTTAAATTATTTAGTTATGAATGAAAACAAACTGGAATACACCTTTTTTTCCCCCTCTCAGAGCCATAAGTAAGATGCTTTGAAAGTCAATAAACAATAGTAGTTATTTGAATTATATTAAACTGAAAACTAAAACCTTCATAAATGCACTGTGTAACTGCCACTTTGCCAGTGTGATTTTTAAGGTTATAAAATTATCGTGTTTAATATGCATGTATATCACTTACCAGTTAACTTTTTTATTAGGTATGGTCAAACCGGGACAGGAAAAACTTATACTATGGAAGGGGAGAGATACAATGCAAAATGCTCGTGGGAAGATGTAAGTGTGCATACTTTTCTCTTAAATTCTTAAAATTTTTGGATAAATTAGTATTTTAATGAGTTCTCATTTCTAAGTGTTATGTTTTTATTGTATTGACCTATTTTGTTTTGTATCATTGGTCAAAACTTTTATTTAAAAGTTTTGTTCTGTTCTAAATAACCTGTAGTTATGCAACTATTATTGGAATTATGTCTTTAGTTATGTAACATTATTAACAGTGATCTTTAAAGAGAACTCTCAAAACTAGAGCTGAAGATTCCCGGTCGCCAGCTGGTGACTAAATTCTTTTGTTTGGCCACCAATTAATTCACGCCCAGGCACCAGGCTATAATAATTTTCCGGAAATTTCTGTTCCCCTTTTAAGATGTATTATTATTACCATATTTGGTTTAGATGCTGCATGTGCATTTGAGGAATGGACACTTGCTAAACATATCCTTAAGAACCAGACAGGATCTCAGACTTTAACCGAATTGCTTATGAAGTTCGTTATCTCCAAACTTAACCTGCTTCAATGTTCTTAAGGATGTTGTGACCATTTTTTTAACAGTTTCTCCATCAAATGCTCTTAAAGAATGTGTCTTTTCTGCATTAAAGACTGCTTTAGGAGAGAAATACCTATCAATGGAACAAAAAAACTATTGAAAATAAGCTTTACATAGTGTTCAGGTCTTACATTACAAGCTTTTGAACCAGTAAAAAGTATAAAATTGTGATGGAATGGCACCATCCTACCAAGACGACCAAATTTGATGGGGAAAATGACACATTCTTCTGTAATTTAGTTAATAAATGCTATGAATAATATTTTGTCTGTTTTCAGTTTTAGTGTTTGGAGATAAATATATATGCTATTGCTATATAAATGATGCCATAAGCTTAAAATTCCCAACCATTTATATTTCTTGGTTATCATAACTTGCACCTTGCATTAGTCACTTAAAAATAGAATTTCTTTTTAAAATGTATTTAATTACCTCTATGTTATCTATTATTACCACTCACTTCGTCTCTCTATCTCTATATATACAGTAGATATGCTCTAAAGCTTCAGTACAAACAAATAACATAGATATCAACTATGTGCATACTTATAGCCAATGTGCTAAAGATTGTGGTAAGTACTGGCTCCTAGATGAAATTGATTTAGGAGCCAGTGGCCACTACGTAAAAATGGGAATCGGCATTACTCAAAACTACTCTTAGATAGTTTAAAAAAAAAAAAAAAAAACTTTGTATAACACACATAAATATGTTAACTAAGCAATGTAGAGAATTTTGGGTGATACAGGGTAAGGGTCCGTCCTTCTTTACCTATGAACTCTTCCTGTTTCGCACAAGCAGAAAGTGCTTGTGTTTTAATATTTATGTGTGTTATTTATAAAGTTGTTTATTGTTTTTAATCCTGTATCTTTATAGTAAAATATATATCAGATGAGATAGATGGCTTTATGCATAATAGTAGTATTCATGCTTTGATACACTAAATTTGGAAGTAGGGCCAAGTCAATAAGCAAGTTTAATTACAACAAAATCAATTTGTACTCTTGAACCTGTTTATTTCAAACTCCTCTGTATCTCAAAATTTCTGAAATTCCTTCTTTTATATTCTAAATTCTGTGTATTTTCCCCATGTTTATATAAAAAAAATTTCCTTTAAAACCCCCATATCTCAAATTTCGAAGGGTGTAAATTGCAAAAATGGATGCCCAACGACTACTTTTCTTCAAATACGGAAGTTGCATACCAATGCAACAAAAGAAACAGAAATAGCAGTCTCTCTTCACAACTTTTATGAAATTCAAGAAAGTGCAATTCATAAAGGATGTGAGCTGTTATTAACCTTAGAAAACTAATAGTCAAAGAAATTTAGATTTTAAAAGTCATTGATGAATGACTAGTATTTTTATTTTTAAAGTTATGTGGGAATGTTAAAAAATGTTATAGATTTATATATAATTTATCTGCTTTTTTACCACAGTATTTTTTTTTTCAACAAAAGCATTTAATTTTTTTTAATTGACTGCATTTAAAACCTCTATAACTTGAAACCTCTTTATCTTGGAATCTCCCCCCCCCCCCCATGAGATTTAAGATAGACAACTTTGACAGCATTACAAAATAAAGCTCTATGCATTGTTATCTGTATATATAAACATATAATGTACAACTACGGGAAAAAATGTCTACTTGCTCTTTATTTGGCAATTGTTCGTTGTACAGCAAAGTAATATATACCATTTGTTTACAAATAACGTATACTTTAATTTACTATTAATTTAATTTGCAAAAGGGGCCGCCTTCAGATTTAATTCTGAACCTGTTCAGAATTAAATCTAAGCAAATTTGAACAACTGCATCAACTTTATTTTTCTCAATGGCAACACTCTATTTTGACCTTATTGAACAAAAGAAAACCTTAAAATTACCTTAAATATAAATTTTTACCAATTTTCTTCGATAATTTCCAGAGATAATGCCAATTCTTTTTTTGCAGGATTTTAAGGGATTTACAGCAAATTGAAAAAACACGATATATAGATTCCGAACTTTTTGCCTTTGATTAATTTCACTCGAACCTAGTTAAAAGATATAAATATTATTTACAGGGAAAGTGCTGTTTCTAGTCCTAAAGGTTTTTTTATTGAGAATAGCAGGTGTAGAAATTGGAATATTTAGTCTGTGGTCCAAATGACACGTGACTCCATAACTTCCTTGGTCCATATACATGATTTTTAAAAAAAATCCAAAACAACTGCTTACGATTTTGAAAAACTTTCTAATTTTGAAATTGTTATTGAGTATTTGAAGGTTATCTTAAATGAAATATTACCAGGAGTAAGAGGCTGTTCTCTGCTCTTCTGACTGCAAGCATGAATGCAGAGACGCCATCTACTATGTATTCTCCATAGTTTCTCCAGATCTTTTTTTAAAATTTGGTTTTCTACAGACTACAGGAAAAGCATCTATTTTTACAAAAACTTAAATATATATTGATTTATTCTGTAACATTTTAAGCTACATTCTTTTCATGATCCAAAAAAAAGTACCAAGAGGTGTATTGCACAATACCCAAAGTCTAAAACTAAAACAAACAATTATGGAATGCAATCGGCATAGATTTGGTAGTCAGCACCGACTGAAGAGAGAAACTGTTGACCTGGACTTCTGGAACCTCTCTTCTTTTCTTCCCCCCTTTTCCAAGGCTTTACACTTTTCTCTCTTCTGTTTTTATTTTCAAGCCGCACTAACTGCAAAGGCTTGGTATAGATTCCATTCTGATAAGTTTCTATTTATTTTTAATGAAGTTCAATTTTTAATAGGGTTTAATTAATTTTTTTTATATATATAAGAAAGCTTTTTTCTTTCTTTTTTGGCCTATGCGACTGACCACTGACAAACATAAAAAACTACTGAAAATATTCACAATTACTACTGAAAAGTCTCATTGGGGGTTAGCATCTCTGTGAATGTTTCTCAGCTACGGCCAAAGTTGAAGAATGGTTTCATAATTGAAAATTTATTTGTTTGAATTTCATGTAAAAAACAAAATTACTTTTTTGCCGGCCCAATATTATCAATGTGTTTGTGAAAATTGGGTTATTTCATTTTCTTAATTTAGTTTTATAGTCTGGAGAAAATTTAGACAGAAAAATGTGATTTTGATGCAAGTATATGAAGTCCAAAGACTTGATGTTTCAGATATTAAAAGAGATTAAATTCATGGTTGGAATGATGAGGATGTTAGTTTTTCAGAAATTGGACGTTATGTTTGAAGGCATACATCTACTGCATCTAATTCTATACATGGAAAATATTTTACTTGATGGAGGTAAATAGTAGTGGACGCAACAATAGACATTTTATAGAATCACCATCAAACAGTACAAACCTCCAGTTTATTTCCTTCAAAATTTGCTATTTTTTAATACCATTAATTTTTACTATTTTTGTGCAAGAGAAATATAATGTACATTTATTGTACGTTATTTTCAATAAATTATCACTTAATAAATTTATATATGGTCACTTAACTCATGAAAATAAGACATTTTAATTAATATAAGTTAAACTGCTGAATGTAAAAATTTGAAATTTTGCATAACCATGTAACATTACTTTCTGTATATATTTGCATCAAAAATTTTCTAGGTCGCTATTTATATATTTTTTTTAATATTAATTTAATAATCCATATGAATATTGTATTAAAAAAGAATAGTAAATTATGTTTGGCCATTCAGTTCATTGTAAATGATTGGTATATGAAACTTTGCTGTGTGACGAACAACGCTCGAATAATATACAAGTCAGCATCCCCCCCGTAAGAATGTAGGCATGTATGAAAGCACTTTAAACCTTATTGTCTGTCCACAAATGCAAGCACAATCTTTTTATAACATTCATCTTTTGTATCTTTATTTTCTGGTTATATGTGTTATTGCCTTTTCATCAATATATGAGTGTTTCTGCCTTTTAAGATCTTTCAGTGTTTTTAGTACTTAGTCTTCTATTTTCATTCATTCATCTTTTTTTCTACATGGAATCCTATAAATAAAACAATTCTTTTTACTTATAGGATCCTGGAGCTGGAATTATTCCTCGTTCGCTGCATCAGCTCTTTGAAGATCTTAATAAAGAAGAAAATGTTGAATTTTCTGTTCGTGTATCTTTCCTTGAGTTGTACAATGAAGAATTATTTGATCTTCTTAATTCAAATGAATTAACAAAGCTACGTTTATTTGAAGATTCTTCAAAAAAGGTTCATAAGGTTCATTTTCTTGCTGATTTTTTTTTTTTTTTTTTTTTTTTTTTTTTTTTTTTTTTTTGGCTATTTAATAATTTTGGCATTTACTATAATTAATTTTATGCACATTTTTTATATATTGTAAATAAGATTTTCAAGTATCTTATTGAAAAAATGCAAGTATGTAACATCATTAAGTGATTAATTATGAAACTTATTCTTTTATATGATCAATGTTTCTTTTTATAGGGTTCTGTTATAATTCAAGGCCTAGAAGAAGTATTGGTTAATAGTAAAGATGAAGTATATTCTATTCTTGAAAAAGGAACTGCTCGCAGGCAAACTGCTGCTACAATGCTGAATGCAACATCAAGTCGAAGCCATACTGTCTTTTCAGTGACAGTTCATATTAAAGAAAACACTATTGAAGGAGAAGAGTTGCTAAAAACTGGCAAATTAAACTTGGTATAGAAAGATTAAATCTACCTATTATTAATTAAAATCATTAAGCCTTTTTTTTTTTTTTTTTTTTTTTTTTCCAAATGGATTTATTGAGTGCATTGATATATATATATATATATATATATTTACTTCCTTGTATGTAGTATAAGGAAGTAATGTGATCCCAAAAAATTTTGGGGGCCTAATTTCGACAAAAAAACCGATTTTGACTACCTCTAAATTGAATTTTAAAAATTTTTTCGATGCATCTCATCGTAGGCTATCATGCACGATCATATTAATGCATCTGCAACTCATTTTGACCAGCGGCCAGTCTATTGTGGCCAGTTTTTCCATGCCGTCTGTACGTACGTACGTAACTCGCATATCTTAAAAACTATTGGTCGTAGAATGTTGAGATTTGATATTTAGGATTGTTCTATGATCTAGTTGTGCACCTCCCCTTTTGGTGATAATCGCATGGATAGTTTATGTACAGGACCGCCCAAAAGATTCGAAATACATTACGCTCTATGGGCCGATATTCATTAAACTCACCTAACTCAAAAGCTATTAGGCGTAGAATGTCCAAACTTCATATTTTGGATATTTGTAACATCTAGTTGTGCACCTCTCCTTTTGGTTCCATTCGACTGGATAGTTTATCTACAGGACTGCCCAAAACATTCGAAATACATTACGCTCAATGGGCCGAAATTCATTAAACTCGCATATCTCAAAAACTATTAGGCGTAGAATGTTGAAACTTTATATTTAGGAACGTTGTAACATCTAGTTGTGCACCTCCCCTTTCGGTTCCATTCGACTGGATAGTTTATCTACAGAACCACCCAAAAGATTCGAAATACATTACGCTCTATGGGACGAAATTCATCAAAGAGTTTTTTAGAGGTATTGGGCTATTTCAAACGACTCAGAAGTGATATATGCTGTAAATCGTTAGAAAATGAATTTCTCCATTAAAAAAAGTGTCTTTATCATTTATAGTTCACCTACAGGAACACTCAAAAGATTTCCAATACATTACGGTCAATGCCAATTTTAGGGGCATTCATCCATTTCAAGCACAATGCCGTCCTACCACATAAGTTAGGTAATGGTCCGACCACGGTCACGTGACTCCCTCAAGAACTATCCAAAAGTCGCCAAGCTTGGCGACTTTTGGTGTACGTGTGTGCATATTTAACTCTCAAATCTCAAAAAATATTATGAAATTTCATATATAAGATTGTTGTAACATCTAGTTGTGCATCTCGATTTTTGGTTCCAATCTACTGGAGAGTTTATTTACAGAACCACCGAAAAGAATTTCAGTACTTTAATGTCTATGGACATCTTCAATATAATACAACTGTAGACGGTCATTGTTTGGTACATGCCCAAAATCTTGCCGTCTGTCCTCGGCCTTGGCGAGTTTTGGCGAAATATCGCCAAATTTGGCGATATTCAGTTATTTGGTCCATGTCCAAAGTATCGCCATTTGTCATTGTTCTTGGCGAGTTTTGGCGAAATATCGCCATATTTGGCGATAATCTGTCATTGTTTGGTTCATGCTTAAAATCTCGCCAAATGTCGTCGAAATTGACGAGTTTCTCTGAAATATCGCCAAATTTGGCACCAAAAATTATTTCATATTTTGTATAACTGTAAAACTTTAACCCGTAGAATTTTGAACTTTTGTATTTAGAACTATTGTAATATCTAACTGTTTTCAATATCTTTTTTGACAGCAATCGACTGAGAATTTATTTACAGGGTTTGCCAAATGACTTTAAATACATTGAGGTGTATGAATGCATTCAATTCATTGAAAGTCTGTGGTCAATGACTACTTTGGCTATCCCCAAAATCTCGCAGACTATCTCAAGTTTGTCGGCTTTTAGTGAAATATCGCCAAATAAAGTGTTAGAAGGAAATCTTTCAAATTGAACTCAGCTTGACGATATCGAAATATTTGGCTAGAAATTGCTAAATCTTACTATTATTGATATTTTATCTCTTTCAAAGAAATAAGTTTAGAGGAAGTGCGTCGAAAATATTTTTGATCTAATAGACGTGCAAGGAAGTCATGTGTTGGACACATCAGATTTTTTCCAATGGGCGGGCAATTGCTCATCAAGCATTCGCCACTACAAAGGCCCGAGTCACTGTCCTTTTTATTATGGGAGCACCCAGTGTGAGAACAGCATTACCCCCTATGAAGGGACGAACAAGTTAACATCCATGCCCAAGCCGGGATTCGAACCCGGACCCACAGCGTGATAGAATGTTTCTCTAGCCACTACACCACCAGGGCGGCATGCATTGAAATATGAAAGTTATCAATACTTTTAGTGTCTCAGGATTTCATCATTAGACATCTACAAATACATTTCTGGACTATTACAGGGGGGCTACGGGCGACTAAAAAGGCGATTTTTGCTACTGATTTAAAGAGAAAGCGATTTTTTTTAATGAAAAATGTCCTTTTCATACTATTTTCAAGTTTTGACTACTTGTACCTTATTCCAGGTGACTAATTTAAAAATCATATTTTGCAGGATGTCCAGAAGTCGGGAAATGTACTTGAATTTTTTTCAAGTCAAAAATTATTCTTGATAATATAGAATTTTCTGTCAGTGTCAGAAAATCTCTCTTCCATCAAAGAAGAGCATGGCCAAATCGGCAAAGAAAGAGGTGGAAACTGTCGATGCAAACAAAATTTGTGTCTGTTTTGCAGCCGCTCCACAGAATTGAAATCGGCAATTGTGAGAATGCAAGTCTTATCACCTTCATGCACCCCTGATATGTTTATTTTCACTGTACTAGAAGCTCAGAAAAAGCCCAATTGGCTGTGCAAAAGTGGCCAGTATATTTCCGGAGCCGTTGAGATTATTTTGAATTAATCATTTGGAAAATTCAAATTTTGGGCAAGGGTGCTGTGGCAAATACTTTGCGATTCGTGAAGCAAAGTTGCCAGAACGTTTTGAACAAAAATCGCAAGAGGTTGCTAGAAAAGTCGTAAAAGTGACATCACAGCCATTCGTTGCAAATCCTAAAATTTAGTAGCATGATGCCTTCAAAAGTAGCAAAATTTGCGAAAAGTCGCAAGATCTGGCAACACTGTTATGAAGTGTTTTGGGTTTTATTTATGTAATTACAAATTACTATGCAACAATAATTATTAAGACTCTTACGTCTCCCCTAGTCTTCCCCCTTCTTTCTATTTGACGTAACAGCACAATACCTGCGACACGTTGCACTCTCCTAATTGGAGGCCTCTGCATACATATTGCGAAAAATTTCAGATGACGGCAAATACAATAAAAACTTGCATCCCAAACAAAATGTTTTTGGTCATTTTGGAGTCCAAAAATTTACATGATTTTGAAAAATTTGTTGGGGAACCGATGGATTCCTGTTACTTTGTGATTAAAAAAATTTGAATTTTCATGTTTTTGTTCAAATAAAGCATAATGGTTTTAAATATTTTTTGTAAAAGTGTAGATTTTATTAAATCAAAAAATTTGTTATTTTAACATAAAAAAATTCCACCATACTTTCATTTTCACCACATAAAGGAAGAGTGAAATCATTAACACAGCTTAAATATACCTATTCACCTATTCATACTTGCTAACTTTTACTATTTTACAGGAGAACACCCGATTTTATGTGAATCTTCCTTCTTTTTTTTTTTTTTTTTTTAAGATTTTTATGGGAAACACCCATTTTTTACTGATTTTTAATTAATTTTGAAGTTTTAAAAATAAATCGTAGCCTGTATTTAGTTTTTAAAACTAATCTTCGGAAATTACCATTCATGCAATTTTTCTTCGGTTTTCTTAATTTTGAGATTACTTAATTGCCAGTAATCGAAAATCAAAAAACGGAAATCTATGATAAATCGATAGATTCCTTTTTTATTTTATTTTTTTCCCCGTGATTACAAAACCTGAATTTTTCAGGATTTTGTTTAAATAAAGCATAATGACGTTCTTAGACAACTTTTGCGAAGTGTAGTAGATTTTATTAAACACCTGTTGAAATGAAAAACTTATGGTATTTTAAAATACAAATTCCAGCTCACTTTTGAATATTCAATAATAGAGTAAATGATTGACAATTCATGCTTGCCAATTTGTATGCTTTCAATTTAAAGTCTACACTTTTTCACCTATTTTTATGCTTTTTAATGAACTTTGAAGTTCATTTTATTTTAGTGGGACCTGATTTTATGTTTTGTTTAAAAAATAATCTCTTAAAATTTATCATTCATGAAATTTTTCCAGGGTTTTGTTTACTTTAAGATTACTTAATTGTTTCCCCCCCCCCCCCCTCAAAAAATCGACTAAGTCAACTGTTTGTTCATTGAAATTCTGGTAGGAAAAAGTTTGTTGAGTATTCACCATCACCCAAATTTTAATCGTTTTCCAGCCGTCTTGAGAATTAATAATTTCCCAGCGTATTTTTATTCAAACCTACAATACCAGAAATTATTTTTTAATCACTTTTTAAAATGTAAAATAGTAAAGAAAAAATTTCATTGAAGATGGCAGGTTCAAATATCAATGAAAATTATACAAAATAATAGTAGTAGTAATGAAATTGAAACTAGGGATGTTTTAGTAGGAAAAAAATTATGAAAGCAAACAACTAGGCATATGTCTATGAGATTTTCCTTGCTTAATTCCTTTTCAGGTGTAATTTTTACAGTTCTTTTTTATGCATAACAGAATTTCTTTTTTCCTTTGCTAATGTGTTTAAGATCATTTAAATTTTGTGTCCTGTATTAATGTTTTTTTTTAGATGAAAGTAATTAAATTTTAATTATTTTTTTAAGAAATGTATATTAATTGTGTGTTATGTAAATTTTAATATTTTATACTACTTAAGTTATGCAAGTGGATAGAACTCAAGTGTTTATTTAATGAAAAGCATTGAAATACTGTTTGTATGCTATTTAGTAAAATCTGTTTAAATTTTCATTTGCACATTATTTAGCAGAACTCATCAGAAATGATTTCTGCCAAATAGTTGTATATTGAGCTGCCAATAGTTCAATATGTCGTTTGCATGTTATTTTGCAACTTTGGAATTTCAAAAGTTGTTAGTATGAATCTTCAAAACTTGAGAAAATTATATCAGTTATCCCCCCCCCCCATCCCCATAAAAGGATATTTATGTTTGTTAAAACTGTTGTTTACGAGAGAGAAATGTTTTTTCTTCCTTTATTTCCCTTTAAATGTGAGTTAATTTTGAAATTTGTCAGAAAAAATAATTTCAGCAGATTTTTCAGTTCATATTTTCTGAAAAAGGAAAGAATAAAAAAATCTGGAGTGACTCCACTCGACTTTCCGAACACATACGATTAAGATCATTACCAAGCATTTAAATAAATTTTAATCGATGAATAATTCAACATGGTTCGGACAGTGCTTAAAATACCTTAAAAAGTACTTACTTTTTTTTTTTTTCATTTTTAAGGCCTTTAAAAAGTAGTTAATTTTTTACCTATATCCTTAAAGTTTCTCAGTATAGCCGCAAGGTGCTTAAAAAGTGCTTAATTTCTAGCGGTAATCGACCGTAAAATCGTCTGGCATCGAAACTTTTCGTTCCCCTTTCCAGCCTCAAGCTGCGTTCATATTGATCGTACCGTAACGCGATGACGTCATACGTTGGAGCCCCTTTTCAATAGCCAAGGGCACTCTTAGGAGCCAGTCCGGGCCTGATTGTTCTTAAAATACTGAATCTCAACCAAAACTAGTCTGTTGCGCCCGGTGCGAGTTTAACCATTCTACCCCCCCCCAAAAAAAAAAAAAAAAAAGTTAATCTAAATGTTTATCTATAAGTTATTTCTGTTTTTTCGCCGTGCGGTTTTGCACCCTGTGAAGGAGCACTGTACCGAATAAACACTGCCTTACGATATTATTAAAGTAAAAACTCGACTACACTACAAGTAATTGGCAAGCTCAGGAAACGCTGAGTGCTTTTAAAATAAACCCCAATGTTATAAATATCAAAAGTAATAAATGAATAGAAATATCAACAACACACAACATTCAAAGCTTAAAACAAACAATTCACTGAAGCACACTCATTACGTAATCAACAGCTGGCCGTCCACGGAGAAAAAAAAAAAAGTGTTTACTTTTGACTGGAGCCTGCTCATCGGATCGCTGTTTCACTTTATCAGCATGTGCTATACTGTCCGAACTTTTTGCGAATGCCAGAAGTTTTTACAAGTTATTTATTTATTTCTATAAATTTGCCTTTGTGAATATAAAAACTGATGTTTTATATAAAATCGGACACTGATTATTTGAAAATGGAAATTGTAAGCTTCGTAAAATAGCGGTAAATACTTTAAAACATATGGGAAAGGAGATATTTTTACCGCTTATCCCTCCCCCATGTATAATGTCACGCATCTTGTCCCCCCCTCCCCCCTCGTCACAATTTCACTGCCCTCCTTTCCTCCAAGCGTGACATCATTTGTGGATAGACCCTACTTAAGAAAATTTTGGGGGTCCTTAAAAAGTGCTTATTTTTTTTGCTCTGAAAAGAGTCTGAACCATGTTCAAACATATATACCAAATTGAAACTCAATCGAATGCACCGTTTAAACGCTTGCGCACTTTCAAGAATTTCTTCCCATATGCCATTGTGCCATAACATAAAAGAAAGTTTTGTCGTAGCCCTTTAGGTGAACTATAAGTCCTATACACACCAAAATCAATACTGGTCTTAGGATGGTGGTTTATAACATGTATACCGAATTTGAGCTCAATCGAATGTATCGTTTAAACGCTAGCGCACTTTCAAGAAATTCCCTCCATAGGCCATAATGTAAAAGAAATCCTTGTCGTAGCCCTGTAGAAAAACTATAAGTCCTATACACACCCAAATCAATACCGGTCTTGCGACGGTGGTTTATAACATATATGCCCAATTTGAGCTCAATCGAATCGACCGTTTAAACGCTAGTGCACTTTCAAGAAATTCCCCCCATAGGCCATAATGTAAAAGAAATCTTTGTCGTAGCCCTGTAGAAAAACTATAAGTCCTATACACACCAAAATCAATACCGGTCTTGCGACGGTGGTTTATGACATATATATCCAATTTGAGTCAATCGAATGCTCCATTCAGGAGCTATCGTGTTCACTCACATACACACATACATACATACATCTCGTAAAAATAGCATAAATGGATTCAGAAGCCCTCAAAACGTGTAGAAACACCAAAATCTCGAAGTCGAATTTTTTCATGATTACAATACTTTCCTTACATGGTACATGTTCGGAAAGTAAAAATGACTGTGCTCTTTTGAAACCCATTTGCTTGAAGCATTTACTGCATATGTGTTGATTAAAATACTGTTTGATAATTTCATTAATATGACATTCATGAAAACTGTTACTTTGTGTTGTTCAGTTAAAAATGAAAAATAACCATCACATGTTGTATGGAGAAAAATATAAAATTGCTGATCACATGCTGCTTCTTTTTTAACATATATGGATTTTCCATGAGCTGGAATTCTAGGGTAGGCTCATGCCAGCTAAAACCAGACAGAAAAGCTTGCTTTGGTTATCTCTTAAAATGCACTTATCGATAGATGTATCTGGTGCTTTTGTATTTCTCTGAACTTGTTTTAAGTTTTTTTTTTTTTTTTTTTCAATGACACCCTTATTACTTACTTATTAGCAACTTACTAAACAAATTTATATTTTGTTCAAAATTGGTGTTAAATTTTTATTTGAAATCAGTTTTATATGACTGTTTAACATTCAAAAGAATTGTACTTATAATTACTTTCAAACCACCCAGGTAGTGTATTGGCTTAAGAACCATTCTATTATGCCTTGGGTCTGGGCTCAATTCCTAGCTTGGGTGTTAAATTGTTTATCCCTCCATAGGGGGTACTCTGGCTACCCATAAAGTGTCTTGTGGTTCGGGCCTTAGTAGTGACCAGAGGCGCAGAGAGCCAAGTCGGGGCCCCGGGGTTAAAATCTATGGGGTCCCTTTGCTATCCAGAAATCCTTTTGATGTCGTATTACATGAATCATTTACTCCTGATTAAAAGTATTAATCATTTAAAGAAACTTTAAATTAATAGTAATTGGAAAATAATTAATAGAATTAAAATTATTAATTTAAAAGAGTATTATACTTTAATAAAATTCCATGCTCTCAAAAATACCTACATTTTGTTTTGCAGGTTTCGTTACCTCCATAGAGAAACTGTATTTGAAACGTTAACATTTTTGCATGGCATGTTTCCTCAGTATTCAAAAAATTAATATTTTTATTCATAGTACTTCCATTCAAGCAGGCAGCCAAAAAAATTTCAGAAGGTCAAAAAAGTGGAAATTTCAAAATTTCTCATAGAATCTCGATGTTTAATCTTTTGTTAAGGAAAATTCAAATTTTCGGAGGTTGGGTGGGCCCATAGTCTCTCCTCTGGCTATACCCTTTCTTCCATATTTAACAATGTGTCTCAAAAAAAAAAAAAAATGATTTCTTGTTAAATAAATCTTTTCTACTTTTAGTCGTAGCAAACCGTTGAATAACACCGTCCATGTCTACTTTTCTTGCAAAAGAAGACTCAATCAGAAACATTCCTTGTTTTTACAAGTGGGAATTTTATGCTCTAGCTGACTTTTTGTAATTTCTTTCAAAAAATTAATTTGAAACATCCTAGGACATAATCAGAATTTGCATTTTTTTTTTTTTTTTTTTTACAAAATTGACAACACACAATTAAGTATCATAAAATCATCAAAAGCGGGGCCCCTTCACAATCTGAGGCCCTGGGGATTTTTCCCCTGCTCCCCCTCCCTCTCTGCGCCACTGGTAGTGACTATTACTTTCAAACCGTAAATTGTATGTAAAGTTAGAATTTTAGCTTTCTGCTTATAAGGCATTCAAAAGTTTTAATCTGTAGCAGATGTCTTGTAGTATTTTCTCACCAAAAACGGAGATTGCGATTTCAAATGTATGGTAAAGTTTGAAACACACATATTTTCGTTTTTTTCCTGAAAGGATGACTATTTTCTTGGCTAGGAGTAAGGGTTTTTTGAAAAATATGGTGATCATTTTTTATATGCGGTTTCTTGAAAAATTTGGAGATGAGCCTTGAAATTCTTGAAATGTGCTTGAATTTTTACTAACAATTTTGGTAAATACCCTGTTTCAGTTTTTGTGAATTCTCTTTGCTTTTCAAAGCTACAATTACTTGTTCATCAAACATTCTTATCTGTTTTTTTAACTGTGCTATAAAAATAAATGCACTTTATGCTCTGTTATATAACGCATGAAGTTTTTCAACTTATCATTTTATTCATTTCTTCTTAACTGAAGCTAAATGACATATGTTTATTTCTTAACCACAAAATCATGCAAAAATGTTACTATTTTGGTAACTAAAATTTAAAAAATGGTTACTAAACTGGCAACTTTTTTTACGTCCATGACACTATTAAGATACTATATTTGTCTCCTGACATTGGTGGACACCCTACTATTACATTTAAAGGTACTCATTTTAAAGTGCCAAGAGTCCATAACACATTCTAGTTACACAAACAGCAGCTACTGTACACCCGAATCATTTAATAAACATGCCAAATATGGCAACCTAGATATGCTTAAATTCTCACTCATTCCACTGCAGGGTTACAATTGCAAAATGGCAAAGCAAAAAAATGAGCCTTTTGCAACACTTTTTTATCGATATCTCCTAAAATAAATCGAATTTCGAAAAAGTCACTTCGAGGTATGTCGGGACCCCTCCTGTAGAATTTCCATACAAAATTTGGTAAGTCTACAGTCCCCCGTTTCGGAGCTACATGAGACACAGACAAACAAACTAACTAACGGACAGTTTACACATTGTTTTATTTATATAGATTCTCTGGAAATTATTCAATTTTATTGAGTTAGTTGACTATCGCTATTAGACAAAATTTATCAATTAAAATTATTATTATTATTATTTTTTTTTAGTTTGATCTGCTATAAAAGCATGTGTTTTAGTTTCGCAAACTATTATTTATTAAAAAAGAAACCATGAAAACCTGCATTTGTAAAGACTGTCTGTGTTGCTCTTGTATATTTAGTTATTGAAACAAGCATTCAGAAACATAGTTTCGAATGCTGTTGCAGACCATGGGGGGGGGGGGGGGGGAGAGATAAAAGAAAGAAACTTGAAGAAGCCTGCATTTGTTAAGACTGTTTCTTGTTGCTCTCGTACATTTAGTTACTGAAACAAATGTTCAGAAACAGTTTCAATTGTTGCAGCAGACGATTTTTTTCAAACACACTGAAAAATCCAAATACGTGTTTTCAAATTCTTTTGTGTGCTATTGTGGTGTGTATAGCAAGATAACTACTCATGCTATACACACCATTTTCTATAGTATTGTAATGTCATTGATTTTTGGCATGACTGCAAAATTTCAAGTTAATTGGATGTCTGGAAGTGGGTTGAAAATTGAATTGCAAGATTCCATTACATACAGGTTAAAATTATGAAAAATGTCGTTCAGACACTATATTACACATTAGTAATTTCAAAAGTTAGCAAGTATGCAATTGTAAGTCGCCTGTGATTCCTTCTGAATACTCAGACGATAACATCTTTTAGAGAAAGTTAAATTTGTAATTTTAATCTTTCATTCAATATTTCTGTTGCATTTTTTAAAAATTCACAGTCTAAAAGACTTGAAGGGGAAAAAAAGTGACGGCAGTGTATTAAATAATGTCTCTTTGATTTAGGTTGATCTTGCTGGCAGTGAAAATGTTGGTCGCTCTGGAGCAGTTGACAAAAGAGCAAGGGAAGCAGGTAAAATATTTCTTTTAAATGAAATATTTTTAATTTTAATTTTTTCAAAAAAAAAAAAGCTTGAATGCTCTACTACTGCCTCTTCTTTAGATATACAAAGGTTGATTAAAAAGTAAGGTTACTTAGGCTGTTTTGAAACATATACGTTTTATTTCAACAACCTATATAGCCAACTGATAATAGTATTATCAGATGAGAAATAACTTAATGTATTTATTAATTGCATACATTATGTTATTTCTCATCATTGTCTCCATATCCATTGGGTGTTTCACCTGAAGAGTGATCATTGTCACAGGATTTTTGAACAGTTTTATAAACAAACCAATGTTGCTGGACATGCAGATTTCATACCTGCCAACCCTCCCGGTTTTTCATCACATCTCCCAGTCTTCCAGTAAATCACCAAATCTTTCAGTTTCTGGCCTTTTATTTCCGATGCATTTTTTCTTCACAGCAAGGCACCGTGTCGGACCTCTCTTGTGGATTTTGTACAACCGGAATGACGAATCACGTGAGTTCATTCACGTCACCGAAGCCAATCTCCTCTCACTCAAATCCCCTAAACACGGTTGATGCAAGATAGGGTGAGAGAGAAGGATAGCATATTATTAAGAACAGGTTAATGCTTGCACGGCTAAACTGAATTGGGGGCACTAGTAGTGCTAAGCTGTGACGCAAGCGTGCGTTGTTCAGTTCATCCGTGCTCCATGGAAAGCGATAACCAATACAGTCTGAAGTGAAGTGAAGATTGTTCCTCATGTTTTCACTGTGCAGTCATAGTGTCGCTATATGCAAATAAACTACTGTTCTTGCCATGTGTTATGCAGGGATGTGCCAGCTGCTCCAATTGTTCCAAATTGTGCCAAATCAATCCTGATGTGCCAATCTGCTACAAATAGATTGTTTTTGGACATTTTTGCTCCAAATTCAGCAAAAATGCTACATTTTTAATTTTTCTATATATGCTGAAAACATTTGTAAATCTCCCAAATTTTTACAAAAATCATCACACATTGTAAGCATTCTAATTTCAATCTTTATTGATCTTAAAAATGGATATTTTATTTATTTATTTATTTTTTGGCATTCCTTTTTTCAAACCTCCAATGCCTTAAGAGTAAAAATTGACCCCTTTTTTAAATTTAATTTTATGCAATTTGGTAATTTTCGGTTAACAAATTTTTTATAAGCCGCTGATGGTAGTTAACCCATTTGTGCACAGATATTTTTGCAACTTCCTTTGATTTTTGCTAATACTAGCAATCTTATAAATAAAAATGAAATTCTGTTTGTTTGTTTGTTTGTGGATTTGATTCGTATACAAATCCACAAAAATGGACCTATCGGCCTGAAATTTAGTACAGATATGTAAAATAATATAGAATAACTCATAGTCCACTTTAAAACTTTGAAAGTCCACCCGTTCCCGGAATTTAAGAGATTTTTTATGCTCTTCACGCAAAAATCTTTCCGTAATTGTAACCCCTGTAGTGAAAAAAGTGTGAAATAAGGATCGTGGTTGCCATGTGTGGCGATTTTGCCAAATAAAATGTTTTAAATTCTCAAAGTAAAAATAAAAGAATAATAATGATTTTTTTTTTTGTTAGTTTATATTCGTAAGGTTATTTTTTTAAAAATTATAATATCGTGTGCATGGGAAATCAGAGCAGGAATGTAATGCTTTACACGCAAAACAATAAGAATTGAAGATTTCCGAGGCTAATAGGTAAATTATTTTAGTTTGGCGAAAAAATAAAATGGCTCAAATGCCGATTTTGTGAAAGTGAGTTCTAGCTGTTTGCACAGATTTCGGCTTGGCGCAATTTATTGAGAGCTTAAGGAAATAGATTTTTGAAAACAAGTGCAAAGGTTTTATTAGAATACAGCGTTAAATTTTAATGATCCGTGAAGAAATAATGCAGTTATTAAGGGATTTCAATTGATCTATCTCCAGAATTCTCGCCAAATGAGTACATTGATTTAAGTTGGGGGAATTCCGCCAAATTTCAGAAAATTGAAATCTTCTCATTTAGTACATCGGAGTAATGATGAATAAAACACGTTATAGTTGATAATTTTAAAAAATTCGGCTGTATTAAGGGATTCAACTTTTCAAATAAAGGCTTGCTTTACTTTTTCGCGGTCGAACAATTTCCCATATATTATTGCTGCTAAGTCAATGCTTCGAATGATTTCCTGAAAAAACGTTTGCAAAATGGCGTATGTTGGCACTTTGGCGAGGCTTAGATTTGAAACTGGATTTTATTTGAGACTGGGATATATAATGACACTGGTTATAGATAAAAATGAATGTTGGTATGAGTGTATGAGGTTGAAAAACTCCAGCACCGTTGCACCATGAAATTTGGTTCACCTAAGTCTTTTATCATGGAGAAGCTTTTTATGCTATCCGTTTTCCTCTAACTTGCCACCAGGTGGCGCAGCAGAACGTCGAATTCTATTCCGTTTAGCCGTTTGCTATGCGAATATCGTCCAACCGATTTCGATGAAATTTGGTACACGCGAATATTAGAACACGGAGAATATTTTTTACTATCCATTTTGCTGTAACTTGCCGCTAAATGGCGCTGAAAAGCATCAACTTCTATACCGTTCGACCGATCGGCATAAAATTTTTTATACTTACACATTTGAGCACGAAGAATATATTCTAACTGCGTTCCTTTTGATGTTACTCACCACTAGATGACACTGCAATGCATTATTATTTTAACTCGCCACTAGATGACGCTGCAGCAGGCCAAATTCTTGACCATTCAAACGGTCGCTATGAAAATCAGTATACATAGCTATTTGAACAATGAGAATATTTTGGCGTTATCCATTTTGCTATAACTCGCCACTTGATGGCGCTGTAGCAAATCATTACTTTAATTAACTACTAGATGGCCCTGCAGTGTATCACTTCTTGACTGTGCAAATGATCGTTATGAAAATTGGTATACATAGATAGTTGAACACGGTCGCTATGAAAATCAGTATACATAGCTATTTGAACAATGAGAATATTTTGGCGTTATCCATTTTGCTATAAATCGCCACTTGACGGCGCTGTAGCAAATCATTACTTTATTGAACCACTGGATGGCCCTGCAGTGTATCACTTCTTGACTGTGCAAATGATCGCTATGAAAATAGGTATACTTAGATATTTGAACACGGGGAAGAGTTTGGCGCTATCCATTTTCCTATAACTTGCCACTAGATGTCGCGTCAGCACATGAACTTCAGGACTGTCCAGCCGATAGTCATGAAAATTCGTATACATCGATATCTGAATGCGAAAAATATTTTCGCCGTATCCGTTTTGCTAAAACTCGCCACTAGATTGCGCTACGCCGCATGGCCTTCTGCACCGTACAAACGATTGCCTTGCAATTCGGTATGCATGATTATTGGACACAATATAACGCGATATCCACTTTGCTATATCTGTTTATTACAATGAATAGTAATCACCACAAATCGTAATATCAAAAAGTCCATTCATTCCCGTGCGAAGAACGGGTACTTCAGCTAGTAATAGATAAATTTCTGATGTCAACTTCTTGAACAAGGGATGCTTTCTTTTAAAATCATTATGTATAAAAATTGAAATGTCAACATCCTACTGGGTCATGTTAAAGTATTTTGTGGTGTTGAGGTTGAATTTTCGTGAATAAAGGCTAGGAAAAATAAATAAGGTTTTCAACTAATAGCGAAAATGCCGTCCCAAAAAAGGGATGCTAGGCATAAATGGGTTAATATATTTTAGTAAATATTGTATTTTTGAAAAATAGCTATTTTGTATAGCAATGTATAAAATAACTGAATTTTTTTTTTTCCATAAGCTTCCGACTCTCCTCCCTCCCCACTCCAGGGATGATATTCTTCAGACTTTTTCAATTTTTCAAAACAAATCAGTTTTTTCAACTTTTCAAAAATTTTCTGAATTTTTTTTTAATTTTTCATTGGCAAAATTGCATATAAGTTGGATAGACTTATTATCAGTAGCAGTTAGAATATTTATTGAACTTGAATTTCATAAGTGTTATTGCTCAAATGTTGTTTGCACATTCTTTCAGACTTTTTCCTTTTTTGTCAATCTCATCCCTGCCACCCCCCCCCCCCAAAAAAAAAATAAAACTTTTGTTATTAGCTAAGAGTTTTCAAGAACCTCCTTAATTTTCATTTTTTAGATTGTTATTCTTTAATGACTTTTCCCTTTCCTTCCAAAAATAAATTTTGTATTTTAAAATTGACATTCTTGTGCTCCAAAAGTGACTTTTTTCTGTTCCAAATTGCTCCAGAAATCTGCTTTTCTTGCTCCAAATTGCTCCAAAAATGTCTTTTTTCTTGCTCCACAAATTGCTCCAAAATTTTATTTCAGCTGGCACATCCCTGGTTATGACATTGCTCAATTTGAACCACGCCTAATAAGAAATATTACCAGAGATTTAAAGACGCATATTTTAAATAATTCAAGTTCATTTTAAAATTGTCAAAAGGTAATGAATATGCCTTTTGTTCAATCTGTTTAGCAGACTTTAAAATTTCTCACAGTGGAATAGGATTATTATTGCTCACTGCAAATCCAAAAAACATGCTGACCAAAAAATTTCCACAGAAGGAAATGTAAGCATCAAATGCGTTTCTTTCCAATAGAAAATAATACATGCTGAATGTTTAATGACAGCCTTTATCATAGAGCATATGCCTCACCATGGCATAGTGGCTATGCCACTGAAAATAGTAGACGGCCGAGGTGTGAAGGTCCCGGGTTCGGGTCCCATGCACGGCTGTCCATCTAACGGTCTGGAGTTTTGGTAGGTTTTCTCCAGATGTAACGTGAATACGCGTTAGAACCCCTTAGAAAGTCCCCCTACCAAGGCACCCCTCATCCTAGGCAGATACCCCGCATGCAAGTTTGCCTTAAAACACAAACAAATTATCATAGAGCACAATCTACCTCTGAGTAGTTCAGACCATATGGGCCTTTTACTAAGGAAAATGTTTCCAAACAACGAAGTGGCAAAGAAAAATTGCTCTGCACCGACTAAAACAGCAGCTATAGTTAAACAGATGGGTACAGAAGAAGAGACTATAATAATTAAACGTCTGCCGTCCAAGCCCTTCATTATTTCCACTGATGGGAGTAATGGCTCTGATAACAACTTGTGTCACATGGTGATTACCTTCTTTGATGAGTCTTCAAAAGAAACTTGTTTTCTTAGTCTTCCAGTCCTGGAAGGAGACTCAATAGGACTGAATATTGGCAATAAGACTTGATAGGACTCAATAGGACTGAATATTGGCAATCAAATGTAGCTCTAGAGAAATTGTTAATCACTAAGTGCCAAAGGAAAGGAAAGTGCTACGAAGAAAACTTTGATGACAACAACAATGTCATCTCTCAAAGAAACTTAATTTGGGGAAATTCTAATTTCTTTCTATTGCTTTTCAGTTTAATTAGGTAATGTTATTTCAACTGAACTATTTTAATTCATGCAAAGAACTTGTTTCTGTTCTGCTTTTGAAGATCTCCATAGTAACTTAATTGTTAATAGGCAATATAATATGCAAACATCTGTATTTGATTTGATTTTAAATTTATAAATAATTTAAAATCAAGATGCATACCTATTAAAAACTGCATTGTTCTTAGTTATGATAATGCTCCTGTCATGATGGGGTGTAAACAGGATGTAACCTCTGTCCTCAAAGGGGTGGTACAGCCAGAGTTATTTGTAATGGGTTGTATATGCCATTTTATCAATTTGGCTGCAGATAAAGGTAGAAATTCATTGCCAGTGAAGATTGATGAAATTTTTGTTGATATTTTCTATTATCTAGAAAAGAGCACTAAAAATATAGAAAGATTGAAGAATTTTCAATTACTGCATGAAAAAGAAGTGAGAAAAATCCTAAAGTGTACAAACCAGATGGTTGTTGTTAGGAAAGTGCTTAGTACGCCTTTTTGAAGTGCTGCCACTGAAAATGGTAGACGGCCGATGTGTGAAGGTCGCGGGTTCGGGTCCCATCGCGCGGCTGTCGATCTAACGGTCTGGAGTTTTGGTAGGTTTTCTCCAGATGTAACGTGAATACGCGTTAGAACCCCTTAGGAAGTCCTCCTACCAAGGCACCCCCCATCCTAGGCAGATATCCCGCGTGCAGGTTTGCTTCAACACACACAACAACAACAACAACTGCCCAAGGTGGTGAAGGAAATACCTGCCTCTGAAGTGCTGTACAATAATCCCCTTAATCAAAAAACTGATTCTGATTTATTTGTTGGCTATACAACTGAGAAACTTGTTAGTAAACTATGTGGCACTGAGAGGAATATTTTTTATGTTTCTGTGAGAAAATATTTTTCTACAGTTTGTAACTACATGATTCATAAATTTCCTTTCAACAATGATATACTTATTCATGCTACAGTAACTAATGTTTCTACTATCACAGAGGACTCATTTTCAAGTGTCAAATTTTTCTTTGAAAAGTTCCCGATCATTCTGTACAAAACTGAATATGAAACTATGGATAATGCCATTGAGCAGAATTTCGTGATTTCCAAGTCTGTGATTTCTCGCGTGAAATTCTGGAAGAGAAGCATGCTGATAAGCAGTGGACTTTGATGTCAAAAATGCAGAATGGCTGTGGCATGGAAAAAAAAATATCCACTGCTCTCCTATGCTACACTATCGATTCACTATTGCTCACAGTAATGCTGAATGCGAAAGAATGTTCAGCCTAAGTGAGGAAAATCAGAACAGAATTTGGATCATCTTTATCAAATGTAGCTCTAGAGAAATTGTTAATCACTAAGTGCCAAAGGAAAGGAAAGTGCTACGAAGAAAACTTTGATTACAAATTTTTAAAGAAAGCTAAGACAGCAACAATGTCACCTCTCAAAGAAACTTAATTTGGGGAAATTCTAATTTCTTTCTATTGCTTTTCAGTTTAATTAGGTAATGTTATTTCAACTGAACTATTTTAATTCGTGCAGAGAACTTGTTTCTGTTCTGCTTTTGAAGATCTCCATAGTAACTTAATTGTTAATAGGCAATATAATATGCAAACATCTGTATTTGATTTGATTTTAAATTTATAAATTGTAGGTAATAATGGGGTATATGGCATTCATATTTCAATTTTTTATAAAGTTGTGCTATATTTAGATTGTGTGTATTTATGTTAGCTATCATGTACATGTGCCATACATCGCATGCAAAAACCTCCTTGTTTTACAATTTTTGTGGTTGGCAGCTATGATTTTTGTAATTAATTTCAACATCTTGATGTGTTGCCAAAAAGTAGAGTATTTCACAATTTCAGGCAAGCATTTATTTTGTTCGCTGGATTCAATTCACGCTTTTTGCCCTCTGCATTAATAGCAGGATTTTCACCTCACTTTAAATAACTTTTTTTTTCCCTCATAAGAACTTGCGCATTTTTTTGCTGTCACGTGATCAGACCAAGAGATTACTTGCATCTCGAAGCATGCCAAAGTACTTAACAGGAGACAATAAGAACGCTTTCTGGCAATCGGTGTGCGGCATTTTTCCAATTAAGCATGTTTTTGTCTGTCACAGATGTGACATCTGTATAAAAACTAAGCTGTATTTAAATGCAACATTGTGTGTAAAATTTCAAAACAATTGTTGAAAAACTTTCAGAGATTTGCAGCTTTAAACAGACAGACAATTACATTTTTATTTATATAGATAGGTGTGTGTGTGGGTGTTATATAAATATATTTTTAATGTTTTACTATTTAAATTTAAATTCATAAAACTTAAGTGTCTCATGAGTTTATTTGATAAAAAGCATTAAAAATAGGGATGGACGCGAGACGAAGAATTGGTGTCTCGCGTCTCGCAAAACAGCCGAAAAGCTTGTCTCGTCTCGCAAAAATCCCTATATCATAATGTTAAAAATGTTTGTCTCGTATCGCAAAAAAGCTGTAAATCTCTGTCTCGTCTCGCAAAAAGTCGTCTCGCGTCCATCCCTAATTAAAAATGTTCTTCCATGTGCTATATTTAATAAAAATCATTTAAAATGTTGTTCGAACATCTTCAAGTGAGGAGAGGATCGTCACTTCAAATTTGTGATTATAACATTTTCAGCCAATTTATTGAAGTAATCACATATATCCCAGACAGCACAGCAAACTTGCAGCAAGCTTGATTTATCAAGTCAATAAACTTGAATTAAGCTTGAAAATTTCAAGTGTGTAAGCTTAATGCAAGCCTGAATCAAGTGTTCTAGTTTACTCGTGTCCAGGGTTGGGCGGTATTTATCGTCTGATGGTATTTACCGGTTTTTACTACGGTTTTTACCGTCTTTGGAAAAACATGTTTTTACCAGGGTTTTTACAACCTTTGAGAAAAACTTATTAATTTGACTATTTTTTGTCACTTTTTTGAAGATTTATCTCTCCACCAATGGCTGAGAGGTTCTGCTCTCGAAATGGGGGTGGGAGTTTCCAGGTTCCTGCCTGTTGATCTAGCTGTTTGGAGTTTTCCGTGTTTGTTTTTTTTTTTTTTTTTTTTTTTTTTCAGAAACCACACATAAATACTGGCTAGGATCCCTTAGAAATAGGAAGGTATTCCCCTATAGGACTGGGACCCTAGTGCAGTCAATCGGCCTTAATCCACAAGCAAACAATGAAGATTGTCTGCTATTTTTTCATTTTCTCAGGGATAAAAGTTCAGGACATTTAATATCACTATTTCCATTTCCATATAACAATATTCACCTAATCCAGTGTCTGATTCGGTAAGTAAAAGAATGCTATATGAAAATAGTTCATTTTGAGGAATATAATAAACACTGAAAACTTTCATCCATGTTTTCATCTTACAAGAATTCAAATTTATAGATAATGTACATTTATCATTATGAAACTTATTAAAACTATTATTATGAGAAGGCACATTACAATATTTATTACAATTATGTAATGCAGGCTAGTTTAATAATTTTTACTTAAAGGAAAATTGTAAATATACTTTTATTACACTGAACTTATCTTAACCATTTTAATGAAAACCAAATGCTTACAAATATTACTTATTACATAATGTAGTTTGCACAATCACATAATGTAGTTTGCATTATCAAGATGTCCTGATGATGATATATCTACATCAATTACATGAAAATACAGTTTTATAAATAGCATTAATATACAGTTTATGACTCGGGGAGTTTTTTGTATCATTAGGTTTTTTACCTCTTTTTCCCAGGTTTTTACCGGTAAATACCTAGTTTTTACCATGCCCTGGTAAAAACCAGTTTTTACCGGTAAAAAGCCAACCCTGCTCGTGTCCAGCTTGCATTAAGCTTGACATTTCAAGCTTAAAAAAATTTTCTAAATGCACGGGGCGCCCGTCGGCGAACTCGCCCCACATACTTTATTTTTCCACGCACTTTCCCCTCTGTGCTGAAATTTTAAGTTATTTTAATCTGTTTCCATCAAACACCCGTGGCTGGGTTCGAACTCGGGAGCTATGGGCTGGGAGGCCAGCGTGCTAACCATTCCGCCAATAAGCCTCACGCTGCTATGACTAAAGTTTGAAGTGACTGTTACGGTTGTCACGCCATTTTCTGGCCAGACTTATCAGTGGGCGATGCCGATAAGTTTCTTTTATTTTTCCATGGGATGAATCAAAATTTAAATAATGTTATGTGTGATTAATAGACTCTACTAATAGGGAAATAAGCATAATATAAACTTAAAAGCAGGACACATTTTAAAGCTTTCAATATCGAGACAAACGACTGATTTTGAAATCAATTTCGTAGTATAATTGTATTTTATTTTGAAGAATTTCCATATTTGGAAATATAGAATCTTTTTTTTTTTTTTTAATTCTATGGTCAAGTACATTTATGACTGATTAATTATTTTGTGGCGGCCAGATTGCGCCTCATTCTACCACCCATAAAGTGAAGTATATTAACTAACTAAATTGTGTTAATTATATTAAATTTATTTTTAGGGCTAATTAATTAGTTAATGGAATTACTAATGTTAATTAGATGTAAATAAAACTAAAACTCCCCTCGTGTTACACTTCAGAGGGGCTTATCCCATTCATTCCTTCCCCTTGTGTGTTCTAATGTCCAGGTTTTGTGCGATAATAATGCTAGCCTCCCGCACGTTTGTTTCCCCTCTGTGGCGTTTGCCGAAGTTCGTCGGCGACTTCGCTCGCCGCGTGACATCACGTTTTCTCCCGCATTTCTTCTTTTACGGTTTTCTCATGAGCCGTGATCGTCGCAGCATATCTCCATAGTAACGGAGACATTTTGTTTCTGATTGCCGGTCAGAACTTTGTTTTATGCTAATTAACTGTTGGTTAACACATTTCTTTTGTTTCCCAAACCTTTATTTCATTTTCAAATAATATCTTTAAAAGCAAATATCAATCTAGTAAAACATAATTATATTCCTTAAAACTTAATTTACAACTTAAAATGCATAAGTAAGCCTTCCTCATTGATGTAAACAAACCCTTATTGAAGCACACATTAAAGTTCCACTTCAAGTTAAAGTTACAGTTCAGCTAAAGTTAGTATTTTGTTGCTTCACTGCAACTGAACTTTCTAGTTCTAAATGTCATATTAAATCATCACTTTTTTAATTGTAATTATTATTTATAAACAACCATTTTTCATTAATTAATTTTTTATATTTAATTGTTCCACTAAGCCCACTGCTCAGTGTTTATGCAAATATCATTAGGCTTGTTCTGATTGGATGACATGGCAACCTGTGATTGGATGATGACATGGCAATCTATTATTGGTTAATGCACATATATAAGAAACTGTGCTAATGTATCAGTATTCAGTTTTGTTTTTTGAAAGCACTAAAGTCCAGTGCAAGGTATTTGTATCTATTAATGTTTTTGTTAAAATAAATGTGTGTTCAAGCTTTAACTTTTTGTGGTGTTTATTAGTATCAGGGAGCACACAGACTGGTAGCAGAGCGTGGTTTATTTAAAGTATTGAAATGATTTTGTGCCCCCTAAATATCTTATGAAAATGGCTGACAAAACACCAGTTTATTCTTCTATTGAACTGAAATTGAATAGATACAACTACAGGACTTGGAAGCTGAACATAAAGGCTATTCTTGAACAAGATGGTGTCTCAAAATGGATTGACAAGAGCACACAGCCAGTACTACCTGAACAATTGTCCGTGTTAGAAAAGCTAAAAGTTGATCAGCTGAAAGAAAGGGCTCTTGGTATAATTAGGGCTAATTGTGACTATGAAACTAGGCAAATCATACAAGATATAACAGATCCAGCTGAAGCCTGGAAGGCATTGGCAGATGCATTTCAAGCTACCTCAAGAGCAAGAAAAGCCCATTTAATTACAGAGTATGAAAATGTAAAGTTGAATCCAGAAGAACCCATGTCTGTTTTTATAGCAAGATTTGAAGCTGCATATAAGAGGGTAGAAGAGGCTGGTGAAGAAATAGATGAAAAACAGAGATGCTATCAGCTTATAAGATTCCTGCCTGAAGATTATGATGGTCTAGTTAGAGAAATATACAATTTAGAAGATAAAGAGTTTACATTTAAGAAAATTAAAGAGATGTTACTTGGTGAATATGGAAGGCGAAGTATAAGGGAAGAAGAAAGAAATATGCAAGATTCATTTATAACATCTCATCAAAGGAAATTAAACGAAGAAATTAGAGACCAGAAACCTTCTGCAAAATCCTGTCATGTATGTGGTAGAACTGGGCACTTTGCAAGAAGCTGTTACGAAAGAAAAAACAAGCCAAAGGGCACTGGAGGATATAGAAGGAAGCAGAAGAATGTGAAAAGTGGTTGCAGCTATTTAGCTGATTTATTAGTTGAGGATGAAGCTAATTATTCTGGTGAGCATGTGAATACAAGAGATTGGACAATAGACAGTGCTACTACCGCTCATATATGCCAAAACGACGAGTTTTTCGTCACCTTGAGGGAACCACCAGCAGGCTCCGTCGTCCGAATGGGTACCACTCCACATCCAGTCAAGGGAATTGGTTTTGTCAAGTTCTATGTCAGAGACAGAGGTAAGCTTGTACTTATTACTCTGAAGAATGTGTTATATGTACCCTCTGTTCAAAGGAATTTAATATCTGTGACAAAAATGGATGATACGGGGATGCATGTTAAATTAGATAGAGGTATTAAAATATATTCGAACAAATGGAAATATTTATACATGGCTAAACGTAGTAACAAATTTTACATTTTGAGGGGAATACCACATGAAGGCAAAACGGCAAATGAAAATGATACTAAGAGTGAACAATGTTTTTCACTTGACCATAATTCACTAATGATGTGGCATGAGCGCTATGGACATTGTAATACTAGTATATTAAGAGAAATGGTTCAAAAGATGATGGTAAATGGTATTACAAAATTAAGTGGTCGAGAATATATATGTGAAGCATGTAAATTGGCTAAAAGTACTCAGTGTAGTCATCCTAGGCTACCAGAAATTAGATCATCGAAATTATTAGAACTGGTACATACTGATGTATGGGGTCCAGCCCCAGTAACATCAATGAAAGGATACAGATATATTTTAACATTTATAGACGACTTTAGTAGGCGTGCATTTTGTTTCCCCCTAAAAACAAAAGATGAAGTATTTCCTAAACTTAAAGAATTTATAACTCTGGTAGAAAGACAAACAAATAAGAAAGTTAAGGTGATTAGGAGTGATAATGGCCTAGAGTATTGTAATCAAAGAATTTTTAATGTATTAAGAGAATTGGGAATTAAACATGAAAGTACAAGTGTATATTCACCGCAGATGAATGGGGTCGCTGAAAGATATAACAGGACACTTTTAGAAGGTGTTAGGAGTTATTTTCAATCCACTAAATTACCAGATTATCATTGGATAGAAGCAGTAATGGCTATTAACTACCTTAGGAATCGTACATTGCATAAGACTATTCAATGCATTCCATTTCAGAGGTGGTATGGCAGAAAGCCAAATGTCAAACATTTAAAGAGACTGGGCTGTATAGCCTACGTTTACCAACCCCCTAACAAAAGAAATAAATTTCAACCAAGAGGGAAAAGAGGTATATTTGTTGGTTATGGATTGGGAACAAGTGGTTACAGGATTTGGTTTCCGAGCGAAAACTCTATTATAGAATCTAGAAATGTGACTTTTGATGAAAATAAGATGGGAAACGAGGTTATGCCAGTAGAAACCAATATGCTTCAAAAATTAAACTATAGAATAAATTGATAAATAGATGAGATAGATGCAAATCCTCAGCCTAGTACTTCTAGTAGAGAAAGTAGTGAGACTATGCCGCACAGTGATCCAGAAACCTCATCAAGTGAAAACGGTTCCGATGACAAAATTTCTTTTACAAGAATTTGGAAGGAAAGGAAACATGGGGCTAGCAAAGGAAGACTTGATATTTATTACATAACATCTGATGGAACGACTCTTAGAAGCAAAAATGAAGCAGATAAATATTGTCAGGAACACAATCTAAATTACGATATTGAGGACTTTAACTTTTCAACTAATGATAAATCCGAGCACACATTAGAGATGGAAAAGGCAGTTGTCGATAATGACGAGAAAGAGGAAACAAGTAAGGATTCTGAAGTATTAAATGAAGATGAATGTGCATGTGGAGAAGTATTAGGGGAAATGTATTGCACAGATATACAAATACCAAAGTCGGTTGCTCAAGCTAAGATGTTGCCGGAAGCAGATAAATGGCAAAACGCAATGGATGCAGAGATAAAAACCATGAAAGAACGTAAAGTGTGGTCACTCATTCCGAAACCCCCAGATGTTAAAGTAATAGGGTCTAGATGGGTTTTTACAATCAAAAGGAACAGCGAGGGACATGTGCAAACTATAAAGCAAGGCTTGTGGCATTGGGCAATAAGCAGTATGAAGGAAGAGACTATGAAGAAACATATAGCCCTGTAACTAACTTCATATTAATTCGATTATTTATTCTTTTATTTATAGTATTGCTAGGTTGGAATCACTGCATACTTGATGTGAAAAGTGCTTATCTGTATGGTGATATTGATAAAGATCTATATATGAAACAACCAACAGGTTACGAAGTCAGAGGTAAGGAAACTTATGTTTTAAAACTTCATAAGTCCATTTATTGGCTTCATCAAAGTGGAAGATGTTGGTATAATGAGTTGCATCAAAAGCTGCTAACAGCGGGATTTGAAGAAATACCGGGGATAGTATGTGTATATAACTATCAAAATAGAGCAATTGTTCAAGTTTATGTGGATGATATCCCAATATATGCTAAAAATGAAGAAACACTGCAGGAAGTAGTTAAATTAATTAAGAACATTTATGATGTTAAGGAACTTGGTCCAATTGACCAGCTTTTAGGGGTTAAATTTAATTGCACAGATAAAGGAGCATTTATTAGTCAATCGGACTACATTACAAAATGTGTAAGAAGATTTAATTGTAATTTTTTTGTAAAACTTATATACCTCTAGCTCCAGGCATAGTTCCCAACAAGACTGAATGTCCCAAATCAAATGAAGAAAAGGCTTTAATGCAAAAGCTGCCTTATCGAAATCTTTTAGGATGTCTAATGTACATAGCATCTAGATCACGACCCGATATTGCTTTTAGCGTTGCATCGCTATCTCAATTTTGTGAAAATCCAGCTAGATCTCATTGGGAAAAATTAAAGGGCATATTGCATTACCTTGCTTCAACCAAAGATTTACACATTGAATACTTGTCTAATAATCTCCCTTTCCAACTTACAGTTTACGTGGATGCTAATTGGGCAAGTGATCCTTCTCATAGACACTCCTGGTCAGGTTATTGCATGTTTTTTGCTGGAATGCCTTTTACATGGAGAGTTGCTAAACAAACTTGTGTTGCGCAGAGTCCAATGGAAGCGGAATTCATAAGTGTGTCAGAAGCTGCTAAGGAAGTCAAGTATATATGTTCAGTGTTATGACAATTACAAGCCAGGTATGGATTCCAACTCGAAAAACCAGTCATCAATTGTGACAGCTCGGCAACAATCCAGTTTACGAAACATAGACTTCAGAATATAAGAAATAGATACATTGATTTAAGATACTTGTTTGTTAGAGAACTTTATGAACAAGGACTGTTTGATATTAAACATATAAGAAGTGTTTGCAATATTGCAGATTTATTAACAAAACCTCTCAAGAGGAGTCATTTTGAATATCAGGGCTAGCAAATAGTCTCTTTTTTCCCTAAAAGTCTCTTTTTTAGTTAGAGCTCTCTAAAAGTCCCTTTTTCATGTAAATGGTCCCTATTTTATCTTTTTCTCTATGGATTTTAGCTATTCCGAAGTTGTGCCATGGTTAACTCTCAAATGACAAGCACCTGAAATAAACCTAATTGCAAACTGACTGAGAAATCCATCCAAGTAAATGTCAAACACAAGAATCTTTACTGGTTCTGCTTATTTACTATAAAAAATAGAAATTAATTGAAATATGAATCTTAGAACAATCTAAAAAGATAGGGGAACACATGAAAAAATAACATGTACTTCTTCCTTCCTTTTTTAAAGCAGTAGGATACTATTTTTTCAGTCCCAGGTTTTGTCTATGCGACTTTGTAGACACGATTTGTTGACAGGTTTTGTAGACATGAACTGTCACAGTGAAGATCTTTTTAAATGTGTTTGTCAGATAACGCAGAGGGGGGGTGGGGGGAGATCAAATCTGAAAGTCGCACAAGGTTTGCAATTTTTGTTATTTGATCACTAAGTTTGCTGCTAAAAAATAACTTCAAAACCGAATCAAGATATGCCATATCTTCCGCATTAGGCTAGAAACCAAGAACGTATAGTTAAAATATGCCTGGGAAAGATTGTAAAATAGTGTAAGTAGGCGATTTCAATTCCAAATATGTGTTTTATGGAACAAGGAAGATACAATAAATGCGCCAAAATTTTTTATAGAAAACCCCCCAAAAATGTAATTATTATACATATAAGCATTTAATTATGTATACTAAATTAATTATTACATGTTTTTAACCAAGATTACTCATTTGACTAAAGCTTTTCAGTTATTGGGCAACTGGAAAAAAAAAAAAAAAAAGAAGAAGAAGCTCAAAATCAATTAAGTTATTCGCTTCAAGTTCAACAGCATATTTTTTAAAAATTAAACTTCCATAACAGTCTTAAATAGTACAGGTCGATCGTTTATCTATTATTGAATGATACTTTTTTTCATAAAAGACTGTTTTTTATTTACATCTATTTATCTAAAGGAACTAATTTACAATAATTTCTGTATTAAAAAATTTCATTGAAATCCTCATTTTACTTACTACAGCACAACATAATGTGACCATACCTGCCAAGTCTTCTGGTCTTGACAGAAGACTTCCGTTTTCTTAAGCTATCTTCCGGTCTTCTGCCAGAAGATCAAATTTTCCATTTTTAAAATTTTTAGTTGACATATTAAAATGTATTGCAAACTGCTAAAAAATTATTTAAATAAATAAATCGATTTCAAAATAATGTATTAAGGTAATCATTTCAACAGCTAACAACATAATGCTGTTGTATGAGTGAGGTCAAAGAGTTTGTAAGCAAATCTTTTACCGATAGTTTAAAAGAAAAACAAAATAAAAAACGTCATTTTATTCCTCCCTCAGTAATTCATCATTAGAAAATTTATTAGTGTGTAAAACTAAAGCTAACATACTTTGTTATGAAAATAATTTTTCTGATGTACTATTAGTAAAAGTTAAAAACGCTTCTTTGAACCAGCTGAAAAAAAAAAAAAAATCTTAATCTGTTTTTTCTTCAACATTACTTTGATTAAAAATAAAGTCGAATTTCTATTTATTTAATTAATTTTATTTTTGTGAAAATACTCTATTTTCATATTATATATAAAAATTTCAGGTAAGCTCTTTTCTATTGCTATTTAATTTTGTTTTTATTTCTATTTCTATACATTACTAATATAAAATGTTGATAAACTGCAGGTTTTCTGTTTTTACTTCTTATATTTAAAAATTAGCTACTGATTTTTTCTGAAATCTTCTGTTTTTTCAACCTGAGTCTTCGTGTTTTTGGCTTAAGGAAGTTGGCAGGTATGTGTGACAAAGCAAAATGTTTAAAATCGGCAGTGAGCTATCCACTTTAGTATTAATAATTACAAATTTTAATGTGTTGGGCAACAGAATCTTTAAAATAGTGCATTTTTGAATGAAAAATAAAAATTTGGAAGATTCCCCTCTCCCTAAGAATAGCATGAAAAATGCCCCCCCCCTCCACACACAAGAACACACCTACCCCTAATATTATAAAAAAAATCCATCACTTATAAATACTTTAATCTGAATTTCTTTTTAAATGTAACTTATTAAAAAAAATTAGTTGCAATTAATTTTTTTTTTCCTTTTAGATTTCGTATAATCATATTCAATATACGTAATTGCTTTATATAGTTAAATTATTTTTAATTTGAGCATCTGTTTTATTTTCTGTTGGTTTCTTCCAGAAGAAACCTAACTCTGATAAAGAGCAATGCAGACTGTTTAAAAGGATAATTTGTAACATTAAAAACTGCCAGATTTCGATGTTCCGGCTTGTCTACGTTTGTTTAAAACTTACTGTTTTATTCCTCCCTTTTTCTGATCTTTTTAGGTAGAAATTTAAAAATATCAGCTCCACTGGCATCTCGTGTCATGCGTGTAAAAAAAAAAAAAATGTTGCAAATATTGTGGGTTGTGTTTAGGGAATGCAATCCCCATCCCGCAGGAATGAGATCCTGCATAAATATTTGTGGGACTAGTCTCATGGGATCAGGACCGCGTAATCCTGCAGGGTTGAAACTGAGAAATAAATTATATTTATTATAATTTCAAGCCACCACCCCAATCATCAATTGACCAAAAATTGTTGCATTTGTATGTATCTTATCTCACAATACATGAAGCAATAATTACAAATTTTAATTTAAAGTTTTATTTTTTCCAATTATCCTCCAACGGGAGTCCGGATCAAATATTGTATTCAGGGGCTTAGCCTGGGGGGGTCATAACCCCCCCCCCCCTTGAAAAATTTTTTGCCATACAAAATGTATATTCTTCACTCCCTTATCACACACATGTATGCATATATGTGAGTTGCTGTAGTCGTAATCCCCCCCCCCCCCATGAAAAATTTCTGCCTGCGTCCTTGATTGTATTCTAAATATTTCGCTAACTTTCCAATCTCCAAATGAACGGAAATATTTCATGCTAATTTATCTCTTAGCAAACTAATCCGGAATGAAGTATAAAAAGTTTTAATTTTTTCAATTCATGATTTTAACAATTTTACTAAAAGTAGATCAAGACTAGGAAGACTAGTGACTCTTTACATCAACTTTTTTACATTCTTGTTTTTTACGTTCTTGTTTAGCAAGAATTAAGTATATTATTCAGAATAGCATAACTATAATTTTCATATGTCTGTAAATTTTTGTATTTAGTATTATTAAACTTCATGGTGCTTAAAATCTTATTTTTCCTATTTTTATCTGTTGACACGAATTCTTGGCTAAATGAAATGCCAGTCCCACGGGATCAATAAATCTCAAACCTAAAATCCCTCCAAACAAAAAACAGTGTGGGATTGTATTCCCGAGTTGTGTTTTACAAGGTCTCTTTTTAGTCTCTTTTTTCCTAGAATTTGGTCCCTTTTTCCTCTAGAGATACCACTAAAAACAGTTGTGTGCACTGGAATATTTAAGATCATTTTTACTTAATTAAATTGTATGTATTCATTTAATGTTTCCTAAGTTAGGAAGAGAGAGAGGGAAAAAAAAAAAAAAAAATCCTTTAGAGATTTAGATTATAGTATGTTTGGGAAAGAGGGGCATTGTGTTGGTTAACACATTTCTTTTGTTTCCCAAACCTTTATTTCATTTTCAAATAATATCTTTAAAAGCAAATATCAATCTAGTAAAACATAATTATATTCCTTAAAACTTAATTTACAACTTAAAATGCATAAGTAAGCCTTCCTCATTGATGTAAACAAACCCTTATTGAAGCACACATTAAAGTTCCACTTCAAGTTAAAGTTACAGTTCAGCTAAAGTTAGTATTTTGTTGCTTCACTGCAACTGAACTTTCTAGTTCTAAATGTCATATTAAATCATCACTTTTTTAATTGTAATTATTATTTATAAACAACCATTTTTCATTAATTAATTTTTTTATATTTAATTGTTCCACTAAGCCCACTGCTCAGTGTTTATGCAAATATCATTAGGCTTGTTCTGATTGGATGACATGGCAACCTGTGATTGGATGATGACATGGCAATCTATTATTGGTTAATGCACATATATAAGAAACTGTGCTAATGTATCAGTATTCAGTTTTGTTTTTTGAAAGCACTAAAGTCCAGTGCAAGGTATTTGTATCTATTAATGTTTTTGTTAAAATAAATGTGTGTTCAAGCTTTAACTTTTTGTGGTGTTTATTAGTATCAGGGAGCACACATTAACTATTACACATGTGAATTGTAATGTAATGTACGTATATAATGTGTTTCTTTTGCCTGCGACTATTTCTATTCGATTCTAGCTTCTGTATCTTCTGTGTATGCTAAGACGCTCAGCGAGCGTAAATGTATTTAAACTTTACTATGTTTCTTTTAATTAAAGAACTTTTAGTTTCTTAATAATGTCTCATCATTTCAAGTGTCAAATCACCACTGCTGGTAAAAATGCGAATAATTTCTGCTAAGAAATAAAATAAAACAAAACTTTTACGAACTTTTATTTATTCAATATGAGCAAATTTGAGAAAACGCTAGACAATTAATGTCCATTCTCTTTCACAGATGGCGCCATCACCGCACGCTTTCCCTTTCAAGCAGTAATCAAGCTGTATTCCAGCTTGATAGTTCAAATGACTTCTGCAAGCTTAAAATGAATTGAACTGTCAAGCTTGTATTAATACGTCAAATTCAAAGAAATGTTAAGCTTGATTTAAGCTTATGTGCTGTCTGGGATGGCAGGTTTATCTGATTGTTTCAGTACTGCTTTATGTGTAAAATGTTCAATTGCTACTAAAAGGCATTTTCCATTGTTAAATTTTGAAAAATAAGAGAAGGAGTATACATCTTATAACTGTTATGCACATATCATATTTGTCTGTCTATATTAATCTTTTTCCATTGTTATGTGATATATAATATTGTTTCTTTTATTTAGGCAATATCAATCAAAGCCTTTTAACATTGGGTCGAGTTATTACAGCTCTGATTGAGAAACAGCCACATGTGCCATATCGGTAATAATTTATACAATGAATATTTTACAATTTTAAAAGATGTTCTGTATAGCCAGGGAAAAAAGGGGGGGGACAAGATTTTAGATACTTTTTCCAGTTTCAGAATAAATCCTGTATTGGCCAGAATATAACGTGGTGTTTTTTGACTGATTATTGCCCCTAAAGAATCTGACTCCTGCTAATTCGAGGTGGAAATATATAAATTTTTATAATTATCTTGAGATGAAAAATTTCAGGATCAAATTTCGGAGCCACTTATATTAGGCCCAATACGGTACTTCATAAACTGTTCTGTAATTTTAGCATGTAAAGTGCATGCTACAACTAATTCTATGCAATGCTGATTCAGTCACAAATACTGAAGTCAAGAAAAAGTCACGTAATTCACCAATAATATTGAATTTGATTTTGTTAGCTAATACTGAGTAGAGATGTAACGAATAGTGATTTGCTCGAATACCGAATATTCGGCACATAGTTTAAGCCTAATATTAAATTTTTTTAAACTTTTAATTATAAATAATATATCGATTTTCAATTTTGTAATTAAATACTGAATAAAATTCATCTTATATTATTTGTAGGTACTTAAAAACACATAACAGTATATTATCTGTAAAACTAAAATATCCTCTTCCTAAAAAAACATCTTTTACAAATATTAATAACAGCATAATTATATTTTGAGATATTTATAATTTAATAAATATGCTAGGGTAAATGTGATTAATCTGGTAACTATACATAGTCACATCCTGCTTTACACCCTCTGAGCAAAACATATATAGCAGATTTTCAAAATTATGTTTGTAATTGAGGATCTGTGTCAAAAAATTCCTCCTATCTCCCACCCAATAAAGAAATTAGAAAATCAAGTCAAGTAGTGTTGGCAAGTAGAAAAATCTGCATTTCTGCAATACAATTAAATACATTAGACTATGTTTCATTCAGCTTAAAATTCAGTGACTTAGGATATTTTATTACATGAGATTAATAAATTTTGAAGTATAACCAAGCAATATTATTTGTGAATGCATTTTTAAAAATATTTTTTGCTCTTTGTTCCTAAATTGTTCAGCTGAATATGTAGAAATATTCGGCAAAACAGCTGAATATTCCCTAATTCCCTAATACTGAGTTTGTTTTTTGACATGTTTATATTTTTATGCAAAAAAAGCTAAATTATCCTGCATATGTAGGTCAAGATATGAGAAATCTTAAATCTGGTAGACAACCTGATTTATGATTGAAGTATCACTGTAGAGTTGGAGTTCAAACTTGTTTTCTAAACACACTTACTTATTACTTGGCTGAAATATTTGTAAAATTTTTACGTACTTTTCATTTTTACTATATTGCTCAATGCCAAATTTAGTTTTTTGCACCTCTTGCCCTAGAAATAAATAAATGAAGTAATAAGTAAACATAAAAAATAGATATGAGATTGCCATCCTTAGAACATTAGCATGTTTCATTAACTGAGTAGGGAAATAGGTGAAATACAAATCTACATCGAAGGTATGAAATTTGCATTGTCTATCAACACTTTAAAAAGCAATTAATTTTGGAGATATTGCTTTTGCTACATAAGCATCAACAGATAGAATTCTAGATGATGGTGTGCAGTACCACATTTGCTGTTCTGATTGTTTATGACACCGTGAAACTGGATATACAAAATTATATTGGTGATTGACAATGGATGGTCAAACTTAGAATCTTTCAATTCTTGTCTTACAGCATCTCTCGCAATCTGAAAAACTACTTCCACCCGTCACCTTATTTTTAATAGCGTTCAAAAATGTTTTTGCAGAGCAATCTGGAACAGTTATAAAAAAAACATTTTTAACATTTACACAATTAAAACAGGAGGAGCAGGTAAATTAAGTCACCTCAACGGTCGGCATGTCTGGCATGTTAGGCTGCTCCGTAACTTCTGGAATTCCAAACCATAGGTAATAAATCCAACCAAAGGCACTCATAACTAAATCACAATTAAAGTAAAGTTTTATCAAATGAAGGTGTATTCTTGATTATTTGCAAACCATAAGAGAAATATGCACAGTGAGAAATAACAGCATGCCATCACAAAACAAACTAAACTCTAACTCACTACTGTTATTAAAAAAAAAAAAAAAAAAAAAAAAAGGTGTTCTCAAAACACCTGTAAAAAAGTTATTTTTCTTTTTTGGCCCAGTGCGAAAAGCATGGAAACAGTCATTCTTTTGCTGAGGCGAGGCCGGCGGGAGATCTAACAACATTCATTTGTTACTCAGCATAAGCTGCCAATACTCACTGTAGAGGAAAACACAACTGGCATTGCTTTTCCTTCTTGTGAAAAGGCTTTCATTACAACCTCAACAATTTTGTGAAATCCACCAATTTTGCACTTAGATCATGACGATAATAGATTTGCACACACCTCGCTCATAAATATTCCACTCAACAACTGTCTTATAGTTTATTTTAAGATGTCTTTTATAGAAATCAGTTGAAGTCAAATCTTCACAGCATCAGTGTATAAATCTTATTGCTGTGTGCATACTTGTATGATGAACAGACCATGTTCCACAATATTGAGCTTTTAATTTCTGTAAAAGACAGTCATGAACACATGCATTTTGGAAAATCATTAGTAAAATAACACAATTTCATTTTATGATTATTTGTGCAAAATCTTTTATTGTGCAGTATCTTTTTTTTTTTTTTTTTTTTTGAGAACTTCAATTGCATCCTTCAGTACTAGATACTTCCCAGATTGTTAAATCCATATTTACTCCCTTGTACAAAGTAAAAAAAAAAAAAAAAAAAAAAAAAGTAGTGGTCATGCAGCGTTTCTACAGACCTGGAAAGTCAGAGAATATCAGGGAAATGCAAGAAAAATTGAATTTTGCCGCAAAATCAAGAAAATATTTGCTGTTTCAACCTAACTGTAGAAATTGTTTTATTTTCATTTTCTCATTTAACCTTATAAATAATTTTAAAATGTGGCCTTTATGAGCATATGTTGTGCAGTTGAAATATGCTAAATTTTATCCTAAATTATTATCAAACAGGGTTTTTGCTAGAATCCAATGATGTCAAATTAAATTCTTGTATATATTAATTTTATTATTATTATTATTTGTAAAAAAAATGGACAAAATATATAAAAAGTTATTAATTAAAGGATGTAATATTAAAAATAGAAATGCAGAATTCGGGGGAGCACGCTAGATAAAAAGTCAGGGAAGAGTGTGATAGATGTCAGGGATGCAAAAGCTGTGAAATCTGTAGAAACCCTGTCATGAAACATTTTGGTATGAAGAAAAAATTGATTTTGACTATCTCTAAATTTACATTGAAGAGTTTTTGCTTTCTTTAGAGCATATTTTAGAGAAATTCAGCTATTTCAAACAAAACAAAATTGATGTATATTATTACAGATTACGAAACAAAATTCTCCATTGAAAATAGTGTCTTTATCATAGTTTTTCATACAGGAGCATTCGAAAGAGTTCCAATATATTACGGTCAATTGCAGTTTTAGAGGTATTCATCCATTTTAAGCACAATTCCATCCTACCATATAGTTGGCTAATGGTCATGTGCCTCCCTAAAAAAACTGCTCCGAAAGTCGGCAAGTTTGTCAACTTTTGATGTATGTATGCTTAGGAGTTTATATGTATGTTTTAGTCTGTTTAGGAGAAATATGGGTTTGTTAATGGACCCTTCACAAGATATTTTATCTTAAATACAGACCCTTCATAATATTTTTCATTTTGAAAATGGACCTTTCACAAAAGTCTTCCATTGGTAAACGACCCCTTCACAAATCTACTTGTTCAATTTGGTAACAGATTTCAATTACAATTTCACACTCATTACAAGTTTTATATACTTAATTATAAATTATAAAATGTTTAAAATAATGATGTTGCACCTGTAATTGTTATATAAAAAATGTAAAATAAGATAATATTAACTGTTACTTAATTTTTAACATTGAGATAAGAAAAAAGAACTTAAAAAAAAAATAATAATAAATAACGATATACAAATGTCATACATGTTACGATTGAATCGCCCTTCATTTTAAGCTGGATGATTCTTGAAAAAAATCTCTATTATCTGATATCCATAAATATTGATTATTCGATGTTGGTTCATTTCCAATTACATCGGATAATTGAGGTTCTCTTCTGTATGTATTATTTATATAAATCAGTGCACGTAAATAAATTTGATGTGTTTATTTATAAAAATCTGTTTGTGTTTGTTTATACACATATAGGTTTTTTTAAAGGGTGTTTTATAAAATGTCTTAAAATGGCACTTTACTGTAATACTAAATTAAAAATTTTAAAATTCTTTGTTTTTCACAAATTCATGAAAATAGGACCCTGTTTTCACAATTTTGCAAAAACAGGACTCTTGCTAGGAAAAACTGATTGAATGCTAATTTCAGATTCATAAAATTATGAGTAAATTTTTCACAATTTCACTAAAACAGGACCCTGTCTGAGAAGTCTGGACAGACCCCTGGTATGTACATGCTTAATTTGCATATCTCAAAATCAATTAGTTGTAGAATGTTGAAATTTTATATTTATAATTGTTGTAACATATAGTCATGCACCTTTCTTTTTGTTCCTAATCTACTGGATAGTTTATTTACCACACCTCCTAAAAGAATTTCAATGCATTCTGGTTTATGGACATCTTCAATATATATTATGTCTTCAGTCTTTCATTGTATGAACCATGCCCAAAATCTCGCCAACTGTCATTGACTTGGACAAATTTTGCCAAATATCACCAAATTTCTTTTCAAAAATAGTTCCGTATTTTGCATCTCTAAAATTTTTAACAGCTGAATGTCGAGATTTTGTATTTAGAACTATGTAAAATCTAATTATGCATCAGTTTTTTATTCCAATCGATGGGGTGATTTATTTACAGAGTAACCTAAAAGACTTTAAATACATACATTAAGTTTTTGGTAACAATCGATTCATTAGAAGTCTGTAGTCAATCACTATTTCAACTATACCCAAAATCTCGCAAACTATCTCAAGCTTGTCAGCCATTGGGGAAATATTGCCAGATTAATTCCCAAAAATTAAGACCTTTCAAAGTGAACCCACCTTGCCAATATCACAAATCTTTGCTAAGAAATTGCTAATCCTCCGTATTCTTTTTTTTTTTTTTTTTTTTTTTTGTGTGTGTGTGTGTGTGTGTGTGTATTTCCACGGATTTGTCCAGACTTTTCAGACAGAGTCCTGTTTTTCTGAAATTGTGAAAAATGTACTCATAATTTTGTGAATCTGAAATTTTAACTAAGGTTTTTCTGGCCAGGGTCCTCTTTTTATGAATTTGTGAAAAATATACAATATTACAAATTTGAATTAAAAAACTGTACATGTATGCCTGTACATAAACATATGCAGATTTTTAAAAATAAACGCATTAATGTTTTTTATGTATATAGATTTATATAACTATGATTTGTTATATAAATCATAAGAAATTAATTTTGGCAATAAACACATATTTGTGAAGGATCTGCTTTTCATAGAAAGAATTTTTCGAAGGGTCCGTTTTTGAATTGAAAAACACTGTGGAGGGTCTGTTTTTAAAATGAAAAATATTGTGAAGGGTCCCTTTTTAAAATAAAATATTTTGTGAAGGGTCCGTTTTTACGATAAAATAATTTGTGAAAGGCCCGTTAGCGGACCCAAATTTCTCCTAAACAGATCCCTTGTCTCTTTCAAATAAGTTTAGATGAAGTGCACTGAAAATATTTATGATTTAATAGAGAGGTACACAAGGAAGTCATGTGTTGTGCACATCAAGTTTTCTTTTTTTTTTTTTTTTTCTTCCCCTTCCTCCCATGCCATGTTCTAAACATGATGCCATATTACATCAACATAGCTAAAACACTTATTATTACCTATTGCCAGACCTAGATAAAATGCAAAACTGTCTGCGAACTCGAATATTTTCTTAAAAATTCCCTGCCAAAAAAGGCTGTGCCCCTCCCAAGTCCTATATTGCTGACAATAGCTAAACATATTATTTTAAAGTAGCATACTACTTTTAAGCTAAAGTTCATATTCGTGTTGATTATTTTGTAAAATCAAACCTAATAAATAGGATTTATTTACTGTTTTTTCATAGTCATATTATTATATTTTCATTATTTTATTTGCACTTTTTTTTTTTTTTTTTAAATATAAGAATAAAGAAATTTGTAAAAAGATATCAAAACTGTCTGCAAAGTTTGAAAATTTTCTGCGAACAGCGTTCGTCTATATTATCTGGGTCTGGATATTACTATGTATATATTATTTAATTATTGTTAAGCAATTATTATTATTATTATAATTAAATGAAATCAGTATTGATAAATTTAAGCAAAATTGAATTATGCCAAATAACAATACTGAAAATTTTTCAAATTCTGTTAACGAACATTTTATAAATGTTAACATTAATTATATATATATATATGAATAAATATTTTAATCCATAGATGTTAAGTTAATTTAGCAATCTGCTCGTGTCTATAGAAGTTTATATTGCATTATCTTGGTATTTTATTCAATCTTGTATTTGAATTGATAATGATTTATTCATTTTCATTTTGTAGCGAGAGTAAATTAACTCGACTTTTGCAAGATTCTCTTGGTGGACACACGAAAACATCAATTATTGCTACCATTTCACCTGCTCTGTGCAATTTCGATGAAACTATCAGCACTTTAGATTATGCTACAAAAGCTAAAAGCATTACTATTAAGCCTGAAGCTAACCAGAAGATGACAAAGCGAGCACTGATCAAAGTAATTTTTTAAATAGATTTTTACAGTATGTTTTCAATCCATAAAACATTACGTCCATTTGTTCTTCCTTTTTGTCAATTTGCATATTTTAACTACAGGGGTTCAAAATTTATTTCAAAATCAGAACTTGCTAGTTATTCTGAAAATTAACATTTCAAGCTTTCACATGTCATTGAAACTGACCTATTAGTTAATAATTTCTTCCCCATATGATTTTTGTATTCTGATAATTTAAATTTCAGTGACATCTTATCCACAAAATGCAATTTGACTTTTACAGAAAACTTTAAAGATTTCTTTTGTTTAGATTGAAAATTTTATGTGATGACATTTTTAAAAACAACTTTAAGCTTCATAGTCACCTATAAAAGTCACCATGCTAGTTATTTGATTTGGAAAAATTAAATCATGTATGTAATAATTGTATTTATTTTTTCTGTACCTTTTATTCAATTACTAGCTTAAGTACCTATTGTTGATAGGATAGCATGTACGAAAATACTGCTTGGCGCAGAAGATAATAAATAAGCAAATAACAACATATTAGAACACCAATACAAAAATTTAAATTGCAGACCAGTTTGAGCATGCACTACATGCTAGCATCTAACCATCAATAGTTCTAGTACTGATGTAGCATTTCATACATAACTTTTCTTATTTGTACTCTTATATGCTGTTTTAGTGTTCTTATTTATTACTAATAGCATAGCCCAGTGTTGTCTGTGCAATGGAAGAGAGATGACAGTTAACCCTAAATATTGGTTATACGGGAATTTGAATCCATATACCTTAGAAATGAGTGGGGAAAGGACACACGTCTTTCTGCTGCAACGATCAAAAAAAGGATACGCGGCTTCCCGTTTCTACGAAGATTTAAAGGGGGGGGGTGACACTTGAAAATTTTGTCTTGATAGCTATGAAATTAAATAATTATTAAATGTTATTGAGTGTTTGTATGAAATTATTTCCTGAAAATGCTTCCTCTCTTTAAATGCTTGTTCATAGAGCTTCAGGATTGTCTATGTTGAATGTCCTTCTATTTGGAACTAAGATATAAAGATTGTCGGCTTTTCCAACTCTTGAACATCCAACATAATGTTGACCATGTGAGAAACATGGATTTTTAAGATTTAGGCCAACAACAAGCGCTTACCTTGTGCCTTGTTGATGCTCATGGCAGTACTTAAACAAAATGGAAACTAAAGGTGTTTAAAGTTGAATGGTAGATCTGAAGAGATAATTGGGATCCTTGGTATGAATATATCTTTGCCTGCTGAATGACCAGTCATTATGTTAGGCATGAGTTTCTTGACAGACAGTCTTGTCACATTACAGAGGGAAAGAGGATTCAGATGTCTGAGAAGCATGATCAGTAGGGTGTATCACGAAAAAAAATTTTTGGAAAATCAAACTTTCAAGTTGATAAAACGTCACTGTCATCACATATCAACCAAAAAAAAAAAATTTTTTTTTTTGATATCAAAAAATATTTCGGTCTCCCGGAATTAACTTGAAATTCAACTTTTTTTACCTAAAATGTGTAAAGTACAAAAACTTGAAGTTTAGAAAGACAGCAGACTTTAAAAAAATTCATTTGTATCATTAACTATATTAGTCTGCCGGAATCTAATTTTAAAAACCTTGCTATTTTATCAAATATTCAAAAATTTCCAGACGATATTTTACATCGGTAAACTTCTAGCAGCAGTGCAAATAAAATATATATTAATTTTTCATTAGTTTATTAGTTTCTCAGTTTCTTTTTTGTTCTGGGGGGGGGGGGGGGGAGGGGTGACATTAGAAATAATTACACATTAGTAAAAAATTTTGGAGGAACAAAAATATACTAAAATTAAAAATCAGAAAGTGTGATCTTTAGATGAAAAAGGTTACAAAAGATATAAACACACACATAAAGGTTACAAATAAAGAACATTGAATATGTAAAAGTTATTCAAAATAAATCTTGATTTCACTGTCTATTTATTTTGATAATTGTAGGCAGCGCATCACAAATGCAAGTAGCTTTTCCAACCTGCAACCTGATCCATTAGAAACTCCAGTGTTTGTGGCCGTACTATCATATCCAAGAGCTTTGATAGTTTTCTCATGCAGTTACATTCCGTGTGTTTCATTATTGGTGATACAATGTCTTTCCCAGAACCACTGTCTGCAGTTACATGACCAAAATATATTCAACCTGGTTCTTCAACCAAAGATATGTGTTCTTGTGTAGTTTTCCAGATAGATTTACCACGTACATTTTCTTTGACTGTAGTTTCATCTTTCCGACCATCAAAATAGAGAGAAATTATTTCTGAGGTGCGAGTTGCAATACTTTCACGATACTTTACTCTTTCACGAAAAACTTTCGATTTATCAATTACCGCCGTCTGGTTTTCTGGTGTCACAACTTTTAAATCCTGTAAAAGAGCACTTGCTAGTTGCAGTCCCGCTGTATTGGAAATTGCTCTGTGATCACATGCTCTGGAAAATGATGGCAGATCTACTAGAAGGACATGCTTTAGTGAAATGCTAGAATTTTCCTTTTTATTTTCTGGTATTTTATTTTTTTATAGCTAAAACACTTTCGTCACTTGAATCCTGTTGAATGGAATCGCTGTCAGTGTCACTAACAATGCCTTCATGTCGTAAAGTAGGGATATTTGTTGATTGGAGACTCCAGTTTAACTCTAATTGTATGGACTTTTCCTTTATCACGTTTCTCGATTCTTTTTACTCTCTACTGTGTCAATTCCTCCTATAACCATAACCCTCAGGTTTCGTTGGTCATTCAAGAACTTGTGTTCCAGTTGTGGAACCTTCCTTTGCGCTGGACACAAACATTTCTCTAAATCTATAAATTTGCATGAACAAATATCAAAAAGATTATTTACAATGTCAGATTAACTTTTCAACGGGCGTTTTAAAACTCTTGGCATTTTTTGCGTTAGACCCGAATACTTTTTCATCTTTTCAGATCTCTCGTGTAGTTTTAAAATCATAAAAACAATGTTGCTTGCAGATGAAACAGTAATAGAAGTCTTCATCCATATTTCTTCTAGCTTACGGGCCATTCGCATTGCAACTAACGTTTTCTTTGGTTGATGACATCCTTCAGACTTCAACTGATTTCTTACCCATTCAAAATAACGTAGTACATCAATTTTAGTAGGTAAAACATTGCTATCACTTATATCTAGAGGTTGGCCAACAATTGGATCGTCAGTAGTTTCCCTTGTTAATGAAGAATGAGTTTTTCTACTCATGATGGTAAAAGAACAAAACCAAACTGAACTCAATCGCAAATCAGAAACATAAATGGACGCTTCGTACATAAAAAACGCTAAAAACAAACTGAAAAAGAAAGGAAGGGTGGACGAGGGAGAAAGAAGTAATCATGTGATGGTCTTGCACTTCCCTTGTCTCCAAAGTCATGGGGGAGCTACAGTTTTATCACCTTGAAATCTGAGCCCCATATTCGCCTACAAAAATATTCTTGCTATTTCGGAACGCTGTACTGCAGTGTCTGTATTATAAATACAAATTGAAATTTTGAAAGATTCTTCAACATTTCTTAAATACAGCTAGTTGACAAAAAATTTGAGATTTTCATTACGATTCCGGGAGATCTAAATGTTCAATTACTGTCGCAATGCATTTTTTTATTGATAGATTCTATCTGAAATTGCTCATTTTTGCTGTTGAATATTTAATTTTGATCTATAACATAATGTTTAAAAGTATCATTTTTACTAAAAAACTGTAAACTTCAGGGTCATTCCGGGAGACCTAAATATTTTTTGATTTCAAAAAAAAATTTTTTGGTAGGTATGTGATGACAGTAACAACTTTTTATCAACTTGAAAGTTTGATTTTTCAAAAAAAAAAAAAAATTTCGTGATACACCCTAATGATCAGTGACCCAATCTTCAGTTCCAGCTTGTGCTCGGGTACTCCAGATGGCTCTAGTGTGTTCAAAAACTCTGTTGTGTAGTTCACGGCCTCATGTACATTGCATGTTGTGTCAATGGATTTGTAAGTTTCCAGCGTACCAGGAAAATCATGTAAAAGTTGCTTATTTATGACAGTAACAGCTTCATTTCTTGGAGCAGAATTGCTCTTTCGCACAGCCAAGTGTGATCAGTGAAGTGCTTTGCCACATTTGGAAACACTGTGTGTTTCATTTCTTCTTGGGTTTCCACTATTCTTCCAATGGTTTGCATAGCGATGCATCTATCTCGAGGATCTAAATTAAGAGCACCATTTCCTAGTTGAAGTAGATTCTCTAAAAAATACTGGGCTGAGTGATCCCTGGTGACAGAACTTGTACATTTGTCAGGAATGCTATAGCTGCACTAATTGCACCAAATGGAATCTCTTTATACATCCTGATACAAAAAGCATATTTTTGAAGGTCTCTGCGCCAAAAGAATCTCCTGGTAATTCCTGATACAAAAAGTATAATTTTAAGTAAATTCTGCTCCAAATCCGTGCTGTTACAGGGTCCAAAAAGTAAGTAAAATCAAAAATTACATACTAATGTATCACTTTCACGTTTTCACCAGAACACTGTTCTCTTTTTCATATCAGAATGCGCTTACAGTCGAAAACTGATTTCTCCCAAAATCAACAAATCCAAACAATAACCTCTTCCATTTAAAAGCAAGCGTAGAATTAATAATAGTAAAATAAAAACAATTAACAAAAAAAGACAATGGTTTTAGAAAATTTTTCCTCTACAAAGCACTTTATTTAATACATTTGTGTAAATAAGGTATCAAAGGCTGTCAAAACATCCTACCTCTTTACCCTGTTTGGTAAAAATGATATGCATTCAGAATGAGGCAGATGTTTCATCAAAAGAATAAACAGAGAAAACTTATCCCATAGGTTAAAGTAAACATAGTTTAGAGCTGATATAAATCAAACAAAAATGAAACTGCTAATGTACTTAAACACTCCTATATTTCTGAATAGCTCTAAACGCTGTATATGCTTTTAAAACATTTTATTATTATTATTATTTATTAAGCATTTTTTGTGGGACAATAAGCATAGTGCGAAAAAGAAATTGGGGGTTGGGGAGGAGGAGGCAGCTAGATAATATATGTAGCAGTTAAATTAGAAGTTTTTTTTCAAGGTTCAAAAGACGTTTTAAATGAGTGGTATTCAAAATAAATTTGTCCTTTTTAAAACCAAGAAAGTAATTTTTTTCTTGTTGTATTTTGAATAACCTCAAAAAGTAATCCACTATACACAAAACAGAAAACAAATGAAAGCTCTAATAAGAAAAAAAAGTAAAATCCTTAAATGAACTATTTTAAACCAATAAAATCACTCAAAATAATGGGTGTTTAAAACATAAAAAAAAAAAACTTTATAAAATAACACCATAAAGTTTACTTCAACGGCCATACAGCTGTTCGAGCAAAAGCTTTTTGCGCCTCACCAGTGGCACAGTGCATTGCGCACTGAACTGGGAGGCGGAAGGTGCCTGGTTCGAAACTAGGTCGAGTCTGCCGACCAAACCGTTCGGTGTTCATCATTTTCTCAGAAACTTAGCTTCAATCAAAAACTTATCTTCGAAATTGTTCATTTAAAAAAATATACATAATAATCAGCTTTACTGATAGCAATATTTTTCTTTTTACCTTTTTTTTTTTTAGGGGGGGGGGGGTGATTATACATAATATGTAAGCGATACAAAAGCTTGCAAAATTGATAAGTATAGAATTTCTTTTTTAAACACAAAAATTTGCAAAACTGTTACAAAAGTATTTTGTGTGTGTGTGTGTTATACGAAAGGCCTAAATCGCTGTAGCACCACTGATTTTGTCTATGCTCTCTTGTATGGATTGCTGTTCTCGAATATATATATCCACATCTTTTTCATCACAGAACTATAAACGTTTTCGAAAAATGTCAGCACATTCTTTTTTAAAACCAGAACGTTTATTATCATAAGTTCAGTTTTATCTAATATAGTTTTACTAGCTAAATCATTTGTATCTTTGGCTTTATTGGATTTTAAACACTTCTTTTAAATGAATTTTTATTTGAAATACATTACTAATAAGGAAAATTAGAGATCAAGACTTACCTCTTTTTCCAAACAAGTGTCCAGTCAACTTTCTATACAACTTCTGTATTGGTATAGTATTCATAAGAACGAACGCTCAGGTTGCCTCCATCACAAGTTTCCATAATACACTGACTTGGTTCAATCGGAGGGGATACAAACACGCCCTCTCATGGGTCAATTAAGATTTACGATAATAAACAACCTCTATCTTTTCTTTTTCTTTGTATTGCCTTGCATATGCTACTTGGTTTAAGTAAAACACTGTACCTATTCTTTTGATGAGTATTTTTTTGCGATAATTCATTTCTATAGTATATTGCAGAGGTTCCCAAACTGTGTGCCGTGGCATCCTGGGGTGCCGCGAGCGTTTACCAGGGGTGCCGTGGAGATAATCAAGAAAAGTCCAAGTTTTGGGGGAGCATAATCAAAAAAATTCATCTGAACCGATATTTCACATAAAAGTTTGCCATGATCAAGTAGGCGAAACAAAAATATTTTAGTCAAGTTCGAGAGAGTTCGGTGTCCAGTTACCTCTATTTTACAGGAACTTCCGAAATATGGGGAGGGTTGGGGATAAAATTCTATATCCCTTTTCCAAGATAGTGTAATAGTAAGGCCAATAAACATAAAAGAAACAATGAAAAATGTATCCGAACTGCTTCATTCTAACCTTCATATTCATATTGCTTTAAAGGTAACATTCCCCGAAACGTTTTCAGCCTGAGAAAGGTGCCCCGAAATGATTTTTAGCCTGACAAGGGTGCCCCGAAATGCTTTTAGCCTTACAAGGGTGCCACGGGTGGGGGGGGGGGGGGGGGGGGGGGAACCCCTGGTATATCGTATAGTGTTAGGATAACTTAAGAGAGCTAACTTCTTTTGTTTGGTTAGTTTTTCATAAAATAAGACAACAAAGATAAACACAAATAGTACTATTAAAAAACATTTTTATGATTGACCAAATACTTATTGGTATATTGTTTATATCAGTTTCCCAACCTTTTTATATCTGCACACTGGTAGAAATAGAGAAGATATTTAGCATGCCAGCATTGGTCAAAAATAATAAATAAAATATTTACAATTTTTAGTTAGAACTGCATTTGCTTCTGACTATATTTTTATAAATTTGATATACATGAAGCAGTGGTGTATATTAAGGATTGTCTATTCTCTCTCAAAGGCTATCGCCTTAATGAGAAAACTGCCCTTTAAAAAAAAAAAAAAAAAAAAAAAAAAAAAAGAATGAACTATGGAGGTTCAACCATTCCTTTTCCCCCTCATTCTGAAGATATTCATGTGACATTAGTACAGGGACGTACCCTGAAAATAATTTCAGGAAGTTTCAAATGGTGAAAAAGGCAGAATTATTCTCAGACCTTATCATTATTATTTTGTTAATACAAACTAAAATTTCGGGGAGGGTCTACACACACACACACACCGGGTACGTCCTTGCATTAGTGTGATACAAAACTTCTCTTTCAATTAGAAGACCATTGATGATAATGGAATTATTCCTTCTTTAATTGCAATAGAGAAACTTTGTGTCATAAAACAATTTCTTTAGCGTATGAATGAATTTCTTAAGTATCCCTTGCTTTATTAGTTATTGACGTGTGTACATTGATAACGTAATTAAGCATATAATCATAATGTACATAAACTTTTAGATGTAAGTATATATTAATGATCAAAATGTATTTAAATAAAATTATATTTAACTCCTTAAAAAAAAAAAAAAAAAAATCCGTATTTAACCCTTTGGTTACATTTGACAACTGCGTTGCATCATGCACTTGCTTTGCCTAAGTAACAGACGAATATGTTTCATCATTCAAGCTAGGTCAGAATTAAACATGCACAGTCTATTTCATGGCAAGAGTTTAGAAATGCAGTGTTCTTTTTTTTTTTTTTTTTTTTTTTTTTTTTTTTTCTTCCCCTATTCTAAACACGGTTGCAAATTCAGCCTCTTTTTGCTAGGTCTAACCACCATATCCATTTCAAATGCTAAAGTAGTATTTCTTAAAATAAATCTGTACCCTAAGGGTTAAAATAATTTTGTTCCTTAAAGATTAAATAATATTTATAAATTCTTTGAACTTCCAGGAATATACTGAAGAAATTGAAAGGCTGCGGAGAGATCTTGTTGCTTTACGTTCTAAAGAAGGATTTTATGTTGATTCAGATAACTACAAGTAAGTGCTAAATTTTTTTATGTATATATTTTTTGCTTATAATAGTTTAAATAACTTTTCTTTCTTTCTCTTTTTTTTTTTTTTTTTTTTTGGTAATAGTGCTATTTTGAAGGAAATTGAAGAGAAAGATGAAATGGTAAAAGATCTATTAGAAAAGATTGAAACACTGAAGGAAGAAAATTTAAAGGTATAAATGATAATAATTTACTATGTTTTGTAATTTTGTTCTATAATCAACACCATCTTGCTGTACCAACTAAAAATAATTGTTTTTAGGATGATATTCTTTTTTTTATTTGTTTCATTACAGATTTAGCTGTTTGCATCTATCTTAATACATTTCTGTTTTAAATTCTTCATTCTATATCAGGGTGTCTACCATCATGCAAAGGTCACAAAAGTCAAGAAATTAAAGTACAGGATCTACGATTAGCGAGTGACTGCACAACGGTTTTGTTCATTTCATTCAGGGATGAGATTCTTCAGACTTTATCAATGTTTAAAAAAAAAAATCATTTCTTTTAATTTTTCAAATTTTTTTCTGATTTTTTAATTTTTTATTAAGGCACAATTGTATATAAGCAGGATAGATTTGATACCAATAGCAATTACAATATTTTTTGAACTTTAAATCCATAAGTATTATTGCTCAAATGTTGTTCGCACATGTTTTTCAGACTTTTTCCTTTTTTGTCAATCTCATCCCTGTTCATACAAATTTTGATTTTCAGTCCATCGAGAGGAACTATTTTATCTGTCTTTTCTTGTCTTCATTAATTCTTATTTTTGTTTCACTAGTGATTTCCGTGTGAGAAAGTTGATTTGTTTATTCCTGTCTGAATGATATGTATGCATTAAGGTTGGGGGGGATGTTTCGAGTGGGCTGTCTTCTCGTTACCTGTGGTGGGACTCAAAATAATTCCTTAGAGAAACAATCTGCCCCCTCTTCCCTTAAGCATACTGAAAGGAATCAGAAAAAAAAAAAAAGAATATTCATTGAGTAAATGCATTTGTTTTACAACTAAACCATTAACAGGTATTGGATACCAGTTTCAGAAATTTTGTTTTTTCTTTAGCATCCATCTTCTAGTGTTTTCTGAAGTTGGCAGAGCTTCTTTTTGCATCTGTAGCTATCATTTTGTTTCTTTCTAAAAGGAAAAGACTGTTTTCCTTTAGCAAAACCATCAACAGGTTTTGGGTACCAGTTTCAGAAATTTTGTTTTTTCTTTAGCATCCATCTTCTAGTGTTTTCCAAAGTTGGCAGAGCTTCTTTTTCCATCTGTAGCTATCATTTTTGTTTCTTTCTAAAAGGGAAAAACTGTTTTCCTTTAGCAGGATACGTTCAGGTCTGAAACTATAGGGGAGCAAACGGGGCACGTGCGCAGGGGGTTGCCAAAACTATGGTTTGCCTCAGATAACATAATCTCTTTCATATCTTTATAACCTTCTTAGTTCCCGTGTATCTCTTGTGATACAAATAATTGTATTGGCTTTATATATATTATATTAATGGTTTTACTTAAAAGTTTCACATAAAATAATTTAAACTTATTTTATGTGAATGGGACAATTCTGCACACTGACACACAGATTTTATTTTTGTTTACTACTACACAAAAAAAAAAGAAGTTAAATGTTAGAGAAATTTTCAATTTGTGAATAATTTTTGTTTTATTCAAAATTCACATAGCTAAGAAGAACGTGTTGGGCATTACAGAATTCTGTCTTTATCTTTTAAAGTTTCTTCATAATCTTTGTTTGTAGTATTAATTTTCAACTACTAAAACAGAGATTATGAATTAAGCTTTTATTTGAAAATAGTGATTTATTGCTGTTTTCTGAGTGAAATAGATTTATTAAAAACAATCCAATTGAGGATTTAAGATTTATCTTGGGTCTGAAGAGGGTTAAAAAAAAGTTGTCTAACACTTTCCAACAAGGTTTCAAAGTGTTTATAATTTTCTTTTGTTTGTTGATCAGGCTATCCCTGCTCTAACTGCCATTAATCTGTTTCTATTACTATGAAATTTATGTATATTATCAGGTTTCGTACGCCACTCAGGGAATTGAAAATTAGCTCTTAAAACTCAGGGAAATCTCATGGAAAAATGTAATTTTGCTTTAAAAACCTGGAAAATCCAGCTTCAACCCTGGAATTTTAGGAAAATTTACCCCCCTCTCTTCTTTGCTAATGAAGCACTCAGGCAATTGGAAATGGATTATACAAGATTAATCATCTATCACTTAAGACTTCTTAGGACGAATAGCACACTTGATACTCATTTTGTCACTGCAGTTCTCAGCATTTGTGATTGCTCCCTTTTCTCATTTGAGTTGGGGGGCTATTCTTTGTGTTGTGTACTGTGCACAAAGTTAGATTGTGTAATATTATTATCACGTATATACAAACTCTGCTGATATTTGCTAGAATACAATGTAGAATGTGTGTTCCTATAATGTTAAATATTTCATTGTTTATGCATAGGATTGGTGGATTTTACTTAGTTCTAAAGAATATGGCAATTATTACCAATAGCCTTGTGTACTGGCAATAGTATAAAAAACATATCTTAAAACTTTCAACCAGTGAAGTGGTCCCAAAAATTCTTTTTTACTTCTGTAAAGCTTTTGCATAATTTCTGATATTTTATAAGTGAAATTGAATTTAAAACCATGTTTGATATAAATGTAATCCATTGATTATACGATAATTGAGGGGGAGTATAATTTTGATTACCATAGTGCTATCATAATTTGATTACCTTAGAATGGGGCATATAAATAAAAAGTATTTAGTCTTTATCTTATGTTTATTTTTTTTTTTGCGATAACCTGGAAATTCTTGAAAAATCACCTGGAAAACTCAGGGAATTTCATTTTGAAAAATGAGTATGAACCCTTATTTTTCCTATGTACCCTATTAAAAAATGTAATTGCAGATTTACAGCAGCACCCAAAACAAATTCCTGCATACTAAACTTTACACAGCAGTCATTCTTTTAGGTGTATTTTAGAGATATTTGGCTATTTCAAATAAAACAAGCTTGTTATATGTTATTGAGGATCAACAGAAAATTAAATTATTTGTAATATTTAAAGTATGTTTTCTCTTTTTTTATAAAGCTTATTATTATTTCTTTTGTAGATAGAAGAAATGTTTAATGAAACAAAAAAAGAACTTGCTCTAACTAATGAAAAGCTCAATGAAACTTCGCAAAGATATGAACAGACTGTTGAGAAGCTCTCAGATACAACAAAAGCATTAACTTTTACTCAAACAGTAATGTATTGCATGAATATTTGAATAAATTTGAATGTATGTATATATATATAATAATCATATTTGATTTGATAGAATCATAAATAATTCTTTAGGTACTTAGTGAAACTGCTCTTGAAAGGGATGAAAAACAACTTTTGCTTAATGTCCAGTGCAAGACAGAAAGGACACTATCACAACAAGCTCAAAAAGTAATATTTCTCTCTCTCTCAACCTTCTCCCAATACCTCTCTCTTTAAAAATGTATAACCATTCATTATTATTTTATGTTTTTCTCTCCTAAATTTGCAGCTACTTAATGTTGCTGATGAAACAACAAGTGACGTTGACAAACTTCATGCAAAGATAGACCGAAAAACTACTGTTGAAAAAACTAATGAAGAAAAGTGTAAAGAGTTCAGAATGCTCTATCAAAAGCAGTTTGCTTTGTTAGATGATCTTGTTTCTCATTCAGAAAAGCAGCAGTGTGCCAATTTATCAAGGACTCAGAAAAATCTTGGTAACTTGACTTTTTGTAAAAATACTTAACTTGTATTCTGATAACATGTTAAACGAGTAATCAACTAACCAAAGTTAAAAAGCATTTTTACTTTTTGAGCATGGGTCACGTAAGGAAAATATTGTAATAATGAAAAGTTTTGAGATTTTGATGTATTCACACGTTTTGAGGTCTTCTTAATTCATTTTTGCTGTGGGTGGATGGGAGAACAGGATTGCTCCTAAACAGTGTATTCGATTGAGACCAAATTTGGTATATGTATTATAGACAATCATCCTGTTACTGGTATTGATTTTGGTGTGTATCTTACAATTTTTTACAGAGCTACAAAAAGGAATTGTTTTACATTATGGACGATGGATGGAAATTCTAGAAAGTGCAGTAACGTCTAAACAGCACATTCAATTGAGCTTAAATTTGGTATATATTTTATTCTACACCACCCTTGCAGTGCTATTGATTTTAGTGTGTATAGGACATGGATTTTTTCACATTATGACCTATGAAAATTCTTTCACATTATGGACTATGGACGTAAATTACTGAAAGTATGCTAGCGTCTAAACGTGCATTTTATTGAGTAAGTATATTATAGGTCATGATCGCATGACCTTCATAGATTTTGGGGTGTGTAGAACTGATAATTTGTTCGTGAGATTGCAAAAAATAATTATTCATTGCAATCAATGGGCGCTAATCATTTAAAGTGTGTTAGTGTCTAAATTTTGCATTCGAATAAGTTCAGATTGAGTATGTATATTATAGTTCACCATCACACAACCTTTATAGATTTTTGTGTAGGAATTATAGTAGAATTTCGTATGGGCTACAAAAAATAAAGAAATTCATACATCACAGCACGGATTCTTGAAAGTGTGCTTTATGGTGCTTTCGATTGAGCTGAAATTAGGCATGCATGTTATAGGTCACTGTCTTACTGCATGGATGTAATTGATGTGTGTTGATCTTACATTTTTTTACAGGCTGCAAAACAGTATTCTTATGCATTGCAGTCTATGCACTCAAATTATTTGAAGAGAATTAGCGCCTGAACACTAAATCCGATTAAGTTGAAGCAAATTTATTTAAGTGCTTGGTAAAGACGAAGTGTTTAGAAAGTCGAGTAGAGTCACTCCAGATTTCTCCTTCAAAACCACTAGGGGGGGGGGGGGAGCCAAAATTTTCCGGTAACTTGAATGCCGAATAGTCGAGATTTTACGTAGTGGAAAAAAAATATGGCTTCTAGATCAGTGAGCCTTAAAAAAACTGAAATTGGGGAAAGTGCCAGTTTTCGGAATTCCGGATAAAGGGTCCAATACTGTAGCTAGATACTCACCGTACATTTATTTCTTAATTTTAGAAAAATTTGTTTCTCAAAAAATGAATGGAGAATTGGTATTGTAAAACAAATTAACTTTTTTTACATTTATCTTGTGTTTCACTCATATTAATTATTATTTTTAAAATAAGACATATATTAGGACAAAGTTATTTTGTACATTTATGAAATCAGTTTAAAGCTTACTGCTGAACACATTTGGACATCTATGTTGTCATGCACTTGTAGTCAGTTTTCTTAACGAAACTAAACACAAAAGCAATGGCTATGTGATCCATTTTAAAAGAAATGCTACTTTAGTTTTTCACCTTTTTATGATTTAACTTGATAAACAAACAACATCCAAATTCAACACTGCCGTAAAACATTACAAAATATTTAACAATCTCTCTTTTTTTAAAAAAAATTAGAATATGGTAGATGGTGTATAATTTTTCAATTTCTGCTTTCCAAAATGCAATTGGAAAGTAGCAATTATGTAATAATAATGTCCATACATTGAACAATGACTCTGAATTTTGAATTTCTCCCTCTCTCTTTTTTTAGATGAATTAGTAGAATCTCTTCAAAGTCATCATAGTCAGATGTCTAATTATTTGAATCAATTTATGAGTATGATTGCATCTGAAGTTTCAAATATATCTCAATCCTATACATCTGGAGCCAGTTCTCAAATGAATTCGACTAATACCTTGCTTGAAGATATGAAACACAAAAAGGCAAGAATTGTTTACTTATTTTTGTGTTCATCATTATTGTGTTCAAAGCCATTTTTTCACAATTTCAAAAATGTCATATGATATTGCTTAGCAAAGAATTTCATTATTTGGGTACACTGCTTTCCCTTTTTTTTTTTTTTTTTTTTTCCATGTGCGCAGTTTGTAAATCTAAATTTTATCAGTTTTTATGCTTAAAATATTAACAAAGTTTTGTAAATTAAGCTGTTGAAAATGTGTGGTTTACTTGTGCATAGCCAGTCAAACTAGTTGAAGTTAGAATTTAGTCATACCCTTAACTATCTTGTCAGTCGTAAAAATGATATTTTTATTGAGAAGAGCAGTGGTTTGAAAATAAATACATATTAGGGTGTCTGGGAAAATACGAATGTCTGAAAATGTTTGCTCCCCGGGGTTTTTCTGGTTCCTTTTGGTGTGAAATTTTAAGTCTGTGGGTCAACGTTTGAGTTTGCCTGTAAGGGCATAAAGATTTAATTTTTTTGAGAAAATGCATCATTTTCTGGTTTATTGATTTGTTTTTCAACATTTCCCCTACATTTGATATTAAGTTTTTATGAGCTCTTAAGTCTCATAGAAGTACAAATTTGCATATAAATAAGATTCATATAAATTGTAAATACAGCAGAAATTACTTATTCAAGAATGAAATTGAAAAAATCAACTCCCTTCACATTATTGAACTTTTTTCTCGTACTGATTATAAATGTGTATTGATATAATAGTATAATTCACAATGAAAGAGTATTGGGACATTGTTATGTTATTTGGCATAGTAACAAAATACTACCTGAAAAAAAAAAAACCACAAAATATACGTTTTACAAATACGGCTAAATTTTAAGCTGAGTAAAAATTCAAGTAATCTATTGTAGAGTAAAATAAAATTCCTATATAAGTGCACTTCATTCTTGAATTTTAAAAATGAGGCGATTTTTTTTCTTCTCGGTTTCAGAAATCTTTTTTGAAAAGAGAGAAAATGGTATTGTCTCCTCTGCCAAATACCACAAGTGTCGATTTAAGGCTGCCAGAGCAGCCTGAGTAACCTCAGGATCGATAGCTTTGTAGCTGTTCAAACTATGGCAAAGCATAACGTCATTCACAGGAGCATCTACAGCTTTTGGAGCATTCAACCACCATTTAATATAAATAAGAAAATTAAAAAGGCATATTTTATGCAGGTTTTCAACTTCTTTTGGATCATAACCCAATTGCTTATTAAATGCGTACAGTTTTGCTCCAGGCTTCTGTCGGTGAATTCCTCCAGGTGGAATCTCACCTAATATTGTAAGTAAGACTTCCCACAAATTCCTTACAGCCTCCACGAAGAAAGAGCTTCTTTTTGCTCAAAACAAGTTTTAAGAATGTGATGGCTTCCTCTTTTTAGCTTCCTAATATTGTAAGTAAGACTTCCCACAAATTCCTTACAGCCTCCACGAAGAAAGAGCTTCTTTTTGCTCAAAACAAGTTTTAAGAATGTGATGGCTTCCTCTTTTTAGCTTTTTTTAGCTTCCTGTCACTAACTTCAATCTTTTTGAAATTATCTAAATTGTTTGAAACATTTACCCATTGAGATTGGAGCTCTTTAAAATCTAAATTATCTGGACTCATGGATTGTCCGAAAATAGACTTCCACACTGCAGACTCAATTCAGACCACAATGCAGACTCAATTAACTCCACCACATGGTGTCGTCAAGTGAGGTAAAATAATATCTTTTTCAAAAGTGTTTCTAGCCTTACACATGTTCCATTTATCCATCCACTATTTGATGCAGCTGTGTCAAAGGAAAGGCCAATTATACTTTTATACACCCCATCAGGGGCGTAGCCAAGGGGGTGGTTAGGCGGGTCATAACCCCCCCCCCCCCATGAGGAATTTTTTGCCATACAAAATGTATATTTTTCACTCCTTTATCACACACATGTATGCATATAAGTGAGTTCGAGTAGCCGTAACCCCCCTCCCCCATGAAAAATTTCTGGCTACCCCCCTGCAACCCATTCTTGAGTCAATTGAAAAACTCTTTCTGCTTGTGCTTTAGCAGTTTCGTCAGGTATATTTGGCATCCCTAACTACTTTCCCTCCATCTACTCAGACTGCATGTCGTTGAACTGAAAGTAGGGTCTAAAAGTTATAATTGTTTGACGGATTAAAGCAGAAGTCTCCAAAGTAGGCTAAGCATACAAAAGAAAATTATTGGGGTGCGCAGAAAATTGTAGGAGGTATGCACACAACACAAAGCACACGCGCAATGCACATATATATATATATATATATATATATATATATATAGTTAGGGGGTACATTTTATGATTATTTTCATGAAATAATTATAAAAAGTACATGGTCAAAAATGTTTGGAGACTGATTTAAATGCATGGTAGGATCATTTGTTTTTCTTCAATTTCCGCATAAATCATCAGACTTCTTGTCGTGATTGAACTTGATATACACTATATTTTTATTCATAGATAATTTTTTTTAAATATAACGAGTAAAAAAACTATTTCCTTAAGTTGAAGGAAGATATTTATAAAGCTTTTTTAATTATTACGAAATTTACGTTTTTCATATTTTTTTAAATCTTTAAGGCCTTACAGGCAAACTCTAATGTTAACCTAGAGACTTCAAATTTCACTCGTTTTAATTTTTCATCAAAAGATACCAGAAAAAACCAGGTGAGCAAACATTTTCAGACATTCATATTTTCCGAGACACCCTAATTAATATATATGTTTACACTGCAGAATTTACCAGAGTTCTTTGAACATTTAAGAGAAAAACAGTTTTACAATTTTATATACTTTTCATATTTAATAGTCCTAAATACATTATCTACGAGGGTTTTTTTTTTTTAGCAATGAATTTAGTAGTTACCTTACATGTTATGTATAATCAGATAAAGAGAAGTAATCCATTTAATGGGTACAGTAATTAGAAGTTTTGATACTGCTAAGAAGAAAAGTGCATTCAAATGAGTTAGTTACATAATATTCCGCAGAGAGAAAAAAACAAAAACAGGAGTTACATAGCACAGTATGAGGTGAAAGAAGCAAACAGACATCACCAATTTGCCTTGCACTGATTGGACAAAAGCACTATGGTGGGAAAGAATATGTAGTGATATTTAAATGTTTGTGGATATCACTTAATTTGTGTGATTGAGAATGTTTCAATTTCATTCCAATCTAAGGGAATTAAAAAAATTGTCAGCTCATTATGAGGGGGGAGGGGGGGTTAGCACAGGAAAGAAATGTCTGCTCAACGAAAATTCTCATAACTATTCATTAAATTTCAGTTAATTTATAAACACATGTAAGATTTTATTTTTTCAACTAATTGATTTATCTTTATGAATAATTTTATTATTATTAAAGGAACTACTCTACAACAAACAATCTGTATTTCTACTTGAGAAAATTCCCGAACTTGTTGATGAAATAAATATGAAAAATTCAGAAACAGAAAAATGGATATCAAATGCACTCCAAAAGATATGTCAACGGGTAATTATTCTTTATATATATATTTATATTTATTTAAAATGTACTTTGTACCCTAAAGAAATATTTACTCCGAACCTCTTTTTGAAACTTAATTTGGCCTTAAAAAATTAATGACCTCATAATTTGCACAATTTTTAATATAAAAATTAATTCTCATATTTATTTCTGTAAACTCTAAGAAAAATAGAAGCTATATTTATACTGTTCTTATTATTTATTTTTATATGCTTAAAATAAATTTTAATGTGTAATCAGAAACTTGATGTTTGTGTTACACAAAATTAGATATAACACAATGATTTTTTCTTTTTCTACATCAATATACCATAGCTCTCTTGTAGCTGCCCAATACAAAATAGTTCTGTTTTTCTGGATAATTTATTTATACATCAAGTCATTGATGTAAATCAAATATCATAACACCAATGCCACAGTTTAAGAAATTGGTTTATCAAAAAGAACAATGTTACAGGGATGTGCCAGCTGCTCCAATTGCTCCAAATTGTGCCAAATCAATCCTGTTGTGCCAATCTGCTACAAAAAGATCGTTTTTGGACATTTTTCCTCCAAATTCAGCAAAACTGCTACATTTTTAATTTTCCTATATATGTTTAAACGTTTGTAAATCTCCTGAATTTTTACAAAAGTCATCATACATTCTAAGCATTCTAATTTCAATCTTTCTCTATTAATCTTAAAGATGAATATTTTTTCTTTGGCATCCTTTTGTTTAAACCTCCAATAACTTAAGAGTAAAAATTGACCTCTGTTTTAAATTTAATTTATATAAATTTGTAAATTTTTGTTACCAAATTTTTTATTAGCTGCTGATGGTAGTTAACCCATTTGTGCCCAGATATGTTTGAGACTTTCTTTGATTTTTGCTAATACCAGCAATAATAGATAAATTTCTGATGTCAACATCCTACTGGGTCATGTTAAAATATTATGTGGAGTTTAGGTTCTATACTCGTGAATAAAGGCTAGGAAAAATAAATAACGCTTTCGACTGATAGCGAAAATGCCATCCCAAAAAAGGGACGCTAGGCATAAATGGGTTAATATAGTTTAGAAAATATTGTATTTTTGATTTAAAATAGATATTTTGTATAGCAATGTATAAAATAGCTGAAATTTTTATTTATTTCATAAGCTTTTGACTCCCCCCCCCCCCCCCAAAAAAAAAAAAAACACTTAAAAAAACTGGTTTTTTTTTATAAGCTAAGAGTTTTTAAGAAACTCCTTAATTTTCTTTTTTTTTTTTTTTTTTTTTTTTTTTAATTGCCATTCTTTGACTTTTCTCTTTCCCTCCAAAAATAAATTTTGTATTTCAAAATTGACATTCTTATGCTCCAAAAGTGACTTTTTCTTGCTCCAAATTGCTCCACTAATATGTTTTCCTTGCTCCAAAAATGTCTTTTTTCTTGCTCCACAAATTTCTCCAAAATTTAATTTCAGCTGGCACATCCCTGATGTTAGGAAACTATCAATGTTTACATTTGTGTAAGAGAATCGGATATCAATTTCATCATCATTCACTGATTATTAAGCAAAGTCTGAGTAGGAGTCAAGAGCCTTACCAATCAAGCCAAGTGCAACTTCGTGAGTCATACTCAAGTGCAACTTCATGTAACTAGCATCTAAAGTTTTAATGTTCAAAAGTTTTTGGAAAACAAATATTCACTTTTCTTGGCTGTATTTGGGTATTGCATCTTAGTATTTTTTATGTATCATATTCACATTGACCGTATTCCATTGGTACCATATGCTACCACTATGACAAACATCATTGAAATTCATTTCCCTGAAGCCTTGCCTTCTCTTTTTTAAATTTAAAGCTAACTTTTTCAAATTTTGAATATTTTCATACTTTCTTGTCTATAAGATGGCAAACTTATGTTTGTTTTTTTTCCTCTACTTCAGCTAAAACTATGCCCTTTGTACAATAATGGCTTATAAATGACTTATTCTCACCTATAAAAAAAGCATAAATTGTAACATCTTCTCCAATGCTTGTATGATCCTTAAAAGTTTTTAGATTTATGCAGTTTAAAATTTGACTCTGAGAAGTCCTTATTTTTGCCTCAAACAGCCAAGGGTCCCTATTTTTTCCATTCCTGTGATCACGTGCTTTTTCATATTTCTCAATTTTTAGTTTCATTTTAATCTCAGACCTCTGTTGATGGGTTCTCGGTCCCAGCTTGTGTGCAATCATGCCATACCTATCAGATATCAGTGATAACAAAGATTGTGGCAAGCTCACTCCTACTTACCTATGATTTTTTTTTTTTTTTTTTAACTGAACCGAAGTTACTTATAGAAGCTCTGTTCTATATTGTTACTTGTAAGTTTTTTGCTGAGGAGTTAGTTGATCGTTATTATTATTTGCTTCTATAAATTTTCAAAAAGAAGATCAATTTCATTTGAGGTATAGATACTTGCCAACTTTTACACATTCAGCATCAAATTTATGTTTTTTTACCAATTTTATGTGAAATCCCTGTTTTGTTTTGTTTTTACACTTTTCAGTGAATTTTGAAGCGTTATTTATTTTTATTTTAGTAAAATCACAGCCCATACTTTGTTTTAAAAGATGATCTATTAAAATTTCTGATTCACAACCGTTTTCTGAGGTTTTATTTATTTTAAGATTACCTAATTTCCAGCTTCTCCTTTCCACCCCTCAGCAAATTCATCATTTTGTTCATTAAATTCTGGGTAGGAAAAAAATCCGTTGAGTATGCATAAGTGTTCTAATTTCAATTGTTTCCCATCTGTCTTGAGAATAAATATTTCTCTTTTAGCATATTTTTATTTGAGCCTCCACTGCCATAAGAGTAAAAATTTTATTGAAGAGAGCAGGTTCAAATACGAATGAAATTGGAATAAAATAATACTAATGAAATTGAAACAAAGGATGTTTTGATTAAGAAAAAAAAAGTATATGAAAGCTAAGAATAAACTTGGCATGTTAGTTTAATTAATTTTAAATTAAAAATTCCTTTACAGGAGTAATTTTACAGTAATTTTTTATTTGCATTTCTTAATTGCTTTTTCCTTCCCTAATGTGCTTAAAATTATGTAAATTTTGTGTCTAATACGAATTTTAAAAAAATGAAAATAACTAATTTTTTTATTGAAATACTAGAGGACAAGGCCCCTAGACTCCCTACGCTCACTTTTCGTATGAGGCATTCGGCCCCTAATAAGCCTTATTCGTAAAAAAAAAAGGCATAATTTCAACAGACAAAACCCAAAGGTTGGATCTGATAGAATGTTACCGAGCCAACAGAACTACACATGGTTCGTGCATGTTCCTTGGAACTTAAAAATTTAAACTTCGCACTATTTTTAATTATGTGAAACCCATGTAACAACTAGCATATTAGCCAATTATGGTGATTTTTCATGATTTGGCGACTTGCGTATATGTATCTATTATATAAATGTGAAAGTTTGTTTGTTTGTTCGTCCGGGAACTCCTCCCACACCGTTGAACCGATCGGCTTGAAATTTTGCACATACACGTAAAATGACATAGCATAGTCCGTAGGCTGCTTTAAAATTCTGGAAATCCACCTGTTGCCCAATTTTTAACGATTTTTCGCAATTTTCAGGGTAGAAAGCTACTCAAATGTCCGATTTCAGCACATTCGTGAGCATAGTTAACATAGATTTATTTATTTATTACTTTCAATAATTCAAGTGAGACTGATGTCATTTTGATGTCATGCGTGTAAAAATGCATTAAAAACTCTAATGAAGTTCACAAGTTTTGACAAAAAACCACACCACGAGCGAAATAATAAACTTCCATCGAGATTATCAGATGCTGTAGAAAATAAAATAACGTGGTTTTTTTTTTTTTTTTTTTTTCCCTCTTTCACTAATTCATGTTAGATATCACAACAGAGAATGATGTCATTTTGACTTCATGAGTTAAAAAATGATTTAGAAATCTAATTACATTAAAAGGCTTTGACGCAAAAATTTACTATTATAAAAATTCAAAGTATTTTGTTTAATGCGCGTGTTACCCTTAGCGATTTTTGAGCTCTGTGATTTTTCAGCAAACATACTAACGAAACTTTTTTAAAACGTGGGAAATTCAAATGTTGCCACAAGATGCAAAATACTAATTAACATAATGCATAGTATTCGCTATCGGTTTGACGACGGTCGTTGTATGTATTCCCAAAAATTGTGCAAAATGTCGCCAAGTTTGGACGACTTTTAACAGTATATTATCTATATCAGATATACTTTTTTTTGGTTAAATTTAAGCAACTTAACAAGCTCTTGCAGGAAAGTTACATCATTAGCAAAATAGCTCCGGAGAATATTTGAAATACCGATTAGTTAGAATAACCCCAATAATAAATCTCTAATTAACTTTAATAAAGTTCTGTTGCAAGCGAGTTTTTCAATGTCGTATGTTTCAATGTTACTCCGTTAACAATCTACTGCGCGAAATAACTAAATTCGACTACCCTGGTTAGAACGTGACGCCATAGATGAAAAGTTGTCTGAAATTCGTAAACTCTGCAATACAATTTAAATCCCTATTCGCAATTTGAGCTATTCCAAATAGTTCCTCGAGATTGCACAGTTTGATCTTTTGACGAGCCTGAACCATGGTGGATTTAAATACTATTTAAATTGGTACAGCTTGGATGTTTTCCACCACCACGAGATGAAATATTTTGCTGTTCTAAATACGCCAATCAGACAAGAATTATGCTTAAAAATATATGGAGATCTGTTTTAATGGAAATGCATAATGTTTTAATGGAAATGCATTTTAATGGAATTCCACAGAATCACCAAAAAGCAGAACAGGCATCATTGGTTTAAAATATCTAATCTCTTTCTTTAAATTGAGCATTAAAGACGGAGAAACGAAGATACATAATATAAATATAAGTAATAGATAGTATTCTCATTTTTTTCTCTGTTAGTAATAGTAGATTTGTTTGGATAATATGGATTAAAGCACAGTATACCGCGTTAATAACTATTTCGTGAAATTAAACGTGTTATATTCATTATTTTTCAACGATCGTCTTACAACTAACTAAACCGTAATCCTACGTTGCGTAATATATCCCGCGGTAGTTTCAACAAAAAGACTACTTGAACTTTTTGACATTTTGTTTTCGCATAGATAGTTACGATTATATTTTAGTAAAATAGTATTCGTTTCCTACCGTGCGAAGAAAGGGCACGCATCTATTAGTTAATAATTAGCTCTAAGAAAACAGTACTTCATATGTTTTCTTTGATAAAAACTACCGAACAGCTAGGATAGTTTGCCACCAATGGCGACTTTGTGTTATTTGTCGATTTACACATGCTCACAACCTATAATTTCTGCTCATGTACGGCTCCCGGAAAACCGTTATCCATATTTTCATATGCATAATCCTTTGCAGAATGGCATATTTAGCACCACGTCGTGCTGGCAAAGATCCAAAGTGTACTATAACTGCTATAATGGCATAGTTAATGCCACCCAATATTTCTGCTGGTAGCAAATACTCCAGCTGAACAAACCGGCTTTAAAATAATCTGCATTTAATTATTTTTCATTTTCAAGATATTGGGTTCTAAAATTTACGAATTTGCGGTTTAGATTCACCCTGCTTGGAAAGATATCATTTTGCCAGATGGTATTTAATGCCAAGATGGGGCTTTTAAAATCAGTTACAGTTGGTTATTCCGTTTTGGAAAAACGAATAATCGCTAATTCTAAATTCCTGTTGTCTAAGCGAACTTACTATTTGAAAATTGTCAACTTTGTGTAACACACTTCGAATTATTTATTTCATATAATTTTTTATTTGGCGTAAAATGGGCGTAACTCTACTTCATGTTTGATTTTAAATGCGTATTTTTTTCCCAGTGTTTTTATTACATTTTTAAAAAGAGTCTTACGTTTTTATTTTGAGTATTTATTCATTCACACAACAATTCCAACAAAAATTTGTTACCAGTTCCATGATCTAAAATTCTGTCATCTGCATACTTATTGATTCTGGTGTATATAATTTTGAGAGAGTCCACTATGTTATTCATTTTATGGTTTGTGAACTTCTGTATCTAAGGAAACAGAATTAAAGCGCAAGCATCATCTGCTGTGGAGTAATATATAATGAATATAATCTTCACAGATATTATATAAACTTCTTTCAGATAACAAAAATGTATTTAATGTTTTAAAATTTTGTTTAGAAGATTTCAGTCTGTTTATATTGTTAGAAAGGGTACTATTTTTACCATAAAGGCTACTATTTTCTACTCTGAAGGCTACTATAGCAACTATTTCTGTGGCTCTGCTGTGGTGGACACTAGAGATGAGACGGGCTCAGCCCAAGCCCGAACCAGGCTCGGGCTTTGTAATTCACAATTGCGCTCGGGCTTGTGAAAAATTTCACCTTTATTGAACATGCCCCTTGAAACAGATTTTAAAAAGTGATTAATGGGGACAATAAAAGTACTTATTACAAAAAATAGCAGCACAGGCGCCTAGAAGGTGCGTGAAGCTCTTTGGGTATTTCAGAACGGTGGCTTATATTGCTTATGCTTAGTTAGTCATGAGATCGGGCATTATTTGATAAACATGGATTTAAAGAATTAGAAAGTTCATTGAGAGTTTGCAATTATATTTGTCTTTAATTTGCACAAACGGCAAAATTTATTGTATTCTATCAATGAGGTAATTGAATTTTTTTTTATCTTTAGCTAAAATTTTGGGCTCGGATTAAAAGCCCTCGGGCTCGGGCTTCAAAAAATGAGCCCGAACTCATCTCTAGTGGACACCCTAATTTATATTCAAACTAGCTGCCTCCGGTGACCAGTTGGTTCGCCATCTTAATGAATCTATTTTGGAGAGAATCCTCTTCCTCACCGGCTTTCTTGGCACTGAAATCTCTGATTCTGAATAGAATTTAAAATTAAGATGGTTACAAACAGGAGCGGCCCTAAGATACGTGGTGCCCCCTGCTGATGTAAAAAAGATGCCCCCTTTTATACTCTACTTAAGTTTTGAGTTCAAAATGACGCCCCTTTCGAAGCCGGCGTTCAGATGTGATGCTTACCGTGTCGGGCTGCTCCTGGTTACAAAATTAAGATAGCTAAATGATAAAAACCTACAAAAAGGTACAAACTATTTTTGTCCTATATTAATTCTTAAGAGCTTCTGGATATATTGACCCTTATCAAAAAACGAAAAGGAAAAAAAAAAAGGGAAGAAAATCTGAAACACTTTCAGATTTTAAATATGCACTAAAGTGCTATGTATTAAAAGCGTATTATGATCCATGTGTCTTCAATATTTTCTTTCCTTATTCCATTAAGTAGGAAAGTACATCATTATTCATGATTGTGATTAAACAAAATTAAAACTGATATTTCCAGTATCCTTTTTCTGGATGTAATACAATAGAAATAGATGAGGAAAAGCTGCACAGAAAAATGCACGATTAGAACTGAATGAAGGTTTCAAAAACTTGTTCAGGTGTATAGACTTGTTCCCCGTGACATCACACTTCCTCCTGGTTTGCAAAACTAACCAATAGACTTATCCTATGGGCCGACTAATATGCAAAAGTAACCAATAGAATTACCCTACGTGACATCACTGAGCTATTTGTTAGTAAACATGGAACAAGTCTATTCATAATCCAACTGGCATACGATAAATTACGCCAAGCACTAGAATCACATCTTCTGAAAATCACACATCAACCCTTTTATTTTTCGCCAAATTAAAAAGTTGCACATTTATTTTCGGAAAATTGCCAAATCCTATTTTTCTTTTGAGTATAAATCATTTCATTCTTGCTCTGATTTCGCATACACACGATATTTCAATTAAAAAATAACCTTACAAATAATCTAAGCAAAAAAAAATCGTTATTCTTTTATATTTACTTCAAGAGTCTGAATTATTTAATAAACTTGCCAAATATGGCAACCTAGATATGCTCAAACCTCGCTCTTTCCACTGCGGGATTACAACTGCGAAATGGCGAGAGCAAAAATGATCCTTTCCGGACACGTTTTTTATCAATATCTCCTAAAATAACTCGAATTTTGAAAAAATTGCTTTGAGGTATGTCAAGACCCATCCTGGAGAATTTCTATACAAAATTTGGTAGGTCTACGATCACCCGTATCGGAGCTACGCGAGGTGCAGACAAACTAATGGACAGTTTACACTCTGTTTTATTAATATATATTACTTTTCTTTTCTTTTTTTTTTTTTTTTTAATGTATGTAATTTAATTTTTTATGTCATGAAAGATTGAAGAACAAAAACAAGCTCTAAGTGAAAGATCTGCCAGGCGAAGTAAACTGCAGTCATCAATTGGAAGCTCTTTAGATGCATTATGTAATAGTTATGATGAAATTCTAACTGAATACAAGATTCAGACAACAAAGATAGTTACTACAGAAGATAAGTTTGACAAGGTGTGTATTATTTAATTTAGCACAGTTTATTGGTCATTTCTATCTTCCTTTTTTCTCTAATGTTTCTATCTTTGGTATAGTATAAAATACCATTTCTTATTTACCTCAATTTACTGAGCATCATACAAGTTTCAGTAAAACATTTTGTCTAAAATGGAATTGTTCATGATTAAAAAAGTTTATACCAGATATTTTCTTGTTTAAATTTCAGATCAAAAATACATTTTTAATTCACTTTTTGACTACAAATCCATACAGGACATGTATTCTAAAACACAACTTTAAAAAAAGAAAAGTTTTTAACTTTTCAAAAATCTCCAATCCAGCTCATGTGTTGAATGGCAATTTTATCGATATTCATAAAGTTGACATGTTCAAAATGCATTTGAAGAACTTGCTTCTGCAGAGTGATGAAACATTCCAGCATCAAATTTTCAAGGTATTTCCAAAATCATTCCAAAGAAAGCAGCACAGCTTTTTGTTTCTTGAGTTTTAAAGCAGTTGGGTTTTTATGGATTGCGGTTGTCAAAATCTCACACAACTTCACCGTACCTCAAGGTACTTACGAGCTCATGCACCACATCAGGGGGTTGCTGATGGGGCTACAGCTATCCCCGAAATGAGTAAATGTAGGATATAGAGAAAATTACGTACTCGTGGATTAATTTAAAAGCTCTCTTCATATCCCCTTGAGAAATTTCAAATTCAGCAACAGACCTAAGCCTTTCTTTTTTGTTAAGTGTTTTTTTTTTTTCCCCTAACAACAAAGATTTTAAACTCAATTTATGAATTTTTTTAAAAATTCATTTTTATATGTGAGCTTTTTAGACAAAATGATAGTGCCACCACCCCCTCAAAAAAGGTGTTATTTTGATATTTATAAAGCATTCTACTTTTTGAGCCCTCAGCCACCCCCGAAAAAAATTCCTGGCTACAATACTGCACCTCGTGATTGCCAGTACCGTGCTCACTCAAAAATGGGTGAGCTTTTGAACAGTATGAAAGCTAATATCTTTTGTTTATACAGAGAGGCCAACCCTCAATGAGAGTTTTCAGTAATAATTATGAATATTTTCAGTAGTTTTTAATGTTTGTCCCTAGTCAGTCGCATAGACAAAATTTTGGTTTATTTTTTTCTAAACTATTTTTAAAAAGTAAATAAAAAACTTACATAAGAAACACACATAAGAAGTAACAGGTAAGTAGATACCTAGGTTTGTACTAAAAATTGTTTCAGTCTTCCTCAGTCAAAGCCCTTCGTCACTAAGAACACAGGGAACTCTGTTCATAGAGAACTCAGAGGGAAAAGTTTAATTATACCCTGTTAAAAATTGATCTTTAATAGAAACTTACCAGAATGGAATCTACTACGAGCCTTTGCAGTTAGTGCGGCAGAAGAGAGAAATGTTTAAAGGCAGGGTGGGGGGAAGAAAGGCTCCAGAGAAGTCCAGAATCAACACTTTGGCATGCTGATTACAAATTCGGTTCCGATTCCATTGGATAATTGTTTGTTTTAGACTTTGTGTGTATTGCAATAACTCTTGATGCTTTTTTTTTTTTTTTAACTCTTAAAAACATTATATTTTCGAGACCAAACCAAATTTTTGAAAAAAGTTACGTAGAAACTACTAGAGAATCCATTGTAGTTGACATCTCTGTTTATATTTCATGTGCTATTTAACCATAAATCATTTTTGTCCTTTTTAGGATTTAAAAGATCAGTTAACTGAATTAAGGAAAGTCCTTACATCATTTGAAAAAATAGCAGAGCAAAAAAACGAACTGAGGAAGTGTTCTTCTAAAGTAATGTATATTTGTCCTGTTTTTGTTTGTTTGTTTGTTGTTAATAATGTTTTATTTGGGTATTAACATAGATTATTATTTTTATTTATTTATCTATTTTTTGATATTCTTAAAAAAATATACACAGTATATATATAAAAGCAGGATATATATATATATATCAATCAATATACATATAATATATTCATATACATTGATTTTAATTTAAAAGATTACACTGTAGTTTAACCTTTTAACTGCCTCTCCCCCACCCCCCTACAGGAGTGTAGCTACAGGATTTGTCACCCAGGGAAAACATGTGTACTGCTCTCTCTCTCCCACCACCCCTCCAAATTTTTAATTGAGCAGTCATGATGACAAAATTGTGAAAAATATCTTCATAATGAATTGATAAACAAAATGATATTTTTTTATAAATCCGTATAAAAGTCTTCATTTTCATCATTTTCTGTAGTTTTTTTGTCAACTTCACATATTTGGCTGCTTCGTTTTGTCTCACTGTTTACCTTACTGCCTGTAACGGCCTCAATTTACTCTTCCATTCTACTGATTAGCCATGATGACATTAGTGCTGACTTTTAGAAAAGATACGGTTGCAAAACGAAAGAAAAGTAAACTTGAAAAATCATTACATTCACAGGTCTGATGTGCAATTTCCTGTTTGGCGCCCCTTCTCATTCAATGCCCGGGGCATTTGCCCCACCTGCCACCCCCTAGCTACACCCCTGCCCCCCAACAAAAAGACTAAAAATTGGCAATATAAACACACACACACACACACAAAATTATATTACTGAAATAACACAAAATCCATGAATACATTAATGAAAATCACATAAACATGTCCCTCCCCTTAATTATCTGATAAAAATCTATTTCATGTCATGTAATGATATGCCCACCCTCAAATCTACCTAAATAGAGTATATTTATTCAAAAAGTCTTAAGCTGTTTTCCATAAATCAGTGAACATACATTTTAAAAAAACCTTAAATGGCACACTTTTAGAAGGTGCTACTTTTATAGTAAAACAGGATGTCAAGCTGTCAAGAAATTCTGAAAATTAGTTTATTATCTTCGATTGTTTCTGATAGAATAGATTATACAATTTAGATCATTTTTGCAATTGGAACTGTGATCTCTGATTTTGGGTTTAGGAAATAGTCATTGGGCACCATTAGCAGTGGACACCCTGTATACCGGGTGATTCAAAATAGATGTTAAGGCGATTATTTTTTAAACCGTCAGTGATTGAAACATACTTAAAATTAGAAAAGTTTCTTTTAAAATCATTCTGTATAAAAATTGAAATTTCAACAACCTACTGAGTCACATTAAAATATTTTGTGGAGTTGGGGTTCAATACTCGTGAATAAACGATAGGAAAAACAAATAAGGTTTTTGACTGATAGCGAAAATGGCGTCCCAAAAAGTGACACTAGGCATAAGTGGGCTAATATAGTTTAGTAAATAGTTTACTTGATTCAAAATAGATATTTTGTTTAGCAATATGTAAAATAACTGCAATTTTATTTATTTCATAAGCTTCTGACTCCTCCCCGTAAAAAAGCTGGATTTTGTTATTAGCTAACAAGTTTTTAAGAACCTCCTTAACTTTCATTTTTTAGATTTGCATTCTTTAATGGCTTTTCTCTTTACCTGCAAAAATAAATTTTGTATTTCAAAACTGGCATTTTTGTGCTCCAAAAGTGACTTTTTCTTGCTCCAAAAATGTCCTTTTTCTTGCTCCAAAATTTGATCTCAGCTGGCAAACCCCTGATGATATATATATGTGTATGTGTGTATATATGAGTATTCTGTGCAAGATATGGGTCGGCCATGCTTTAACACATCGGTCATTAACATTTTCCTTTACTTTTAGGAAAGGAAACAGACTTTAAAAAACTAATTGTGATATAAAAAATTGTTTGAGTTGAAAAAAAACTCGTAAAGGTCTGTGAAAAAAATGTTTGCAACTGTGATTTTTTCTAAAATGAATTAATCAAATGATGGTTATTTTCTCAATGTCATTTCAGTGCATTTTGAAACACCAATAATTCATACACTATAAAAGTAAGATTCAAGTTAATAAAAGTTTTTTTAACACTCTTTCGTAAGATGTAACATTAATAAAAAAGTATAAAAAATATTTAAAAAGAAAAAAATACCTTTTCATCATTACTCTTAAGGGCAAAACAAGATACACGAGACGTGTTATTATGAAAGTTTTGTGAATAAAAACAATCGATTTATTGCAATAAACTAAACTGAATCCAACAGTACATAAAATGCAGTAAAATAAAATTTAAGAGATCTAGTTTTTTATCAGTTATAGAACTAAAATTATAATTTTTGCAGTTTTTTTTCAGCAAATAGTAATTTGAAAGTATTTTTTATTTAAATAAAATGGCATCAAAATGTTAGAAAACAGGGTGTGTACGCCTCCTTAGAATCCTCAGAAACTTCTTAGAAATGAAAACATTTTCCAAGGTCCCTTGAACTACTTGGAAAAACAAAATACTCCTGAGACAGTCCTTGGCGGCCGAAAGAACTTCCTAAATGTCCGGTGCCGGTCGAAATTAGAAGAAGCATTCCTTCCCCTTTTAGATTTCCCCAAAGAATTCTAAACCATACAAGCGCTGACCCTACGGAGAAGTTGTTACAAAGACGCGACACTTAGAAAGAGAAGTTTTCGAAGGGTTAAAGATGGGGGGGTGTCCATTTATTTCCATCTTTCCCCATTCGTGCAAGCTCACACAGATAAGGAAGATCATGGGAAGTACTTGTGATTCCCTGCAACGGCTATTGTTGGGGGTCCCCCACGAAGCGGCTCCACTGTTGCCCAGTTATTGGAAAAAGATTTGTCTTTCTCAAAATAGGAGGGAAAAGTGCCTTTCGCTCCCGACCGGCTGGGGTGCTAGAGTATCATAAATATTTAAAACAAAAAAACACTCCGAACGTAAAAGCAGGATTGATTTGTAAACTATGCTGCATGGGCGATCTACATATGAACAAGCAGAAAAAGAAAACACGACTTTATTATTAAAATCCAATAGCTTAAGAGGAACAGCAACAGAAAAGCAGGCAGAGTTGCTTAAATTAGAAAAAAATCATAAGCATTAGTTTAATAGAAATTTTTTGTAATTTTTCATAATTCTTCAATACTATTTTGACAGTTTATCATAAATTTTGGATTAATTTAACTTTAAAATTCCTCCAGTTAATCTGGTAATGCTTTTTTGTTGTTGTTTGTTGTGTAATTTATAATCAAGGGAACTAACTGTATTTGTTTCTAAGTATAGATCAGACCTGTAGTTGAAAATTTTAGCATTAGTAAATAAATATTTCATTTGAACAAATCTTTTGAATTTCAAGAGTATTTTATTTAGTTTGAAAAGTGATATGCTTCTTTTTTCATTTATTCTAATTATATTGTTCTGAACGTCTATCTCCTACTAACTCTATTTTAAAATTTAGTTCTTAATAAATTCAATGGTTTGCATAAATAAAAAGTAGAGGTTTATAGTACAGAACTCGCTACTCTCCAATTTTTTTAGTACTACAAATCCTAAATATTTGCTTTTATTTAGAGACATTAACTCTAACGATTAAACAAGACAAAGATTTTTTTTTTTTTTAAGATTTTGTCTTTTAGTGTTTACCTTTTAGATATTCAGGGTGTCTACCGGTCATGAATATCATGAAAAAGTCACGATTTCAGAAAATGGTCACGAAAGTCATGAAAAAGTCATGAATTTTGCCATTCAATCATGAATTTTTCCGTTAAAAAAAAATCCTTTCCAGGCCATTTGATATCGAATGGACGCTTGAAATGGTCTTGACATCACCGAAAATTTGTAAGTCTTCGTCATCCCAGCAGCAGAATTATACTCAGTGTTCTGCAACATGTCTGCAAACAGTTGCAGATGTTCTGCAGGCATTTTGTCCAAATGTGGCAGATCATGGTAAAATGCAAAATAGATATGAAAAGTGAAGAGAGATATGATAGTGTGGAGGGCACTTCTCTCTAATTATTCTGCAGAACGTATCACTTTATGCCTTCTTTTTAAAAGATTAAATGTTCTGCAAAGACTGTGATTATTCTCTGATGTATGCCACACTTTTAAGCACTTTCTGCTTTCGGGATTGACATAACCGCAAGTGGGATGATCGTGAATGAAACAGAACATGTCCCAGTCATAGTTTGTTTTTCTTTTGTTTTTGGGTGCGTTCAGACTGCCATCTTTGTGTAACTCGAGAAAAACCCAAGTCGTTCACGATGCCAGATTTGGGCATCGTGCTTTCCGAGGAGATAAACAAAGCGTTCACACTGCCAAGCTAAGTAGCATTACTATATGTATTTGTTAATTATACGAAATTCTACATTACAATGACATATGCAACATTAATTTTTACAGTTAATTAAGGTCATGAAATTTGTGTGCAAAGGCCGACAAAGTCATGAAATTCAGTTTATGAAACCTGGTAGACACCCTGATATTCATTCATCAAATTAATAAATATCTATTGATTTAAATATGCTAAATTTTTGGTTTTGAAAAATAAAGTTACTTGGTGATTAAAAAACCACTGTGATATTGCGTATATACTATATAAACAATTTTGATAGAACTCCTTGGACTCCTTGGATTTTCCCTTCTGAAATGTGTACGAACCCTGAGAAAAGTAGTGACCTATAATCCCTGAAATTCTATACCTGCAGTATCATTGATATTAACTTATGTAGATTAAAGGGAGTTGCCTGTACGTGAAATTGTTTCTTATGTTAATAAACTTCCTTATTCAGTTTGAAGAAAGAAAAGAAAAAAAGTTATGTAATTTCAAGAATATTTTATTTTACTAGTGTATTGTTAGTACAATTTTAAAAATGAAATTATTTTATGGTTACTAAATGTATTCCTTTCTTTTCTCTTTTTTCCCCTAATATAGCGAGACCACTATCTTGTGATGAATCTTGAGTCGAATGCATTAAACTTAAAAGCAGTCAAACAGTAAGTTTTTATTTTTTAGCATTATTTATAATACAGTAAATATTCCATTATGTAGTAATTTAGGTTAAACACTAGAGTTTGTTGTGCTGTTCAATAAAATAGTATATTCCTCCCTAATTTTAGGGGGGGGGGCTGTGCTTGTCAGTTGTGGAATATAATCCTCAGAGATGTGTAACCCATAATGAGACTTTTCAGTAGTATTTCTGAATATTTAATGTAGTTTTTTATGTTTGCCAGCAGTCAGTGACATAAGCAAAATTAGAGTTTATTTATTTATTTTCCTGAACTATAAAAAATTTAATTATACCCTATTAAAATTTGATTTTAATTAAAAATAAATAGAATTTTATCGGAATGGAATCTATCACCAAGACTTCATAATTAGTGCGGCTTGAAAACAAAAGCAGAAGAGAGAAACGAGCTTGAAAAAGAGAGTAGAGTTGTGGGTTTTCCGGAAAACTTTGAAACAGAAAATTTTCTAAGCCGCTAACATAATAAGGTATTGTAAAATTAAACTCTCATTCACTTGAGGTTACAAGTAAACAAAACTGATATTTTTATCAGCTCTTCATGTGATGTCCTTTCCAACAACAGCAAAAAAAAATAAGATAATAATAAGCAAAGTTAAATAATTTACATAGAAATTGTAGGTATAAGTTGTTAATCATGCCTAAAGCTGAAAAGTTTAAATATAATTCTTTAACCCCTTAAGCGGTTTGCCCGTACAGTGTACGTGCTACCCAAAATTGGCCTCAACTGGTTTGCCCGTATATTTCATTATAGTGAAGAGACTATTTAGTATTAATATTTTTCAATAGATGACGTGGCTTGTCCATGTAACTGAAATGCTTTTCATCCGGGTTTTTCTTCCTAGCGAGAGAGCGGGAATATTTCATTATGAAAATTTTGTTCTACTGCAAATAATATGCCTTTTTTGGACGCAATTTCGGTAAAAAAATTGACTGCTTAAAGGGTTAATAGCTATTATGCACATATAATGTCTCAGTACTTAATTAAAAAATGCCATATTGGACAAGATTTTTTATTTACTATATTGATCAATGAATAGCTGAAATATGTTTGAAAATAACTGCATATTTCTCTACAAAAATAAAAAATTTTAATTAGTTATTCTGACACATTTCATGAAAAAGCAAATTACTATAAAAATGTTTCTGTTTTGACTTAAAAAAAAAAAAAAAAAAAAGTGAAGAAAGGAAAGAAAAAAAAAAAGTTTAGGCGTTCAGGAGTTAGCAGAGAAAATAAAATATGTGATTTTGATCACAATTCTTCTACAAACTTACTGCATCACTCTCAGAACTGGAGAGCACAGGGTGATCTAAATCATCTAGAATTTGAAATCATGACATTGTCATCACTCATCAAATGAAGATTATCTGAAACCAATACCAGCTTCGCAGTGTGTTCATCTGTCAATCTGCTTCTCTTTTTTCTTCCTTGTACGAAGTAAGTAACGTGATTGAAAAACATTTCGATATCCAGATTTTGACGAAAAAATCGATTTTGACTACCTCTAAATTTACTTTTAAGAATTTTTGCGATGCATCTAATTGTATGCATGTACGTGTGTTCATATACAGTAGTACCTCCCAATAAGAGACACTTATGGGACCAGATATTTTGTCCCTTAAATAAAGGTGTTCCTTATTCAGAGGTTGCATATTTTAAAAAATTACATTTAATTAGAAATCTAGGTTGTACTTTAAATAAATGTTACAAAAATAAGTAGCATAACCTCAGTAATTTTAGTGAAGTTTAGTTTGACATTAAATTTGAAGTTGCTAAATTACATGACTTACTTGGTTTTTGCTTATAATAAATTTTTGACTTAAGTCTCACAAGCTGATATTTTTAACTTCTGCTGAATGGATTAAATCAACTTTTTTTTATGTTATCCCTTTTCTCTTTGATGCCATGCTGGATAGTAGTTGTGCATGTAAATCTATAATTCAAACACAAAACTATACAACCCATACGCTGTCCAATCTTAGCAAGAACTGATAACGACTGAAAACTGGATTTTGAATTCTTTGAATGTGTACATCCTTTTGATTGCTCCACAACTTGCTGCTTTTTTCCAGTGTGTTGATCCCCTTTTCCTTGGTGTACTGATAAGCTGTTTTTAAAAGAAAGGGATAAAACGATAAATCCCTCCAGCAGAAGTTGAAAAGACATACGTACGTATCGCATATCTTAAAAAACTATTAGTCGCAGAATGTTGAAATTTTATATTCATGATTCTTGTAACATCTAGTTCTGGTACACTTCCCTTTTTGGTTCCAATCGACTGGATAATTTATTTACAGGGCTACCCAAAAGATTTTAAATATATTGCTTTCTATGGGCAGAAATTCATTAAAGCGTCTTAAGTGTGCCAGATCGACCCAAGTCACCATCAGCAGACTCGGGAGTGGTCATATCGGTATTCTTAAATAAATGCACTTCAGCTCAAGCCTCCACTGATCATCTTTTAAACTGCTTGGGGCTTACGCGTGAGGATCTGACAGCCACTCCTCTTCTGGTTTACGACTTTTTGAATATTCCTGACCTCTTGGACTTAGTCTAGCCTTCGACTAGACCTAGTGGAATCGGCAATAACAATAACAACATTCATTAAAGCATATTTTAGAGATATTAAGTCTTTTCAAAATACTCAGAAGTGATATATGTTGTTAAAGGTTACAAAATGAATCCCTCCATCGAAAATAGTGTCTTTATCTCTTATAGTTCTTCTACAAGAACACTCATAAAAATTCCGACATATTACGGTCAGTGGCAGTTTTAGAGACAATTATCCATTGGTCTGACGACAGTCATGTGCCTCCCACACAAACGCGAAAAGTTGTGAAGCTTTGCGACTTATGTATGTATGTAACTCGCATATCTCAAAAACTACTAGTCATAGATTGTTGAAATTTTATATTAAAATTTCAACAGTGTTATTAAAGACTGTTGTAACATCTAGTTTTGCATCTCGATTTTATGTTCCAATCTAATGCAGAGTTTATTTACAGGACAGCCCAAAAGAATTTCAATACATTAATGTCTGTGAACATCTTCTATGTATTATTTGTGTAGTCAGTCATTGTTTAAGCCTGGTACGGGCAACCTTTGAAAAGTTGTGGGCCAAACTTTAGGATGTTAGCAAAGTCGCAAGCTAAACTTCGCTAAGTCACGTTTGAAGTCACGGGTCGTATAATTGTTATTTACATGGAATTTTGAATGATTTATATGGGTTTATACAGGGTTTTGAAATGTTCCGTGGGCCAGATCGTAAGCCATGGAGGGCTGGAGGTCACCCATATGTTGTTTAAGCCATGCCCAAAATCTTGCCAACTATCATTAATCTTGGCACGTTTATTTCAGCAATATTGACAAATTTCGCACCAAAAATGATTGTGTATTTCGTATAACTTTAAAACTGTTTATTGTAGAATGTTGAGACTTTAGATTGTATTGTGACATGTAATTGTTCATTGTATTGTATTGTAATTGTGCAACTCTTTTTTGGTGCCATCAACTGGCTAATTTATTTACAGAGTTTACCAAAAGAATTTAAATACATTAAGATGTATGCAGGATGCAGGGCCCTTGCTAAAGGAGGGGTAGGAGGAGTCTTTCTTCCCTTGTCGGCTTTTTGCGAAATATCGCCCATTTGAGTGCCAAACATAAAATCTTTCAAACTGACTACAGCTTTTCGATATCTCAAATATTTTGCTAGAAATTGCTAAACCTTAGTGTTAATGCAGTATTTGATCGCTTTCGAACAAAATAAATTAAGATAAAGCACACTGAAAATATTTGATTTAATAGACGTACAAGGAAGTCATGTGGTGTCCGCATCAGATTTTTTGTTATGTTGCTTTATGCTTTCCAACTGGTTTACATGAGAAGCTGTTGGAGGAATATTGAAAGTTCTGACTGCAACCCCAGACAGTTCTCTTGTACGTCATTGGAGATATCTTGCTGGCAGCTTTCCAAATAATGTCTCTAATCCAGAGCTTTTGCTTTACCCAGTATTCTGCTATATCAAACATTGCTGTAACTTCATTTACATCGGGAGTACTTTTAGCAACTTTGAATATAGTTTCAACAGCTGTTGTTAAATCATCTGAGAAATTTTGTGTACAATATTGTGGATCCAAAAGTTTTACAGCTAAGTGTACTGTGAGTGAAAGCAGAAATCCTATCTGTTATTTAAAAATGTTAAAAGTACATAAATGTCTTTTCATCCTTTTGTCATTGTTTGCATTACGTTTCATCGCAATATTTACATTCCCCAATAATTTTGTTGTCTTCCTGGACTTCAACAAAATGCTTCCACACACTTGTTATTTTTCTTTCTGGTTACCCATTCTTGAAAAAGCAGAATGAACACTTATTTTAAATTCCAATTTAGTTCTGGTTACATGAGAGCAATTCCCTTTATAATTACAACAGCTAAGAACAGTGTTGCCATCTTTTGGCATTTGTCACTACCTCATTTCTTTGTTTATCAAATAATGGGGGAGGGGGTATGGGTGATTCCTTTTCTGAGAGTACTTTTGTAATATGCAAATGTGCTAGGTCACAGGATTTTGGCCTGAATCTCAGGCTTTTTTAATTTAAGAAGTTAAAGAATTAATCATTGTGGTGTGATTTTAAATAGAAAAAGGCAAGATACCAAATTAAATCCGAACCCCAGATCTTCGTCAGAATTACCTCAGCTGAAAAGGAAATTGGTGTGGGTGTAACATGCACAAACAATAAAGAGACATGTTTGCTAGAAAATAACACTTTATTGTGAATTGAAAAAACTGTAATTTAAATTTAAACATTAGCTTAACAGATGAATATATTTGCACTTAAAGCTTGCACTGGTCTTCACTATTACCCAATGTAAGGCTGCAATTTACACATTGGCTCAATCTACTTATCCAGACAAAATTGGTGAGTATAGACCATCAAAACAAATTAAGTTTTCTGATATTTAACAAAATGAAATTACTACATACACCAGGATTGCAAAATTCAAGGTCACTGCAATCATTTTAAATAAGCATCACAAGAAACCTTGATAGGTCAGATTTTACTTTGCAACATGTAGTGGATAAAAATATTATTGGTGTTCAGTGCCGTAACTTGGGTTTACAAGGCCCAGGGGCGAGAGTGAATCTAGGGGCCCTTTTAATCTTATATTTGATAAAAACGAAAATAGGTTAGACATAATATAAGTATGTATACAAAAAAGAATCGGACCTCTATTTTGCATAAATAAACTTCAAGAACACAATTTACAACAGGCAGCATACAACACTAAATAGAAATCAGTGGAGTATCTCTAAGACATAACAGGATATGCGTGTGTCATGTGTGACACTTGAAAAGGGGTGCAGATTTCTATTGCTAGATTGAGGCAATAACCCTTCTGTACACATCGTTGCTTCCCGTATGGTCGAAACAAGGGCATTATAACAACTATGTCTGGAAGCAACGATGAGAACAGAAGAGAGAATTGCTACTATCGCCTCCTTGTAACGATGCGAGCGAACAGGTTAAAATCAAGAAGACACTACCTATTGTGACCTAACATTGTGATGGCTTTTTCATTTGCTTAATCAACTACCGCAACACAAACCATGGAACAAAGAATGGTCATATACAAACGAAGAGATTGGTGTCGTTCTTACTAAGAAAAGAAAGTGCAATTTTGGTACCTGCCATGGGCGCTACTTTACCTGGGTATGACATTGGGAGAAATAAGAATTATAGTGGTTCAGTACATTTACTAAAATCTACCGAAGAAACAAACAGAAAACACTTGTAATATTCTATTAGTCTGAAAATTATTCTTTTAATATACAGTGGACTCCCTCTATCTGAACACTCTCTAATGTGAACACCCCAGTAATATGAACACATTACGACAGTCCCGGCATAGCTCCATAGACTTAACATTAGATTAACTCTCTGTATTCTGAACACCCCGCTATTATGAACGCTACTTTTGATCCTCATTCAACCTTTACCTCTCCGTAAACTGAACATGTGTTGGCAACTGGAATTCGAGGAATTCCCCTGGCATGGAAATTCAGTGAAAAACTCATCCCTTCGTGACTGGAGGGTACAGCGTTTTAAGTTTTGAGTCAAGTTCTTTTGTATTCCCTCATTCACGGAGCTCCCCCCCCCCCCCCCCCCCCCCCCCCCCTTCGGCTTTTTCATATGATATAGTCTAGAAACCAGCCGATGAATCTGAAATTGCCAGCCTTTGATGCAACTGCAATCTTGACCAATGAAATGGAAGTGTTTAGGCAGGTGTTTATTTAGGCGTGTATTTGAAGTCATGTATCGTATGGCTTGTAGAGAGGTGAGGTAGCGTAATCTATTTGGTTTTGTTCCTTTTTGCTCAGAAAAGAATAAAGTTTTCATCATTTCACTGTCCTTGCAGGATAAAAATCACTGTAGTTACGCAGATATCTCGGAAATAAGTGCTTAAACGAAAAAAAAGAAAGAACTGAAACTTCGGGAAAAATACGAAGTTGTTAAAAAATTAAAGTTGAAAGTTAGTCAAAGAAAAATTGCATCAGAGTTTGGAATTTCTGTAGGCCAAGTCAACGGAATCAGCAAGAAAGAGAAAGAAATTATAGCTGCTTTTGAAGCAAATGAACCTTCTTCAAAGCTTAGAATTTTTGAAAAGAAAACGTGAAACGAGAGCATAAACAATCACGTCTGGAAGTTTTTTACACAAATGAGAACAAAGAATCTTCCTGTCACTGGACCTTTGCTAAAACAGATTGCTTTGGATTTTGCAGAAAAAGAAAATATCAAAGAATTCAAAGCATCGGAAGGATGGTTGACTCGCTTCAAAAGTCGGCATAATATTGAATTTAAAATTATGAATGGTGAAGCTGCAGACGTAAATATGGACACTGTAGAAGAATGGAAAACTAAACTTCCGGACTTAACAAAGGATTTCAATACAAACCGGCCTGTTTTTCAGAGCTCTTCCAAATAAAACTTTAGCAGAAAGAAGTGAGAAATGTGTGGGCGGGAAAATTTCGAAAGAAAGACTTACCGTCATGCTCTGTGCCAGTTCCACAGGAGAGAAGCTCAAACCACTAGTAATCGGAAAAAGTGAAAAACCAAGATGCTTCAAAAATGTGAATATCGCATCATTGCCTGTTCACTATAAATCAAATCGAAAAGCCTGGATGTCATTCCCAATTTTCTCGCGGTGGTTGGAGGACATCAACGAGATGATGAGGAGAGAAAGAAGAAAAATTCTTCTTCTTGTGGATAATGCACACAAAAACATGCAACTTAGCAATGTGAGCCTGAAGTTTCTATCACCGAACTGTACTCCTATTATCCAACCATTGGATCAAGGAGTAATCAATACCTTTGAAGCTCACTACCGGATCCATTTTCTGAGGAAAATGTCCCTGGTGTTGGAGGAGGCAAATTCTGCAGCTGAACTAACAAAGAAAGTCATTGTTATGGATGCTGTCCACTGGATATCAATGGCTTGAATTGAAGTAACACCTCACACTATCAAGAGATGCTTTTATAAAGCAGGATTCCCGTGTGAGGATGACCATTTAGGAATAGAGGACCAGGTATCAAAAGCTGTGAATGACAGGGTCAATTCTTCAGGAGCTTCATACTGAAACTGAACCTGACTCTTATCTCGAAGTCGATGGAAGCCTTCCGATTTGTGACAACAACGTTGTTGAAGAGGAAGAGGGTAGTGAAGATGAAGAAGAAGAACCTCAAGACACTAATGAAACAAAAAGAACACTTACATTCAAGTAATATGGCAAAGGGATTCAAGACCTGATGGACTATGCGGTTGAGCATCATCCAGAAGCCTTTCCACTTCTTAAACACCTAGACAATATGTATGCTGCACGAGCATATACATTGCAAAAACAGACTAAAATTACTAACTTTTTCAAGTAATTAACCATTTATGTATTATATATAATTATGTATTATTATATATTTTGTAAAACTTTTTTAATAATATTAAATTTAAAAAATGAGATGGTAGGATTCAGGTCCGACTGAATTTTATTTGACATTGCACTAGCTGCCAAATCTAAACTAAGCACCTCCATCTCGGTTACTAGCGTGGCTAACCAGGCTTAGCATTCTATAAAATTTCATTGCGTACCCACATTTCTCAATCTCCCTCTATAGTGAACACCCCCGTAATCTGAACACTTTTCCCTGGTCCCTTTAGTGTTCAGAATAGAGAGAGTCCACTGTAATTTTAAACTACTAAAAATTACAGCAGCAACACCAAACACTTATCTATTCGTCCTAAATTTCCATAAAAATACCTTTAAGAATATTGATTATATTTACAAATTTTACAATAGAAGTAATGTATTATACTACATTTTAGGGTAGACACACACAAAGAAAAGTTATAAAAAATAATCCTCATGCCTATTGTAATTACGTTTCGTAATTATTTTCAAAGCTATTTCTATATAATACGTTGGTCTCTTCAGAGTCAAATGGAAAGAATTATGGCTATGAAATCTTGCACTAGTTTCTAAGTAATATTACTTATCAATGTTTCTACTTATGTACATACTCCAAACAAAAAGAGTAATTTATTATTTCATTAAAAAAGAAAAAAAAAGTAGAAATAAATAGGTAAATAAGTGAGAAATTAAATATAGTCTGCTTTGCAATAGTTAAAAAGTACTTTGTGAGCAAAAATTTTTTATTTAGAATCTAATAACATTAATCTGATTCGATACTTTTTTTTTCATTTTATTTCTCTTGACAATATAAAATTATATATATATATATATATAATGAAACTAAAGCCCTTAAAATTAACAAAAATAATTTAGCAATATTTAGCACACATCATCAATATAAAAAATAGACAAGATCCAGAATAAAATATGTACGAAAAAATAAATATAGACAAATAATATATATATATATATATGATAGTGGTGGTTCTCCTGAAATTAAATTGGTGATATAGTACCTGCATAATAATTCTATCAATTTTAAAGTTTCCTATTGAAGTTTGGTTCAAGTCATACAAAATGTATGTTCTTCACTCCTTTACCACACACAAGTATGCATATATGCGAGTTGCAGTAGTCGTACACTTCCCCCCCCCCCTCCCCCAATTAAAAATTTCTGGCTACGCCACTGCACTTATTACAATACAGTCATTCAGGGTAACTTGAACCATAGGGGGTAACTTTGCACCACCTCCTAGTTTTCAGTATGTTTGGTTTTACAGAGCTACTCATGGACCACTGCTGCACTCTGTTAACAGGATTGGGAAACTGATTTTCTGCTCTGTATTTTAGAGAAAAAAATTGCAACATGGTACATAGTTAATGTTGTCATTTAGCTGTTCTTCTGAAATGCTTTTTGCAAGCTCCATTCTAATGCTGGTTTAAAGTTGCTGGTAATCAATTATTTTTTGCAATTAAGTATCAATTTACCTTTTTATCAGATAGATTATTTTCTTAGAAGGATGAATTTGTTAATGTTTAATGATTATTTATTGGCTAACCTTTAGTAAAAGGCAAAAAACACAGGCATTATCATTTTACCACATGGTTCAGTGCAACTTTGAGCCGGTTCAAAGTTAGGCGTATGAGCAGTGTGTACTGTATACATTGCACGGGTATTCATCCATTTAATAAACATGCTGTAGCCTTCCCTCATATGCAAAATCAGATGAAATAACGGAAAATATTGGGAGTGAATTTAGGAAGAATTTAGAAAACCTTAGAAACAATGATTTAGCAGTCATTCATCGTGCAAAAAAATTCTGCCTTCCTGTAATTCCTGGAAAAAGCGTTTCAGTTGAGGAAGTGGAAAAATTTTATGAAGATAAAGCAATATCAACCAGAGTCACAACAACAAAATAGTAAAGGAAGAGGTTTAGCAAGAACAGGAGGGGTTCGTCCAAAGTCATCTACCTTACAAACTTGTGGGAGACAGCTAAATAAAAGTCCTGAACTAGATGACACCATATGCACTTCGGTATCATTTTTAGAAGAGATGAAAGCCGAAAAAATGTTGGACTATGGAGATTTGACAGGAGTTTCTACTCCTGAAATTGATGTGGAGAATACTGAAGAACCATAGACTGTTCAAGTGGTAGCTGTTAAACATATTAGTGAGGCAGGAAGTGCACACACAGAATATGTAAGTGTTGCACCTTTGTGTTCTGACTTATACAAAGTTGACGACTATGTCATTGTTCAGTATGACGGGCAAATTATTTTGTTCGACAGTATGTTAGACAAATTGTTACGTTAGACAGTATGTTCTTGGTGAGTTATATGCAAAAGTCTGGTGCATATTGGAAATGGCCACAGATCAACGATGATCTGTGGTATGAAAAATTTGATGTGTTTAAAAAAATATCTCCTGAAAACATAACTCCAGCTAGTAGTCGAGGAGTTTTCCAGATCAAAGATTCCTTGTCTGGAGCAAAACTGTTAAGCTAGAGAATGCCAAAGTATAAATTTTTATGAAATTTGTAAATTGTTTTTATTTTATCCTTTTTTTTTGGGGGGGGGGGGTCTAATATGTGTATGTATGTCAGACTGTGACTTGCAATTTACCTAGATGATAGCATATGTGTGGTCTATCAGTTTTATTATTTTCTAGTTCTATTTTCTATTTTCAATTGATTAACTGAGTTCATTTTGCAGTGAATGAACTCAACATTGTTTTTCTACTGTATTTGCATGTCTAAACTGAATAATAAATAGTTTTTTTTTTTTTTTTTTTTTTTTTTCCGCAATATATTCATGTTATTCTTATTTCATTGTTTCTACCTTATATATTCTTTGTGATGCTATTTAAAAAATTCAAATTTTGTGATGCTGAGACTGCAAGCTGATGATTTTTTAAGTATTTAGAAACTTAATTTTACTGGTTTAAAGTTGTTCTGACTCCTAGATTGAACAAAACAAGATATTTTAGATGCAATTCCTGATACTGGTTCAAAGTTACCCCGAATGGCAGGGTAACTTTGCACCAGGTAAATTATGTATTATTTTTTATTTTTATCATCAAAATTTACGTATTTATGTGAATTAACCTAAAATTTAAGGGATCTTGTACCATTTTAAATCATTTCATAAGAAAATACCATCAAAACATAAGAGGAGCAAGTGAAAATACAGAAAATGTGGATCAAAGTTACCCTGAATGACTGTAAATTTCTTTACCTTGTTAATTATTAAGTCCTTGATTTGTTTTCATTTTTAATTTTTTAAAAAGGAAGTTTTTCCTTTTTAATTTCAGAAAACTCAGTTCCTGCTCAGTTTCACATATACATATATATTCTTTTTTAATAGTTAACCGTATGTATCTCCAATATGAAAGAAAAGTGCGGTTTTGGAATCTGTTCCAAAAATTTTTCATTTCAAGACACACCCCAAATAAATTATGTGTATACTTCTCTCTTTCTCTTTATATATATATATATATATATATATATATACTATAAAAATTCATGAATAAAGAAAAGAGAAATTGAATAATACAAAAGCTCATCTTAATTTCATGAATTTAAAAAAAAAAAAAAAAAAAAAAAAAAAAACTAGTTAACTACATGAATTGTATCAAAAAGGTTTTAAAGTTCTTAGTGATGTTTTAAACTAAAAACAAATTCCAAAAATAGTTATCGCAAGGCTAGAATATAATTTTGCAATTATAAACCGGTTGCCTTTTATCAAGATTATGCTACTGATTTTTTCATTAACTTACTCTTACGAAAAGAGGAAAACGCAAAAAAAAAAAAAATAAAACAATTGCCTTTGAAAAATTGTAATCGGATGACGGCAATATTTATATGTTGCAAATTTCATTCATATTAAAATTCGATATTTATCAATCTTATATAATAAAATCCGAGAGTAAACATTGTATGTAGCTATGTAGGCAAGTTTGTGACCACCGATCTTTTTAGCGTGCGTCTCTAGATCGCATTGTGCCGAGACGGTTGGTCGCAGACCTACCAAATTTTGCATACGGCTTCACTAGGACAGATCCTAACAGCCAAACGAAATTTACATCATCGGATAGAGGAGAAAATTTTCTTTTAAAAATTTTTTGTTCGGACTGTGTAGCATAATTTTCAGATTTTTGGGAATTTTTCAAATAAAATTAAATTTGACGCTGACTTTCGTAATATATTTTTAAATTGCTGCATCTTGAATTGTATCTGTCATAACTTTTTTATATTTTGTCAAATGACGAAGCATACATTTCGCCCTCTTTTAAAAGAAAAACCAGAGAAAAATATAAATTAGGAGATTTTTTACGAATTTTTAAGTAAAGAATTATTTTCATTTCAATATTAGCAGCTTAAAATTTTCGGTATGATATCTTGCGTATTGGTTGTCTTGGAGACAGTAACAATTATTAAAATTGCCAGTTGAAAAAATAAATAAATAAAATTACTTTAAAATAACTGAGTTTTCGCATGTAAAAAGTGCGTGATTTTGATGTCATAAGTTTAAAACCTCTTTCGAAACTCAATCAGAATAACGGACTCACAAGCAAAACATACGCCACGCATGAAATAATTCTATATTTTACTTTACGTTGCCATAAAAATAATTGAATCCTGTTTTTTCACCAGTGAATTATCCAGCATTATTTTCGATTGAGATCTTAAACGGGTCACGTTTTCGAATAGCAGGAAATATATTGCGGTATTAAACAGGGCCTGATTATGACCAATAGGGGGCCCCGGGAATTGATGAATTTTGCCCCCCCCTCCCATGTATGAAATTTGTTTTATTTTTCATAAACATTTTTGTAAAAAAAGAACAACATTTGAAATTGGGGGCCATTTCGAGCCGGAGGCCCCTGGGAAAAGTCCCGATTTGCCCGTGCGATAATAGGCCCCTGGTGCTAAATACACCAATCTGAGAAGAACTATGCATAAAAATTTATGGAGAGCTGATTTAGTGGCAACCATAAACTGAAATAATTATCGTTTATGCTAATGCGTAAATTGCAAAGAATCACCCACGAAGGTAAATGTATAGCAGGGAACAATTCTCTTAGAAAGTTGGATAACGCTACGCACACTGGGTAACTGCGCATCTCCTGCTTCTGCGCATCCAGGTTGTTTATATTTCCATCGATACGAAGTAAATGGAGATCGTTGAATTAGCGGAACATCAAAAAAAAAATATGAAATACATAGTCTTATGAACGTGATATATAATAATTTCTGTCTTCAGGTGTGTTTTACAGGCATGTGATTTTTCCGCGGATTAGCGGAAATCTGCTAATTTTAAATAGCTGATTAGCGGACTTCCGTGATTTTTAATCTTTTCAGATCTTCAGCAAATTTCAATCAGATTTTCTTCAATCTGGTTTTAATTAAAGTACTTTCGTATGATAAAAACAGTGTCATTCTTGGTCATTCTGCGCTCTGTTTATAAATAAATGGAAACCGGTTGGCTCACCAAACTGAAGTTAGTAAGTAAGCCAATGGAAAACACGCAACTAGAAACATCTATGGGATTAATCCTATTGGCTGCCGAGCTCCGGAATCGTCGGGACCGTGGTGATTCCGGACATTCCGGGGATTTTTTTCCGATTTTCAGTGAGGAAACCAGACTTTTCACCCTCTGCACCCACTTTAAAGTTTTTTTTTCGATCTCCTTTTACACAAGAAACAAACAATCTCATAAATCGCACAATATTTATTTCGCAACATTATTTTTTACAAAATATCTCAGTAATTTTTGTTTGCCGTATGATTTAGCTTTTTCTTTTAACGCCTTTTCTTTAATTACAGTTATTGTCATTATTTCTTGCGCCGTAGCAAAACCCTGCTGCTGACATCGTTCAATGGACTAATCAGTCTATCAATCCGAATTTTTTCACCACGTACCTCACTTTCACTGATTTTATATGTAAAAGTTCATTATAAAAGGATCAAGAAAAAAAAAAGCCCAAATAAGAGCAGAAAGGCTGATAACGGATTATTTAATTCTAGTGAGTCATGACCTACTTTCCGGCTCGACATTCCAATGATTCAACTATGTTATCGCATAAGCAGAAACGCAAGAGGTAGGAAGCACAGAACTACACTCGATTTTCTTTTTTTTTTAATCATTCTCTTGTATTATTTTTTTATTTTATTATTCTTCCAACAGATTCAAACACATAAATTAAAAACTTTGTTTTAAAAATACCTAAATAAAAATAGATCTGTATGTACGTGCGTAACCCCCCCCCCCCCCCTTTGTTTTGCCGGTCAACTTCGGATTGCTTTAAATTTTTAAGACCTTTTTTTTCCCCCATTTCATTATGATGATCGGGGAAAAAAAGAGAGACTGGTGGCCATTTCGGAATTCCGGATAATCGGTCCTATGCTGTACTCATATACCTAATATGTAATTTTTATCATTAATTCCATATTGGGAGACCCCCTGACTTCATTAATATGAAAACATGATTATTTGATATCACTGTGCTAACATACATTCAGGGATGTGCCAGCTGCTCCAAATTGTGCCAAATCAATCCTGATGTGCCAATCTGCTACAAAAAGATTGTTTTGGGACATTTTTGCTCCAAATTCAGCAAAACTGCTACATTTTTAATTTTCCCATGTATGTTTAAACTTTTGTAAATCTCCCAAATTTTTACAAAAGTCATCACACGTTCTAAGCATTCTAATTTCAATCTTTCTCTATTAATCTTAAAAATGAATATTTTTTCTTTGGCATCCTTTTGTTTAAAACCTCCAATGCCTTAAGAGTAAAAATTGACCTCTGTTTTAAATTTAACTTTATATAAATTTGTAATTTTTTGTTACCAAATTTTTTATTAGCTGCTGATGGTAGTTAATATAGTTTAGTAAATATTGTACTTTTGATTTAAAATAGATATTTTGTACAGCAATGTATAAAATAACTGAATTTTTTATTTATTTCATAAGCTTCGGGACACCCCCCCCCCCAAAAAAAAAAATGGTTTCTGTTATAAGCTATGAGTTTTTAAGAACCTCTTTAGTTTTCATTTTTTTGATTGGCATTCTTTAATGACTTTTCTCTTTCCCTCCAAAAATAAATTTTGTATTTCAAAATTGACATTCTTATGCTCCAAAAGTGACTTTTTCTTACTTCAAATTGCTCCACTAATCTGTTTTTCTTGCTCCACAAATTGCTCCAAAATTTAATTTCAGCTGGCACATCCCTGTACATTATACCTTTTAAAATTTTCAAAAATTTTGTTTCTCCCCCCCCCCCCCCTACATCTAAACCGTTTCTTTAAATTAAGCATTAACGGTTGCAAAACGACAGTATATTGTATTGGTATCAGTAAAAGATAGTATAATTAATAGTAAGTAGATATGATAAGGCAATATTGATCAAACCACAATATACCGCATTAATAAATATTTTGTGAAACTAAGTCTTCTATTCATTTTTTAACATCCGTATTACATCACAGCTAACAAAACATTAAGTAATTCTACGTCGCGTTAATATATCCCGCGGTAGTTTCAACAGAAAAGACTGTAAAAGAACTTTCTTTTTTCTTGGAGATTCTGTTTAGTCACAAGTAGTTCTGATCACATTTTAGGAAAATGGTCTCCTCTTGCCTTGCGAAGAGTGGGTACACAACTATTTAATTATAAAATAAAATGGTTCTCCACTTCATGTAGTATCTAAGGTATTAATAGCATAACTTAAATCTAAAAAAGAGTATGATGCAGAAATGAGACATTTTGAAAATTAGGAATTTTCACTTAAAACCGTCACGCTTTTCTTTTCTAATCGTGAATGACACCGACATAGTTTTTTGCGTCATAATATTAACAATGGTCACAGGTCAGTATTTATACTAACTTTACGAATAAGTAATGAGTAACTTTACGCGAAGAGTCAAATCATTTTGCTTATTTTTAGATTCCAAATCTCTGGAATCAATTCGAACTATACATGTAAGAAAAAGTTTCGTTCCGTACCGTGCGGAGAACGGGCACGCAGCTAGTAATAATATATTCAGCGTAAAAAGTTTACTAAACTATAAACCTTGTAACATTCTAATCTTCTATGACATTGCATGTAAAAGTAAATATACATTTTATTTTCATACTTTTGTATTACAATATTTATAAGCTATCAATATCAATTTTATTATGTAATTAGTATTATCATTATAAGTTGTAGTCATATCAAGAAGAAAACAATAATTAAACTCTAACAGCTTTTGCTTTTCGGGTTGTAAAATATTAAAAGTGTAGTTTATTTTCCAACATATTAAAGGCCTCACCATGGCTTAGTGGTTACGCCACTAGAAATAGTAGACGGGCGAAGTGTCAAGGTCCCAGGTTTGGGTCCCATCGCACGTCCGTCGACCTAACCGTTCGGAGTTTTTTTTTTTGGTTTTCTCCGAAACTTAGCGTAAATACGGGTTAGGACCCCTTAGAAAGACCCCCATTGAGGACACCCCACCCATAGGCCTAGAGCCCATGCGTAGCTAATCGGCCTTAATCCCACAACACCCCAACATATTAAAGAATATTTTTTAATAAATAAGTTTAGTATTAAATTTTCATATTTGAACACAATGTATATTTGTTTAATCGAAACTAAAATTCAATAAATTATAACAGTAAATAAACACATTACTAAATATAAAAGTATGAGTTAAAAAGATTTAGAAATAATTTTTAAATAATTTTAAAGGACTATCAATTTCATAAATAGATTATCTCAAGGCTAGGCTTGGATAATTTTTTCAATAAATAAGCTTTGTGTTCAAATACGAAAATTTTAATACTATTTATATTTGTTTATTCGAAACTAATAATTCGAAAAATTTAGTACAAGATAGAAAAATGTAGAAATATTGAAAAATTCAGACATGGTTTATTGATACAATTGATTATATATTTCTTTTCTACATATAATGCCATGCTATATGAAATGATATGATTAAAAGTTTAAAAAAATGTGAATTAACCTTTTAAGAATTCCATATTTTGTTGCAAAGTATTTTCATCTTCTGATGTTGTATTTCCAGATGCTGAATTTTCTGCATTATGCACCGAGTCAAGCATTCAGCTAAATTAATATTGTCGCTGGATTTTACTTCCGAATCATTTACAACAGTTTAATCTGAAATCGCAAGACAGTTTATTTAAGCTGTCGAAAAGCATCCATTTAAAAAAGACACAAAAGCCTTGGGTGGGGGACAACCGGATTTCAATGTTAAACCACAAACGATAATTGCTGTCCACTAATGATTTGTGGAAGTGGAAGAGGGAATCGGGAGTCGCTCCCGTTTCACCATGGAAGGTAAACGCATGTTTCTAACCTGTTATCCCCTAATTAGTATCATGAAAATTTTTGGCAGCAGCTTTTGCTAATCGACAGCCTCGACAAAACTAATAAATTGTAATCGTGGGTGCTCAACTGTTGATCAGTGCCATATGATCAGTACACGGGCAGCGGAAGGGGTTGTCACCACATAATGAATGACCAATTTCGTAAGGTCAGAAAACTTTCTTTTAGATGGCCATTTGCATATCGTTAACAACATTTTTAACAGGTGTTATCTATTTTGAGTGTCTATGTTCTGTTTTACAGATGTACCTGAACCGACAAAAGAAAACCTGAGTAGTAAAATTGCAAAGGATACAAATTACTTCGAGATCGTTGAAGAGGTTTCTTTCAAGGTTCAGTAAGGAATTTAGAGAGGGCTCTTGCATTTAAGGAAAGGGACTCATCTCAGGCTTTGAAATATTTTAGAACGAAAACGAAACAAAACTAGAAAAGAATTCAGAACGCAGTAAAAATACTCATTTCGCAATACCCACAGTGCTGAATGAATTATTTTTTAAATTTCAATCCCTATTCTTCTTTTTTTTTTTTTTTTTTTTTTTTTTTTTCCATTTGAGAGCTAAAAACCTTTGTTTTTTGACATTTTATATAAAGAACGGGCAAAAGTGTATATTTGTCATAAATAAGTCACTGACTTAGAAGTAGATTAGTTCCAAAACTTTACAAAGTTATTTTTCCTCACGCTTCGTCCCTTTTCTCATGGTACTTTGTGTTCTCCCCATCTTAAATAATTACAAAATTGTATTACTTGATAAAAAATTAATAAATTAGGCCCCACCATGGACGAGTGGATAAAACACTCAACATACAACATAGTAAGATGGCTGAAGTGATAAAGTCCAGGGTTTTGTCCTGCCGTTCGAAGTTTTGGACGGTTTTCTCCATTGCACTCCTGCGTAGCTTTACCTTAACACAACACAAGAGCATTAATAAATCACCAATATAGCTCTTATGTGTTCGTGATATAAGTAGTATTATTTCTAATAAAAGCATTTTCAGCCATTAATGGAGCACTTGATTTGTAAAAAATAAAGGTATTTTTTATTTCATATATTGAAGTAATTAATGGATTTTACATTCCAGCTGAAATGCAGCATTAATTTTCATCTTTAGTTGAGTGTTTATACAAATAATTATTGAATCATTTGTATAATGAATTTAAAAGAATGTACAAATGGCTGATTATTACTCAAGTAGAAGAAAAGGAGGGCCAAAAAATATTAAAATATTTTGCAAGAGGGGCTCAGACCATTGGTTTTTACAGGAGAAAATTTAAAGGACATAGTGTCAATTTAAGTAGTTTAATTTTTAGTTTTAAGATATGTGAGAAAAAGCAGCTCATGCCATTTAGCATTTGGAGTTTTGTATGTCATGCCATGCCATTCCTAATTTAGATTATCATTCAAGGGGAAAAAAATCGATTATTGACTTACTCTAGACTTAGTCGAGTACCCTTTTCTAGAAAAGGGTGGAAGAAAACTTCATATCTGTACTATGCGCAGTGGCTTACACAAATGTGTGTGGGTTCCCCCGACCTTTGTCCATGCATTTTTAACACAATGTCCGAAAACTTTTAACATAACATTACTTCCATACTCCCTTCTCTTACAGGAAGTCAGTGTACACCAGTGATTATGCATCTGCACATTCTTTGGAAGTGCATAATGTGTGTAAATAATAAATGTTTGTAAGTAATAATTACAACAAAAAGAAAAAAAAAAGGCCTTTTGCTTGAAATTACATAAGTGATATGATAATTTTAAGAACTAAGAGGGGGCCCCCCAAAAGGGATGTTTGCTTCAAAGTGGCTTTTTGAGGCTCAGATCATGTTTTTCTAGAATACAAATAAAGGAAACACAAGAGCATTAGTTAAGAACTTTGACTCTAAAAATACTGGCATATAAATTTAACTGTTACAAATAAGCTGTACATATGGTAATACAGCGGAACTGTTGGTGAGCTGTTAGCTGTTTTGTAAGCAGTAAGCAGCTTATTTGTTTTCTGCTTAAACAGTGCTAGGTGATCCGTTTAGAATATTAGATGGGCAAATCTGAAAAGTTATTTAAAAAAAAAAAAAACTGTATGGGAAATTTAACTGGGTAAAAAAAAAAAAAAAAAAAAAAAAAAAAAAAACTAGGAAAATAGCTGTATGGATTTTGAGGCCCCTACGTGTGGGAGGCCCGCGCATTCGCTTCGCCATGCCTCCCTATTTTTACGGCACTGTTTTGGTTGAGATGCTTCTCTAAAAAAATTATGAGAAAAAATTAACTGCACATGAAAATTCTTACTGATAGCACTCAAAAATATATGCCGACTTTTTTCAAATTCTTGCCCCTCCCCCCAAAAAAAAAAATGATTTTTGATAAAAATAAAAAATAAGAAAAATGGATTGAAAGAAAGATAAAAATGAATTTACAAATAAATAAAATTAAAGGGGATGGAGTACTAGGTGACAAACATCGTTAAGGTGGTAGAGGGGCATAGTGCCTGCGCCAAAATGCCGCAAAGGTAACAAAATGGGTGTCTTCTCGGTTCTGTCCTTGGCAATTTCTAAAGAAGGGAAGGGGGCTCTTGCTACATAATGGTCGGTGAGGTGATGTCTCCATGGACTGTGGCGTTAGCTATATGTTAAAAATGGTAAGTCTGAGGGTCTCAGCCCGTCGGTTAAGTTGACCAAAAATAAATTCTGTCACAAATCATCATGATCTCGCGGTGGAGACCTCCAGGCAAAAAAAGTAATAGTAAGGATGTCACCTGATGGGCGATACTGGCATATTACAGACCAGATGGTGGTTGTCGTGCTACATGTAGCTGAACATCTCCGGATTCTCAGCTCGTGCTCCCTCCGATGGAAAATTTACATCTTTTCTCCTACCTAGAAACCGCCTTAGATTGGCCCCGAGACTTCCATGTAAAACGGCTAAAGTGGCACCCTATCTCATTGTACACCCATCATTGGCAAAGTGGCATGCACTCCTTCAGAAGACCAGATGCTCCAGACCAGACCAGACAGCTTCCAACAGCCACCTGCCTCTGTCACCTCTTGAGCTCAACAGCCTGATCGCCCCTCGCGGAGCTACACTCCTGCAGCTTGCGTCTCTCTCCGCCAATCAGCGTCTGCCAGCATGCTGGCTTTCACCAAGAACATTCTAGAGATCGTGTGGGAAATGCATCTTTGTGTGCAAAAGAAGCGATCGGCTCAAGATGGCAATTTCAACCATCCAAAAAGGCAAAAATGTAGTACAGCCCGCACTGTTAGAAAAGAAATTCAGCAGATGAGCAAAACAGTACTTAAGCCGATGAAAAATATCTTGAATTGCATGGAAAAGTGCTTAAAATTAAAATTAAATCCTATCAAGTGCCGAAACCTAGCCAAAATACTAGAAAATTTTTAAATTGTGTGAACACACTAAAGGCTAGCCTAAAGGGAAGGATTGAAAAGAAAAAGGGGCAACAAACTTGCTATTAAAGAAAACTGACTTTTAAAGCAAAAACAAAATAAATGAGGCAGAAATCATTAAAAAAAATTAAAGATGGATTAAAGACACACTATTATAAACATGACTTAAGTAAAATATTTATTGAAAAAAAACTTATTGTAAAAATACTTAAATATAAAAATAAACTGATATATATGGAGTAAAAGGCAATAAAACAAATATTACATTTGAACACCTCAATCAGTTTTCACCCTCAGAATATTTCTTCATTTTCTGAGGATTTATTAAAAACTGCAAATGTTCTCCGATTTTAATCAATTTTGTAAAATCAGTTCTGTTTCTTTCATATTGCTGTAAGAGGCTCAACCTTAAGGAATTTGATTTGAAATATTGCATTTGAAGTTGTTCTAAAAAACTACATAAATAAATTTTCATGTATGCTCCTTATTTATATGCAAATATGCTACAATTTTCAGAACGTTATGGGATAAAAAGTTTCTTTTAACATTAAATAAGATATTATTTCAAATTTTAGATTTGTAAATTATCCTAGAATTTTTAGGTATCAGTAGTTTATGCCCTATGTATTTTGATTGATGTTTTGTATTTTCCGATATTCATTTGACAAATATTTGAAGTTGAATTTATTTACATTATACAAATTAGCACTATCCTATTACTTAAGTTTACATGGAAATGTCTTGCAAATGGCATTGAAGAAAACAAACTATGTATCGATTATATACCCATTTTATGCCGAAAATGAATATATTGGAATAAATGAATCTCAGGCTTTTTGCCATTAAAAAGCAGTAGATCTCAGGCATTTAGATTTTGGAAAGTTGGCACGATTGTATTTTGAAATAGGGTGAATTGACTTGTTATGATTTACATATTAAACCATATGAGAAATCTTAAGTAAAATAGAAACAAACTTAATTTTATTCATGTGGATTACAAAAGCAGAATTATATCTAATAGTTTTTGTTTAAATGGTACAGAATTTGACTACTAAAAGAAAATTTAGAAATATCAAATATGTCTCATGAAAAATTTACTAAAAAAACTTGCCTTTTTGACCTAGAAAATTTTCTGGAAAAGCATAGCCAAAAATTTTCTGTTTTGGGCAATACACTTTTCCACTAATCATCAAATTTTACGAAAGCTATGTGAACAATAGCATGATTTAAAATTCTGTAATCTGCCTATTTCTTGACCCTTTTATATGTAACTTTGAGAAAGCCTGCTAGGTTTGGCCTTTCAAGTTTAACTTACAGATTAAAAACTAATAATCATTAAAAACTCTCTATTTTACAGTCTTGTGTTCTAATAACATCTGCATATAAATGAACAGAACTGTGTGTAAGGGATTATTTTAATATTCTACATTTTTATACATGAAACTCATTTTTAAAAAAGTTTAAAATAATTATATATATGTTTCTTTAAAAAATACCTTCCTAGGCCTTTATCAGAACTCTCCAATTTAGAGTTGACTCTTGAAGATGAAAAAGGAGCTCTAGATGAAATATCTAAACTTTTAAACATTGATGAGGTAGTATCGATTTTATTCTTTTATGCAATGTATGCTGTAATCTAGGGATTTTAAATTAGTTGTACACTATGCTCTTATGCAACTAATTTAAAATCCCTAACTTTTGTGAAGTAATGATTATTCAGGGATCAATATAGATGAAATTTGGATGCATTTTGCAGTCCTTTCACAAAATTATAATTTATTAAAACATTTCTTCTGTGGCATTTTACCCTATATTTATTTATTTATTTTCGAAAAACAAAACAAAAAAAGGTTGCAAAAAGGAGACCCTGAGAAAAATGGTTTAGTCTCACTCTTTGTTCTGCCAACCTGTCAAAAAGCACTTTCACCTTATATCCCCCTGATTTCTTTCTAATTCCCCCATCCTTCTCAGAATGCTGTTTGGACAAGAAAAATCTTATAGGTGGTCCCTTATGCAGGAGGAAGGGAACCCAGCGAGGGTCAATTCTGGGGTCACACATGGCAATTGTTGACCAGAAGCAGTTTTGCTGAAAAAGAGATTTTCGTTGAATGCTTTGTATAATGTGTTTTCTTTTAGAAGAAAACTCTCAATTTCATATACATATTCTTTTCTACGAGTTTAGATATCCAAATTTATTTCAAAATGAGATTTCGTTTGCCACAAGTAGAGCTTTACATCGAAGTCAAATAAATATTATTTTATCGGACATTAATAAAACCTTGATATATGTTTTCTGTAAACATTTACAAGATATATTTTTAAGCAATTTATTGAAAGATATATTTATCAAAGTCAATACATATACTGACTAAAATGCTAAATTAATATACGTTTAGTTGATACATGTATCTATTAAAGTAGGATTTAAACTTTAAAATACCGATAAGAGTTTTTATGATTTTAATACATGTTATATGAAGGTACATAATACAGTTGACTCACGATTTAACAACCTTCCATGGGACCTCGGCAGGTAGGGCATTAAATCAAAAGCTTATAAAAGGTATTGGAAAATGCTCAGAACTGTGTGCTGATATAATCAGGGATGTTAATTCTGCGCTGAGCTGCTCCAAAACGCAAATCTTGCGCCGACTTTTGCGCCGAATACGTCATTTTGACTCTGTTAATTTTTTGCCACGCTTGCAAACTTTGCTTTTCTTATCTGCATTTATTGTAAGTGTTGACTCTAGATTGATTTTGCAGGGCGCAGCGCCCGGCGTCCCTATTTCTCTTCTGTATGCACCCTCCTGCTTTTACATTTTTACTATTATTAGTCAGCAATCACCACTTTTTATTTCTTATTATTATCCATGCATTTGCGGCCCATCATGAAAATATGTTGATTAAAACGGCTCCTTCACAGAAATACGATTGAAAGCGGCCTTTTCACAAAAACCGATCTTTCCCACAAATGCCTTTTTCAAATATTCTATTCTTTCAACTCGAAATACTGTTACTGCCTTTTTCATTGTCTTTGCATTTGCGCGAGCCGAGGAACCCGAAAAGGGGCCTCTCTAGTATGTTTTGTTTTTGCCGACTCAATGAGAAGCCCGATCGGCCGTGCAGAACTACCTGGGCCTTTCACTTAGGAGTTGGGGGAAGAAAATATGGTTGGGAAAATCAAAATTTTCTTAAGTTATCGAAAAATTTGCTATCCCATCTGTCAATCCTCAAATATCGTTAGCTACGTTTGATAAATAAGTAGTTGCGAATTATCAAACAATCATTATTCCAGAGTTCGTCGGCAGCTGTATATAGTTATTGCTCTTTATGTTTTTAATAGTATTGCGCACTAGCAAGTTTTTAATTTCCCCCTAAACGATTTCCTCTTTTTAATCGGCTTTCTAAGTACATGTTATTCTTAATGTATAACAGCTATTTACTAACCAAACATAATTAAGGAGGATACTAATGCAGAAAGTATGCCATAGCAAAACGACATTTGCGATTCGAAAATTTTGCGGGATTTGCTTGTTTGTTATGGCAAACCTAGACAAGGGATATCTCCTAAGGGGGGTGCCTTGGTTGGATGACTTTTTAAAGAGTTCTAAGTGTCCAGCCGGCCACCATCTTTTTTTTTTTTTTTTTTTACTTCCTTGTACGTAGTATAAGGAAGTAATGTGATCCCGAAAAATTTTGGGGGCCAAATTTCGACAAAAAAACCGATTTTGACTACCTCTAAATTTAATTTAAAAATTTTTTTCGATGCATCTCATCGTAGGCTAGCATGCACGATCATATTAACGCGTCTGCATTTCATTTTGACCAGTGGCGAGTCTACTGTGGCCAGTTTTTCCATGCCGTCTGTACGTACGTATGTATGTAACTCGCATATCTCAAAAACTATTGGTCGTAGAATGTTGAGATTTGATATTTAGGATTGTTCTATGATCTAGTTGTGCACCTCCCCTTTTGGTGGCAACTGAATAGATAGTTTATGTACAGGACCGCCCAAAAGATTCGAAATACATTACGCTCTATGGGCCGAAATTCATTAAACTCGCCTAACTCAAAAGCTATTAGGCGTAGAATGTCGAAACTTCATATTTTGGATATTTGTAACATCTAGTTGTGCACCTCCCCTTTTGGTTCCATTCGACTGGATAGTTTATCTACAGGACTGTCCAAAACATTCGAAATACATTACGCTCAACTGGCCGAAATTCATTAAACTCGCATATCTAAAAAACTATTAGACGTAGAATGTCAAAACTTTATATTTAGGATTGCTGTAACATCTAGTTGTGCACCTCCCCTTTCGGTTCCATTCGACTGGATAGTTTATCTACAGAACCGCCCAAAAGATTCTAAATACATTACGCTCTATGGGCCGAAATTCATTAAACTCGCCTAACTCAAAAGCTATTAGGCGTAGAATGTCGAAACTTCATATTTTGGATAGTTGTAACATCTAGTTGTGCACCTCCCCTTTTGGTTCCATTCGACTGGATAGTTTATCTACAGAACCGCCCAAAAGATTCGAAATACATTACGCTCTATGGGCCGAAATTCATCAAAGCGTTTTTTAGAGGTATTGGGCTATTTCAAACGACTCAGAGGTGATATATGCTGTAAAGAGTTAGAAAATTAATTTCTCCATTAAAAAAAGTGTCTTCATCATTTATAGTTCTGCTACAGGAACACTCAAAAGATTTCCAATACATTACGGTCAATAGCAATTTTAGGGGCATTCATCCATTTCAAGCACAATACCGTCCTACCACATAAGTTAGGTAATGGTCCGACCACGGTCACATGCCTCCCTCAAGAACTATGCCAAAAGTCGCCAAGCTTGGCGACTTTTGGTGTACGTGTGTGCATATTTAACTCTCAAATCTCAAAAACTATTATGAAATTTCATATATAAGAATGTTGTAACATCTAGTTGTGCATCTCGATTTTTGGTTCCAATCTACTGGAGAGTTTATTTACAGGACAACCGAAAAGAATTTCAGTACCTTAATGTCTATGGACATCTTCAATATAATACAATTGTAGACAGTCATTGTTTGGTACATGCCCAAAATCTCGCCGGGTGTCCTCGACCTTGGCGAGTTTTGGCGAAATATCGCCAAATTTGGCGATAGTCAGTCATTTGGTCCATGCCCAAAGTATCGCCATTTGTCATCGTTCTTGGCGAAATATCGCCAAATTTGGCGATAATCTGTCATTGTTTGGTTTATGCTTAAAATCTCGCCAAATGTCATCGACATTGACGAGTTTCGCCGAAATATCGCCAAATTTGGCGCCAAAAATTATTTCCTATTTTGTATAACTCTAAAACTTTAACCCGTAGATTTTTTAACTTTGTATTTAGAATTATTGTAATATCAAACTGTTTTCAATATCTTTTTTGACAGCAATCGACTGAGAATTTATTTACATGGTGAGCCAAATGACTTTGAATACATTGAGGTGTATAGATGCATTCAATTCATTGAAAGTCTGTGGTGTGGTCAATGACTACTTTGGCTATCCCCAAAATCTCGCTGACTATCTCAAGTTTGTCGGCTTTTGGTGATATATCGCCAAATAAAGCGTCAGAAGGAAATCTTTCAAATTGAACTCAGCTTGGCGATATCGAAATATTTGGCTAGAAATCGCTAAACCTTACTATTATTAATATTTTATCTCTATCAAACAAATAAATTTAGAGGAAGTGCGTCGAAAATATTTTTGATCTAATGGACGTGCAAGGAAGTCATGTGTTGGACACATCAGATTTTTTTCATCTTGCCACCCCCCCCCCACCCCCCTCTTATTACGCCACAGTTTTAATTTTATAAAATTAGTGTAACTGTAAAATTTAGTAAATCAAACTATTGACAAGATTTGGTATTCTGAATATTCATATTATATATTGTAGTGTTGTTCCTATTTGGAACACCACAATTAAATTTCACAGCTAAAAAAAGGAAAACAAATCATTAATGCGTTGCTATGAATGATGACAATAACCCAGGATTTTTCTCTTGCCGCCCTTAGTGTTGATCGTTGTCAAAGTAAAGAGAACCAAAAGGATGGGATTGAAACATTTTATTTAACCAATTAACATATTAGATCAAGTAAAAAAAAAAACATTTAAAACTTAATATGCAGCACAATGAACACCTTATCAATTTAAACAAGTCTCAGCAGCAAATAACAATGAACCGTGAAACAAGAGGTGAAAATTTACACACATTTCTATGGCACAACACACAGCTTAATTAAAACAATTACTAAAGATTTTGATCAGATTTAACACCTGCTCCAGTGCTGCAAAAGAGATCAGGTAGCACTCATAGATGTTGGTAAAAGATAAAAATGTATAACCCCTGGGTACCCATGGTTGCAAACCAAAAATTTAAATTCAGTAGAAAATCATGTTTTGCTTGAAATTCACAACTTACAAAATTTTAGCTTAGATGCTACTCTTGTATGGAATTAACACTTTACAGAATGGTACATTTCAACAAAATACATTCAATCCCTATTTTATAATTTTACAGGAAGACCGATGGTCAAAAGAAATTTAAACAAAAAAAAGGCTTAAAAAGAAAATAAAATTACATCTTAACAATAAAAATAAAAAAAATAAAAAAAAAGGGGGGGGGGGCAGATGACGCGAAGTCCACCATTTAGAGACAGCATGAGTTGCAGCAATTCACATTGATCATGGTAGAAAAAGAAGGATCAAAATCTTCAAGTCAGTCCGGAGTCTCGGGGCTAAGCCCACATTGCAGATGCCCGTCTATTGGCGCCACTCACGGACTCGCATTATATCAAGAGATTGAAAAGTACGGAATGATCTCACCATTATCGTGGGCGCTGGCGGCTTGGCGATTAGATGAGAGCACGGAGGGCCATGTGCTAATCAGCGACACAGTCGGCGGGGCTGGAACGTGCGTCGGCCTAGCAGGTCATCTCATCCGGGCTCCTTTATCTGTCGTGCTTGGTACGCAATCAGCGGCCAGTAGTCGAACAGTAATTCATGGCTATCTCTACACGGTGGGGCAGATCACGTCAACTTGGGTGTCTAGGGGTCTTCCTTCAGTAATCAGGTCATCCTACACGACTTGTCAAATCAACCCGAGGCTGGGCTGAACTTGAGCTCTCAAGAGCTAAAAAAAAAACACCACCACCTAGTCAGGACGTTCAAGCTGAAACTGCCCAAAAATCACGCGCCTGCCTCTCCTCCTCACTCCGGAACCGCTACCCTCAGCCAATCAGAGCAGAGAGTGCACCTAAAAGTCATTCCGGTATAGTCCGATCTGGACCGCAAGAGGGGAAAAAGAAGCTTCTAGAACAATTTCGGAGGAAAAGTGCGGGAAAGATAGCGTCCTTTCTGAGATCTGATGCAACAGGCAGAGAAAATGATGCAATAGCATGAAATTGTAAGCAAAACTTAAAAAAAAAGATGAAAAAAATTATTGAAAATTCACAGGAAGATGCCTAACCGGAGAAATAAAGTAATAAAAAAAAGGAAAAGCAAGATTACGGGAAGTTACGAAAATTAATTTAAAATTTAAAAAAAAATCCCATCAAAACAACTTTAATGAAAAGGGAGATATGAAGTATAGCCACTATATTTTCAAAGTGCTGATTACCCACAGAACGGCAATTAAAAGGTGAACATTAATTTTAAACACCCTGAAGGCAAAAAAACGGCCGGTGAAGAGAAAATTTAATCACAAAAAAAAGGTAAACAAAAGGGAAAACCTTACACTGCCAAAACAAAATAAATAATTAACAGTCCCCCAAAAGTAAGAAATTACACAGTGGTTATTTAAATTTTTAACTACAAAGATCTTAAATTACTAAAACGTTCTGAGTGGAGGTAAATTACATTAATTATTAACCAAAGAAAAGTGATAATATAGTGACAACACCACAATATTTTCTGTTTTTTTTTTTTTTTTTCTCAACATTTTAATGAATGAAGAAAAAATATTAAAAGCAAAAGATAACTAGTTCTGGGAAAGGATGTCTTAAGAAAGCAAACTGTGTCATAAGTTAACAGCTAGGTTATTCATAAAACAAACTGTCACCAATTTAAGCTTATTTTCAGTTTTTAAAAACTATAAAAAAAAAAAAAAAAAAAAATCGAAATAATTCTGGAAGGTTTTTTAATATATAATTTGTTTGAGTACTTCTTGCAAAAGGATGTTTATTTTAATTATTTTAAGCTGATTAAAAACATTTGATAGTTAAAATAAAATATTAATGCTTTTTTCATTTTCAAAAGATTAAAGCAAGGTTTAAGAAAGAAAATTTTTAAAGAGTCCTTTTTAAGTATGTTACAAAAAATTAAAAATAAATCTTTATGAAAAATAAATTATTTAAAATATGTTAAACTGTGTTCCATACCTTGGACAATTCTGTGAGTTTAAAAAAAAAAGAAAGAAAAAAAAAAAAAAAAAATATTTTATACCTGCTAAAAAGCTTACATGTAGTAATTATTTTTATTTATTTTAAAGAATAGAGTGCTTTTTAAAAATCTTATATTCACTTTTCATGAATGAGCAAACATTAAATTAGAAGTGAAAGAGGAAGAACAAATATATTTCAGTGATTTGATATGGTGTTGTACATTCCAACCATTGGATGTAATACAAAATTTGCATGACTATGTCATTTATTCTAGCAATCTTCTGTGTTCTGAATTCAATTTTCCCAATTTCTTTAGTTATCAATTGATGGATGAGTTGAATTGTTTGATGCAATTCCAAATAATGTCTAATAGTAATAAAGGCATATATTCAGTAACTTTAAAAATCTTTACTTGGTAATCATTCAATAATTATTGCAAACAAAAGAATTTAAATAAAATTATTATTTATATTATTAAATTTTATACATCCTGCACTGCAGAAATTTTATTATTTTTATTACATGCTAAACACATCTATCCTAATCCACTTACACTGACAGTCCTTTTCTATTTAAGTTTGTACCAATATAGGTGAAATATCATATATGAATGTGACCCAGTAATTGTGGTCCAGTAGTGATAGTGTGATAAAATTGAGGAACAAAAATTAACAGTCCCTCTGCCTTCCCCTACTGCCTAACAAATCATGTCTGGCTAAAAATTTCTGAAACCTTCTTCAATAAATGTACTATTCTTATAAATAATAAACATCTACATCACGTAATTTTGAGAAAAAACATTAAGCCGAAAATTCAAAATTACTTAGATTAAAACTTCTTTTTTTTTAATCAAAAACTTCTAGTTATGTACAGATTTAATTCACATATTTATGTCATGTTTAGAGCAAAATAGTATCAACAAATCATTTTTCCTATTTCGCTTACACTTACTTCTACAGGATATTTTCTCCACAAGAAGGGGGGGGGGACTAAAGGCAAATTGGAAAAAATCTAACTATGCATTGTAAGTCAGAACACATATTACAATTCTACATGTTAAATTTTCGGGGATCAGATAGTTTCAAACCAGTTTCTAGATATGTTATCTACCTGTACATTCTCGTGGAACCCCAAAGTGCCCTTTTTGAAATCTTCTAGAGTCAACACAGATTCAATTTTATGCTCCAAAATCATGTTAATTCTGATCCCAAATCTTATTTTCCTTGCAGAAGCTAAATTTTTTGTGCTCCCAAATGGAATTTTTCTGCTCCCGAGGTGCTCCCAAATCGAATGTTGGAGTTAACATCCCTGTATAATAGATTATTTAATTTAAAGCATTTTTGCAATTGGAACTATGTGTCTCTGACTATAGGTTTAGGAAATAGCCATTAGGCACCGTTAGCACTGGACACCCTGTATATGTGTTGTAATATCATTATGCACCAATATAATCATTTTTTAAATACAGTGGAACCCCGATCTATCGTTCCCGCATTCATTTTTTTCCCCGTATTGATCGTTTTAGTTCTATGGTCCCTGCACAAACTGTATTCGAATAACGTTAACAAAACCCGCATGTATAGTTCGTCGAAAATTCGCTTTCCCGTATTCATCGTTGTAAAATGTTTCTTCTGACCGAAATGAAATTGAAGATCAAGTGGATCAATATGGCTTACAAATTTAATTACTTCCTGGTATGATTCTTGGGTTGATAATGGTATAGATGAAGAGCTCTTACATCTAGCAGGGATGAGTATGGTATGAAATGTAGGGATTATATTTCCATTAATTTAGAAGCAACAACATGCGGTATCCTAAGAATGGAAGAAATGTGATGCAAAAAATGAAAATATTCACGAAGAAGCTGAGAATAATATTCATGCCGATGAGACTGAGCCAACATCTAGTGCCTAGTTTATCCTACGCAATAACGGTTTTTAAAGTTGTATGACTTTTATATACAAACATGAATACACATAAAAAGACAAAAAAAAAAAAAATTGCAAATCTTGAAAATTCTGTTTAATTAAAAGATTAATGAAAAATCCAATGTAAAATTACTGATTTTTTAAAAATAAGTATCACTTATTAGGCAAGTTGGAGTGTTTAGGCTGATTATTTTACCAACTATGCGAAAAATTCCAGAGCTGGGGGTCGAACCCAGGACTACCGCTTAACGTGCGGGTGCTCTACCACTGAGCTACTCTGGGACGATTCCTAGATGAAATTTCTCACTTTAGAACAGTTGGCATTTATCATCTTCCTCTGCAAACCACACAGGGAACAGATGAAACAATTAAATCGCGACAACTCCATTACGCCGTGGAAGTTATACATATTAGTATCACTTAACATATTAGTATTGGTATACATATTAGTATCTCAATAAGTATCACTTACTTTCTACACAGCTTCAATTTGTTTCTTTTACAGTTTGGTAACAAATTTAGAATTTTTGGTATGCTGTATATATTGTGTGTCTTCATAAGTACTGTTTTCTTCGTATTTTGACTTTAACCCGCATTTGTCGTTTTCCCGCATGCATCGTTTTTTACTACGCACCCCCTGAAAAACGATAGATCGAGGTTCTACTGTAATAGTGTTACAGTAGAACCTCGATCCATCGTTTTTCATGGGGAGGGTAGAAAAAAACGATGAATGCGGGAAAACGACAAATACGGGTTAAAGTCAAAATACGAAGAAAACAATGCTTATACATACACGCAACGGCTGTACACCAACAAGTACTAATTCTTACAAAATTGTGAGACAGATAAATCGAAGATGAAAATTATAAGTGATATTTATTTTTAAAAATCAGTAATTTTATGTTAAGATTTTCAGCATTTTTTAAGTTAAACAGCAAATCTTCAAGATTTACAATACTTTTCTGCGATTAAGGTTTGTATAAGAAAGTCTGTAAAGTTTCAAATACCGTTATTTCTTTAGAAATGCTTTGTACTAGTGTGGCTCAGCCTCATCGGCATGAACAATATCCTCTGCGATGCCATTATTTTCTTTGTTTTGCTTGATCACGCATTTCTTCCAAGTTCAGGATACCGCATGCCGCAACATCTAATGGAAATATAATAATTAAATTTCACAGTATCCATACCCTCTGCTACATGCCGCCACTGTTCATCTGATTATCAGCAAAACAAGAAATCATACGAAGAAGCAATTAAAGTTTGTATGCGATATGGATACACTTAATCTTCCAATTCATTTTGGTCAGGTGAAAAATTTTACAACGATGAACGTGGGAAAGTCACTTTTTGACGAATGATAAATGGGGGTTTCTTTAACATTATGTAAATACAATTTGTGCAGGGACCATAAGAATAAAACGATGAATGCGGGAACGATAGATCGCTGTTCCACTGTAATTGAAAAATAAATACCCATATTGGGTACATATATATACGCATATATTTACATTTAAAATTAAATTCCTAGGTATTTAACATAACTACATAGAAGTCAGGACTGCAAAATACTTTCAGTTCAAGTGAACTAATTGTATTTGACCTCTTTATATAAACGAAGAAGTCCTGGCTCACCCAGCAATGCTGGACCCAGAACATTCTTTTCACATTATCCCTCTTGTCTAAAAGGAATTTCAAATCTTGGTCATCTTGCCCACTAGGGAAGTAAAACTTTGAAGAGGAGGTACTATAATTAACACCAGTTCTTTCTTTGTATATGATCTCGCACATGCCAACATGATAAGTCACCATGCTTCAGGTACTTCTCAGTTTACAGTTCGAGAACCTTTACTTTTCCTGCTGAATGTCTCTTAAAAGTTGTCTGCTTTTTAAAAATATTTATTTATTAAAAAGAAAAGTCTAATCTTTATGCAAAGGGTGGGTACTCCAGTCAGTTTATACATTTATTTGTGCTTTTGTTACTATTCTCTTTTTTATAGATTTCTGCAAAGCAAGATTCTTTGAAAGACAGCCAGAAGAGAATTGTCAATGAATTTGAAGAATATACTAAAAGCTATATGAAGGTATTTATTAATGGTTAACAAATTAAAAAAGTGAATTATTTTATTGAAGCAAAATCTTTTTTGAAACCAAAAAAAAAAATGTAGAACGTTTTTTGCCTTAGTGAAAAAAATTAAAACTTTTTAAAATGTAAATATTTATTTTTTTAATTCACTATCTTCTTTGAAACACGTAAATTTTCTAATTTTGTTGAGTCTGAAAATGGACATTCTTAATATTTTTTTCCAAAATGTGAAATTAGGTATTTAATGTGTAATTGAAAGTCAAACAAAAATGTCATTAACAGTGTAAATTTGATTCATCAATCATCACAGATGTGACTTTCAATGTTGAATATGGGTGAATCAGTCCAGCTATTGTGAATTATCCTTGAAAATAGTGTTTGAAATTGGAACTTCTGATCAGCATCGGGAAATTTTTGCTCTTCCCCCTAAAGAACATGGTGAAATTCGTGACAGCTCTGCTGCAGAGCAATTTAGGGTGGAGAAAGAGGTGGTAACTATTGATATAAACAAAATTTGTGTTTGGGGTCACTCCACAAAAATGAAATTGGCAATTGTGAGAATGCAAATCTTTCATCATCTTGACTCACATCAAAATGACTCACGCTCTTATTACAAATTATTTCTAAATATTATGCATATATATTGAGTAAAATTGCAGATAATTCCAAGTATGATAATAATTTAAATCAAAATTATTTCAGTCGTTTTAATCTCAAAATGCTTTTATGCTTTTTGTTTAAACAAAGCATAATGACGATTTAACACTTGTATAAAAGTGTAGGTTTTATTAATAGACAAAAAATGTGGTGTTTTTAAATGCAAATGCTACTTAATTTTTTAATTTTCGACTCATAAAAAAGGAAATCTGTCATTTAAACAGCTCTGATGTACTTCTTTTTTCAAAAATTTTGAGAAAATTATATCAGTTTAAAAAAAATAATAATAATAAATAAATAAAAACTAAATAATAATAATGATATTTATACCTATTAAAATTGGATACAAGAGTAATAGGTATATCTTTCTGTACTTAATATTAAATGTGAGTAAATTTTTTAATTTCTTGGATTTCATATTTCTATTTCATACTGAAAAAGCATTTATTTTCACCAGCCCGTCGTAATCTTGCAAATTAAATCATTGTGAAATACCTTTTTTTTTTCTTCCTACTTCAAATAATAAAAAATCAGAAATTTTACACTTCCAAAATTTAATGATTTATTGCACAGTTACAAACTCTTTCTCGCAACTTGACAAGTCATATTCAAAAGTAACGATTAATTACTTTGAGTCAAGTAGAATAATCTATGTATTTATAAATATGCTGAGGAAAACCTTAGTGTCCCTTTTGCAACACATTGTATGAAATTCGGCACAGTTAGTTCGAATGGAGGTGGTTGTGAAATTTTTGTGCAGTATGCTAATGCACCGAAAAAATTAGAGAAGTAATTTGGCACCAAGTCGGGCAATGGTTCCATTGTTGTGTCAAAAATGCACCAATTCGACAATTTCTTCACAACCTCCCACACTCAGTATGCTAAAGCAAATTTTCTCCAAAAATATTATTGAAGGAATGCCTCAGCAATTAATAGGGAATGAAAATAATATTAATGAAGTGTATGGAAATATTTCCAAAAACATGCTACATATTGAAGTCAGTTATAATAGAATCTAAAAATGATAATTGAACTTTTATTAATGCTGACTTAATCAAATACCTGATGAATAGAAAACATATCACCATAGCTACGATAAAATACTTATCTATGATGACGATGAAATCAATAACTATCCAGTAGAGTTTTTGAATTCTTTGACTATGAGTGTTTGGGGGGGGGGGGGTTCGGTTTGCCAGGAGCAAGTGAAAAATTGCCATATAATTATGATCTGCGCCAAATGCTTACAAACCTTAAGCGATTTCCAGTACATAATTGTTTATCCCTTTCCATATTTTGGAAGTAATTCCACACGTTTTCCTCAATTCCACATTATGTAACGAATAAGCATACAAATTTATTTTTATTGATATTTTTGTATCTATTGAATTCTGTGTATAAAAATTATTTTGTGTACGAATTAAAATTTCCGGCTTTGTTTTAGGGAATGACAATGTTTCAGAAATAGTCTTTAAACGTTTCCCAGAAAAAACAGTTGGCGGGATTCTACCTGGCTAACTGAAAAATACCATAGTTTGCCACCACATAAGTTAGTATATAAAGTTAATTGCATTGGTATGCCTCAGCAAGTAGAGTCTATCATTAGACGATTTAAGATTTTATAACTCCGAACATTATGAGCCTTTAGCAGAGGATGGCTCTAGGCTGAATTTTCGAAGTGTGCCACTAGATTAGCCTAAATTGTACAAAACGCAAACTGAATGTGTGAAATCCAAGGTCGGTAGAGGGAGATGACCCCTATGCCCACTCGCTGGAGCTGTCTTTGCATTTAGCAAAATATGATAGAGTTTTTAAAAAAACACTGTCTTCACAGAAAAGTGTGGTGGTTGTAAAGTGAAATTGCACAAAAGTGGTCACTTTAGTAGGTTCCACGGTATATGGAATCTTGAGTCATCCACCACTCTGGGCTTAGTGACCCCCCATCATGACCATCCCATTGTGATCCCCCCTTAGTGACTCTCCATACCTACCACACATCACATCTCATCTGGGAAAATGCTACTATTTTGGCAACTAATAAAATAAAATGGCTACTGAACTGGCAACTTCTTTTATGCCGTGAGGCTACTAATGGTACTATTTTTGCATCCTGACATTGATGCACACCCTAATTAAAAAAAAATATGAAATCCTTTAATTTTAAAGTTTTAAAAATTCATCATTTTCCTCTTCTTATATGCTGTTGATTGCATTCAAAAAGGGAGCTTCTTGCTTAAACAGGGTGTCTACCATATAAAGTAAGCTTGATTTCTTGACTTTTTCTTGGCCATAACGAATACGAAACACTGACATCAAAAATACATTCGTGCCAGGAATGCAGAATATGTACGATCCGGCAATCTAGGATAGGAGGAAAATTTTGCAGAAATATACAACTGATTTCGATTTTAACAATGAATTACAAAATTCTTCGAGTTATTCTTTCCCATTCCAATTTTTAAGGCGATTTTTTTCAACTTTTTCACCGATCAGCAGTTTGCTTTCTCTTAACTTGGACCAATTGCTATTTAGTAAACATTATGTAGCTTGTACATTGCAAATATTTTACACACTTATGGTAATACAGAACTTATGCAAGTCTATACACATATAAAATTTTGGGAAATTTGCATATGGATTGAGGGAAATGTTGAGAGTAAAAACAGTTTCTGCACCCCTGCATCATACTGATAGAATGAAGAAAAATTATACTTTTAAATTTAACGCTATTAATATACAGGGTGATCAGCGAATAAGCCCGGATTTCAAAATTAAATATCTCTACAACAAAGATCAATAGAATTATGCGGTAAACTGTACGTTTATTAGCAAAAATGTAAAAATGGTGCACAAAAGTTTAGAAAATTTAGTTACGAAAATCGTCAACTAAGAATTTGAATGAAATGGAAAAAGGGAGTTGAGTCGCTAATCGTGACCTAGTGCTTCATTTCTTGACTTTCGTGACCTTTTTTCCAATTCTTGACTTTTCCGTGACTTTTGTGACCTTTGTATGATGGTAGACACCCTGTTAAATGTTACAACAGTCCTAAATGCAAAATTTTTACGTTTTATGGATAACAGTTTTATGTTATGTGAAATACACACAAATTCGTATAGAGATGTCACGCCAAAATATACTCAGGGTTACTCAAAATATAGATTGTACATTCATAGAGTGTTATACAGGAACTTTTAAAAATGGTTTTAAGGTGTGGTCAAAAATTGGATACCATAATTTTTTGAGATTACAATACTTCCTTAACACTATAGAAGGAATAAAAAATCATTTACTTTTTCACGTTTCTATGAGAGCTTTTGTAGAATATTTCTTCATAAAAGTGTATGGCATATAATATATTTTGCATATTTTCATTAGAAAGAGCTATTTTATATCGTGCCTTATTATTATATAGGAAGAAGAAGATATATTTTCTGAAACTGAAAATGCTCTTAAATGTAGTTTATCATCAATATCTCAGAATGTGGAGTGCATGAATAATGATACGTCTGTAAGTTTCATTGTTTGAAAATATTTTTGTTAAATTGCTTAACTAGGATATTAGTTATAATCTTACCCTGGTAACTTCCAATCAAAAATTAATGTGACTAAAGTTTGTGTTTTCTTACATTAAAAATTTTTTTTATATAAATTCTGTTTGTTACTGATATGTATTTCAAATATTTGCACATTGTAGCATTGCGTTATATTTATCGAAATAGATTTTTTTTTTTTTTTTTTTTTTTTTTTTTTTTAGAAGTAGGATGTATTTAGTTCCAGCATGAAATATTTAATAAAAAGTTTATACTTCTCTAAATTTATAAATCTCATTTATGTTGTACTTTTCAAAATAATTATTAAAAAAATAATTAACTAATAAATAAACTGACATATCCATCGAATTTATTAAATTATTTTATAATTAGGAAAAAGTTTAAAAATAATTTGCTATTCATAAAAAAAAATGGTACTTTTTTTTTTTTTTTTTTTTTGTAAAGCAAAATTGATTTAAATTACCGTAATTTATGGAAGAAATGCCACACCCACTAAAATGAGCTTAGTCAACTAGAAAATTATCAGAAACGCCACAGCTGCAATTCTCTCCCCCTTCATTAAAATTTAATTATAGTTCTAAAATGTACAAATGTTGATTACAAAAACTGATATTGAATAGAATTGCTACCTATTTTTTAAAAGATTGTGAGTAGTTAATATTAAATTTATTAAAAGATAGAAATTTTTATCGTAATGAAATCAAACTTTAAAAACATATATAAATAATATAATTTTATAATAGTATTTCTGTAAAATTTGTAAAATATTTTTATAAATGATCAGAGTCAATTATAATCATTTCAATGTCTCACTTTCTCCAAAATTAGATCAAACCACTTTTCTACGGAGGTAGGTTCACATTCTGATTCGTTATGCTATGCTCTGTGCACCGCAAAAAAGTACATAATTGGTGGTAATGGCATCTTTTGAGAAAATCATTACTGAGTTAATTTTAGGATTTTTCGTTGAAGATTGGCTGAAAAAATTGCAAAAATATCGTAAATGCTGCTATGATGCTTCTTCCACAAATTACAGTACTTTTTTTTTAATGTAAAATTTTGGTCAGATTAAAAAATAACCATGATTAAAATTGATATTTTATTTGATCTGTTGCAGTTTATGCATGTCTTAATTTTTAAGACAAAAAGATAGTATGTATACTGTATAAAACTCCTTTTTCCAGAATATAGCCAAAGTGGGCTGGATTCTGCACCTATTTTTTAAAATATGTATTTTCTCATAAATCTAGCTGAAATTTTTAAATGTTAATACTGTAGCTGGCTGAAAATTCAATGTATATTTGAAAGAAAAATTTATTTTCTTTTTCTTTTATACTTTATTATTTATTATATAATTTTAGGAAATGAAATCATCCTTTGAAGTTTATTCACAGTCGGGAAAAACATTGCTTCAAGAAGATGTTTCAAAAATCCAAACAGTCATTGTAAAAACTAAAGATAATATTACACAGTCTGAAGAAGCTTTAGGTTCTTTTACAACAGAATTGAAAGATGAAATTCTGAAACGAGATCTAGAATTTGAAAAATTTATCTCTGAAGACCTTGTGAAAGACATTCCAACTGGTAATAACAACAAAAAATTAATTTTAATGCATGTATTTGTGTATGTGTGTAATTAAGAATTACTATATTTTCTTTAGGTACAACACCTCAAAGAAAAAATTATATGTATCCAAGGCTGCTTGCAGCTACTTCTCCTCATGAAAGAATTCTTGAACGATATCGAAGAGAATTGGCTAAAAATACTGCTGTAGCTGTCAATTTGCCTTTGGATTCGAGTTTTAATGTAAGTCGGTGTTCTGCATCCACCTTTTAACTGTTAAAAACATCCAATGAGACTTTTGAGTTGAATTGTAAACATTTTTATTCAACTCAATACACACTATATTATATAATCTATATCAATTAATTTTATTCAAACACTTTTATTCAACGTATAATCTTAGACCTTAGTACAAGCAGGATTCAATGCAGACGAAAATTGGGTCTGTTTTGCTGCCCCTGCACAAAATTACAGTCTATTCATATGGCTATTCATTGGCATTTCAACCTACATTTTAATCCGTTTCATCGATTATTTTGACAAAAATAAGGTGACTTATTTAATAATTAGTATGAAATTTCACAAAAATATTATATAATATAAAATATAATTCACAAAATAAAGTATTGAAATTCAGAAAAATGGGGCCCAGGAAAAAAATCCTGGATCAACCCTTGACAAGCTGTTTGAGATACATTTTAATTTTAAAATCTTTGGACATTGAAATTAATTGTTACCTTCAAACATTTACAAAAACTGTAAAATACTGATTTTAGAAAATGGGGAAAAAATTAATGGATTAATTAAAATTTTTTATTTGGGAATACCTTATTCCCCCGTACACGATATATATTTCGGTTACGCACATAACCATCTTCAGTCGTTTCTGGATCTCTCACTAATGGCGGCTTCTTTTTATATCTTCTTCGTTCTTCTTCTTGAAAGTTCGATGCATGACGTCGTCCCATGATTGGTCGATTGTATGAAGCGTATCGTTGATGCTGCCCTCTGTCGTCATTATTTCTAAGCTCTCACGAATGTAGGCATATATACTATTTTTAAAGTTGGCTATTTTTTTAATATTTTTAAAATCAATGGTAATGGGCTCTTTCAAAGCAAGACGGGCTAGAGCGGTACTTTGTTTCTGGAGGTTAATGTCTTTAAAATGTTCGTTTTTTCGCTCTTTAATTTTCCTTTTTGTAACGCCGATGTAGCAATTTTCTTTATTAGTATCGTTTGACATAAAATTGATTTTATAGATCCCTGCGGTTTCGATGGGTTGATTGGGTCTTTTTCCGATCTAATGCGCTGAAAGATTGTTTTATTAGGTTTAATTGGAATACGGAAGTTCTTTTTACTGGCGATATTAGAAAGTTTATTGGCTATCCCTCGGCTAAAGGGGATAGCGGTAGTAAAACGTGGTTTATCTTTTTGACGGTTGTCTATAACATTTAATTTACGTTGCCTAGCTTTGAAAACTTTGTCGAAAATTTCTCGAGGGTAGTGGGCGTCTTGACATTGTTTCTTTATGAAAGCAATTTCTTTTTGAAGGAGTTCGTTGTTAGAACACACTTTGAAAGCGCGGTCGATATAGGAACGAATAGCAGCAATTTTATAGTTGAAAGGGGTTTTAGATTTAAAATTTACTATATTAGTATTACAAGTAGGTTTTCGAAAAATGGTGGTCTCAATGAGATTATTGTTTCTGGTTATGTTCACATCTAAGTAATTCAGGCTATTATTGATTTCTTTTTCGTAGGTAAATTTAATGTTCGGGTCTATGGCATTAAGTTGATTGATCAAATTATTTTCTTCATTATTGTGGGTGGTAAGGATAGCGAAGATATCGTCTACATAGCGAAGCCAAAGTTTGATGGTATTATTGTGTGTCTGTTTAATCTGTTCTTCATTAAATTTATCTACGAACATTAAATTTACCTACGAAAAAGAAATCAATAATAGCCTCAATTACTTAGATGTGAACATAACCAGAAACAATAATCTCATTGAGACCACCATTTTTCGAAAACCTACTTGTAATACTAATATAGTAAATTTTAAATCTAAAACCCCTTTCAACTATAAAATTGCTGCTATTCGTTCCTATATCGACCGCGCTTTCAAAGTGTGTTCTAACAACGAACTCCTTCAAAAAGAAATTGCTTTCATAAAGAAACAATGTCAAGACGCCCACTACCCTCGAGAAATTTTCGACAAAGTTTTCAAAGCTAGGCAACGTAAATTAAATGTTATAGACAACCGTCAAAAAGATAAACCACGTTTTACTACCGCTATCCCCTTTAGCCGAGGGATAGCCAATAAACTTTCTAATATCGCCAGTAAAAAGAACTTCCGTATTCCAATTAAACCTAATAAAACAATCTTTCAGCGCATTAGATCGGAAAAAGACCCAATCAACCCCATCGAAACCGCAGGGATCTATAAAATCAATTTTATGTCAAACGATACTAATAAAGAAAATTGCTACATCGGCGTTACAAAAAGGAAAATTAAAGAGCGAAAAAACGAACATTTTAAAGACATTAACCTCCAGAAACAAAGTACCGCTCTAGCCCGTCTTGCTTTGAAAGAGCCCATTACCATTGATTTTAAAAATATTAAAAAAATAGCCAACTTTAAAAATAGTATATATGCCTACATTCGTGAGAGCTTAGAAATAATGACGACAGAGGGCAGCATCAACGATACGCTTCATACAATCGACCAATCATGGGACGACGTCATGCATCGAACTTTCAAGAAGAATAACGAAGAAGATATAAAAAGAAGCCGCCATTAGTGAGAGATCCAGAAACGACTGAAGATGGTTATGTGTGTAACCGAAATATATATCATGTACGGGGGAATAAGGTATTCCCAAATAAAAAATTTTAACTAATTAATCCGCCGTATTAAATAATGTTTTATATGTTTTTATTAAAATTAATGGATTTGCCTAATTGGAAGATATTCTTTAAAATTATCTATCTGTTTATATATATATATATATATATATATATATATATATATTCATTCAAATATTTTAAACGGTTTCTGCTATGAAAAGATATATATGCAAAAAAATTTTCCCCAGTTACTTGATATGTGCAAACTGCAACTTTTCTGCAATATAGAGATTTGAAAATGTGAGTTTTATTGCACCAACCTACTTTAATGCCTTTTTAAAATATAATTTCTATAGGAGATTGAGGAAGACAGCCTGGCATCTAGTCAAGAGCGTATAGATTCTACTGAGGTACACAGTATTTCTTTCTCCAGTGATGAATCAGCTACTTGCGAAACAGATTCTTATGCTTCATCAGTGGTTAGTAATTAATATAGTCCATTCTGACTATGATATTTAGTATTCATGAAAAATTCTTTTTACAGCTGCTTATTTTATTTATTTTTAAAACCAGATTAGGATGATCGGTTCCCCCGCCGCCCCCCTTAAGTTCACGGTTGTTCCTCAAATGGAATATTTTTATTCCATGCAACTGAGACTGACTTGGAGGCGCTGTTGCATCTAATAAAACAGGGTGTCTACCATCATGCAAAGGTCACGAAAGTCACAGAAAAGTCAAGAATTGGAAAAAAGGTCAGGAAAGTCAAGAAAAGGTCAAGAAATGAAGCACTAGGTCACGATTATCGACTCAACTCCCTTTTTCCATTTCATTCAAATTCTTAGTTGACAATTTTCGTAACTAAATTTCCTAAACTTTTGTGCACTATTTTTACAGTTTTGCTAATAAACGTACAGTTTACGCATAATTCTATCGATCTTTGTTGTAGAGATTTTCAATTTTGAAATCAGGGCTTATTCGCTGATCACCCTGTATATTAATAGTGTTAAATTTAAAAGTCTTAATTTTTCTTCATTCTCTCAGGGGTGCAGAAACTGTTTTTACTCTCAACATTTCCCTCAATCCATATGCAAAATTTTATGATATGTTTATGGACTTGCATAAGTTCTGTATTACCATAAGTGTAAAAATATTTGCAATGTACAAGCTACATACATGTTTACTAAATACGAATTGGTCCAAGTTAAGAGAAAGCAAACTGCTGATCGGTGAAAAAGTTGAAAAAAAAAAATCCCTTTAAAAATCGGAATGGGAAAGAATAACTCTAAGAATTTTGTAATTCATTGTTAAAATCGAAATCAGTTGTATATTTTCTGCAAAATTTCCCCCAGATGGCTAAAATTCCCCCCTATCCTAGATTGCCAGATCATACATATTCTGCATCCCTGGCACAAATGTATTTTTGATATTAGTGTTTCGTATTTATTATGGTCAAGAAATCAAGCTTACTTTATGTGGTAGACACCCTGTAAAAATAACTAAAAATCATAATTACCCTGATTTTCGATGCTTACCCGAGGCAGGAGTAAATATCCATTTATAAATACCTTGCCCACTGGGTATTTACCCAGCCCACATCTATAGTGAGAAATTCTCAGTTTGTCACCCATTTTTTAAAAATCTAGATTTATCTCTATAATCAGTATCTCTCTCTCTCTCTCTCTCTATCTATATATATATATATATATATATATATTTGAATTAATTATTCCCTTTATGTTCTTCAGTATCGACTTTTTCTAAATTCAGGGTGGTTTTTGTTATTCATTGATTATCGTCTATTTTTCCTTTTCTCTATATTTCTGCCTTTTTTTCTAAGGGCATGTATTTGTATGAGCATCAAGCCTTACTGGGCATGTTGAAAATTTCAAAATTTTCCAACGCTGCATACAGATGGGATAAAAGTAGAAGTCTTGTGTTTAGCCACAAAAATGGTTAATATTCCTTGCCAAGAGAGCAGAGCCAATTTCCTGTAGTTGCTTTTTTATTTTTTTACCGTTAATATGAATTGTTTCATAAAGCATGATAATAAAGATACTGGTGAAAAATTTTTGGAAAAAGAAAGAAAGAAAATCCTGCCAAAAGTTCAGAGAAGCATATGATAAACTTTGGACTTGTTTCATTCTAAGAAGAGATGGATTTGCTAGTTTTTTGGTATGGAATATCAAAACATAAATGAAAGAAATGACAGGTCGTAACAGCTGTTTCTGAATTATTACTGAAAGACCAGACTCCATTTTAATAATTAAAATGTTCTCAAGGTCATCCTACAAAGTTTTTCAAATATACACAGCCCCTTCTAACATCTCTGATATTAAAAGTAGCTGCATGTCATTAGAAACTCTTACCAATAGGAAATGTATTAGTAAAGTCAGTAATTAAAAAGTGCCTTGTCGATTAGAGTTTATAAAACCTGGTGTGTCAGTTGAAGCATGTTCAAAGTTATGCAACAATTTGTCTGGTATTTCTTAAGATATTATAAAATATGTTTAATTTAAATGCCCCATTTCTTCTGAGCTTGTGTTACATGCCCTTTTTTAAGCCTGTTTTTCAATATGTGATCTAAAGATATCTTGTATTGATTACATTTATTTTTACTTTTATAGTCTGATGCAAGTATTGAGGGTGGAAGAAATAAAGAAAATAAAAGAAAAACAAAGAAATCACGTCTACCTAAAAGACTTCCCAATAAAGGTTTTGTAAAACCTGCACCACCTTCTTCAAAAAGAAAACCATTGACGGTCACAAATTGTGCCCCAGAACAGACTGACGTTTGAATTTGTTTGTGTTTTGTGTATATCATTTTTACTTCATATTATTTGTACATACTACATAGGAAAGAAAACTTAATTTTATGTAAAGGTGCAAGTATTGTTTTATTCCTCTCCTATTCCTATATGAATGTAAAATAAGAATATATACTCACTTTTCAGCTGATATATATAAAACCAAAGTGGGAATGCATACTTCTTAAACATACTTATTTAATGCTAAATAGCAAAATTTATTGAATTTGCTTCATTACTATTTAATTTTTTTTTTAATTTAAATAGTAATGAAAGAGTATTTATTCTAATAAAAAAATATCAACTGTAACCCAATTCAATAGTTAAAACTTTTTTCAAAAAATAACTGAAATATTTTGAAAAATTAACAAAGTTCCTCATATTATTTTGAATGTTCATTAAGTCTAACAAAAATGACGTTAAACGTTTGTTAAGTCTAGCGAGTTTACTTCTTTTAATACTTGTATTAACCTGAATATAACGCAATGTTCTTTGACTGGTCATTTATTGTAAAAAACCTGACTCGCACTTAATTCGAGGCCTAAATATAGGATTTTTTTTTTTATCTTTATGAAAAATTTTAGGGTTGTGCTATATTCAAGGCCTCGTTATATTTGGGCTAATACGGTTATTCAAATACAGTTTGTGAATTGATTTTTACAATTATTTCTAATCATTGACACTACAAAGAATACTAAGATTAAAAATGGAAAACCATGTTCTACTATGCTAACAGAATTTCCAGTATGGTAGTTTTTGTCAAAATTGAGTCCCTTATTAGTGAACAACATGGTACTAGAGCCAGTTAAAGCTTAACTCAGAAACAGCACTAAGTGAGACTCTAAAGCCATTTCACTGGCTAAATAGCTGAAGCTGTATATATCAGCGCAATCCACAAAGAAGAAAGACTCATGCAAAACCAGTGCCATTTTTTGTGGGATCCTATGCAAAATAATTTCTATAAATAAACAAATTACAAAACAACAAAATTTAAATGAGATTTATCTAACTCACTTACTGATAAGTTACTTATAAAATTGTCGTAATTTATTTTCTAAACAGTTTAATGGAAGGGATAGCCAGATATACTATATAAGTTAGGTAATGGTCCGAATTCGGTCGCGCTCCTCCCTCAACAACTACGCCAAAAGTCGCCAAGCTTGGCATCTTTTGGTGTATGTGTGTATGTATTTAACTCTCAAATCTCAAAAACTATTAGTCGTAGAATGTTGAAATTTCATATATAAGATTGTTGTGCATCTCGATTTTTGGTTCCAATCTACTGGAGAGTTTATTTATAGGTCCACACAAAAGAATTTCAATACTTCAATGTCTATGGACATCTTCAATATAATACAACTGTAGACAGTCATTGTTTGGTCCATGCTCAAAAGCTCGCCATATGTCGCTGACCATAGCGAGTTTCGCCGAAATATCGCCAAACTTGGCACCAAAAATTATTTCGTATTTTGTATAACTCTAAAATTTTAACCCGTAGAATTTTGAACTTTTGTATTTAGACTATTGTAATATCTCTTTTCAATATCTTTTTTGACTGCAATTAACTGGGAATTTATTTACAGGGTCAGCCAAATGACTTTAAATACATTAAGGTGTATGGATGCATTCAATTCATTGAAAGTCTGTGGTCAATGACTACTTTGGCTATCCCCAAAATCTCTCAAACTATCTCAAGCTTGTCGGCTTTTGGTGAAATATTGCCAAATAAAGTGTTAGAAGGAAATCTTTCAAACTGAACTCAGCTTGGCAATATCAAAATATTTGGCTGGAAATCGCTAAACCTTACTATTACTGCAGTATTCAGGGATGTTAATTCTGCGCCGAGCTGCGCCAAAACACAAATTCTTGCGCCGAACTGTGCTTTTAGCCGATTTTTGTGCCGGTCTGCGCCGAATGACGTCATTTTGACTCTTTCAGGGTGCGCCGAAACACAAATATTGCGCCGAACTGCGCTTTTAGCCGATTTTTGCGCCGGTCTACGGCGAATACGTCATTTTGACTCTTTGTTAAATTTTTGCCACGCTCATTTATCTTTTAAAGCGTGTATGGAAAGCTAGTTAACAGTAAAGCAAGATTCAAACTGCCTACGAAAGCTGCATTCCGAAGCCATTCTACCCGGATCGGACCAGCCGGGCTTTGTTAGTCACCTCAATCAGGGCCGGCCAGATAGGCAAACAAGTAATCATCGCAACGGGCACCGTTTTTTTGTTTATGAAGGGGTACGATTTCCAACTTAAAATCATAAAAGCAATTTTGAAAAAAGTAAAAGGGACGTCTTTTTCTACGTTTGCAGGGTGGAGTGGGTGTCATGTACCGCAGGGCCGCCCCTGATCTAAACCAGATCGGTCCGTAAAGAAAACAGTATATTACGGTGACGTCCCAGCCCCTAAAAAATCACGGTTTATGACCCGGCCCGTAGCAAGAATGAAAATTGGAAGCATGACCGGTTTAGAAATCAGAATCTAGGCTGTCTGAATTAATAGAATATTTCATTTCAAAATAATCCGGAAATCCGCTGCCAGTGGTGTAGTCGCGGGGGGTAGAGATCTGTGCGGGCCCAGGCTTTTGCAGCACGATTCATTCAAGGCACGGGCTGACCTCAGCATTTTCTAGAATGGACCGGAACAAGCGTATACTCTTAAAGATGGTCCTCTGCGCTTGCAAAATCGAGCCTTTCCGGAAATTTTTGCTCTCCTAAAATTTGGACAAGACCAAACAATTGGCTTGTGATTTCCCCCCCCCCCCCCCCCCCATTCCTTAAATCATGATTAATATACGAGCTGGACCGGGTCTGACTTTTTATTTTGATTAAATGCCGGGCCGGGCTAAACGTTTTCGGCCCGTGAAGATCATGAGCCCCCGCTCACTACATTTTCATTCGAGCTTATGTCAGCAAAAGTAAGCATTCTTCACTTTTCATCATGGACGCATGATTTTCGAGTCTTCAGTTGCGAGTGTTCCTAAACCTTTTTCTTAAAACTACACCACTGTTTTTCTTTTTGTGTGTGTCCTGGCTCTACGAGAGGGGGCAGACGGGGCGACGCCCCTGGGCCCGTGTTCAGCCAAAGTGCGTCCGCAAATTTTTCAGAATGTGTTACGAATTTCATTTATAGATCCGTAATTAAAATCTTTATTTTAAAATAGACTAAATTTTGAATACTTAATTCTAGAATGATATAAACGGCAGAAATGTTAATTCTACCATTTAAATATTAGTATTTTTACAACCTTCGAACATACATTAAAAGTACCATTGCATATAAGAAATACTTCCCTCCCACTCTCTTTTCCATTTAGCATTCATATGAAAACCATTAAAAAGAGCAGTTTCACACACACACACACAAAAAAATTCCTTCCGTCCATGTAAATCCATGTATTGTTTTTACCAAGTTGCTGATAGCATAGCCTGTATACACCCTTTTTTTTCCAGAGCTTTCCTAAAGTGCTTTCAAATAGTGTTTTGCTTTTAGCAAATGGTGTTTGCTTGCAAACTTTGCTTTTCTTATATGCATTTATTGTGTTCCTAAATCTTCAATTTTATGCTCCAAAATCATGTTAATTCTGATCTCGAATCTTAGTTTTCTTCTCGGAAACTATTTTTTTTGTGCTCCCGAGGTGCTCCCAAATGAAATTTTTTCTGCTCCCGGGGTGCTCCCAAATCGAATGTTGGAGTTAACATCCCTGTATTTTCTACAATAGGAAGCATTTTGCCCCCTCAGCATTTCATGCCAGTTTGCGCCTATGGTATCAAATTTGTGTAATTTGATCTTTGTGTTAGTATGTGGGGGCGGGTGGCACTCCCCTTACCCTTCACCAATGGATATGCCCCTGTTACCGTATCAACCGTCTCTGCTTTACAGGCGATGACGAAGCCATAATCCTGTATTCTGCTTCCAGTTACAGGCAATAGAAATACAGCTGTAAGTAAGATGACGGGGGAAAAATGTTTCAATAGCCGAAGGATAAGCATGACAATATAAACAAAAACTAAATTAGTTATTTAAAAAATTGCTTGAATTTATTTGTCTGATATTAAATATATTTAATCTCTAAGCCAACGATAAATATTTTACCTCCCGGGACGGGTGCCCCCTCAGCCTCCCCCTACTCTACGAGCTATGCCACTGGCCCATTCTGTAGGGCCCGTATACAGATTCTGATTGCCAAGTTGGGGGCCCTGGGCAAAGCTTCATCGACAACCCCCCTTCTTTGGCAAACTTTTTTCAAAGTTTCCAAATTTTAAACTTAAAGAACAATTTGGGTGCCCCTCTTTTTTTAGAAGTCCCGGGCGTTTGCCCTGAATGCCTGCCCGGGAATCAGGCTCTGCCCATATATCTCTATCACCTATAACGTATTAACTTGAAAGTTAACTCGTCTCTACTTTTGGTGACCTTTGTCTTAACAAATTACATTTAATAGTGTCAAAATTATTCATCATTTCTATCCCAACTTTATCAGTATAAATATAAACAAAAGCAACATTTTTTACTTTAATTAACGTACACCGAAATAACACGTATCAGGTTCTATGTTAAATGTTCTCTTCATCACTATTGTGTATAGCAAATTTTCTCAGAAAGTGTCTTTACACTTAAAACAGAATGTGAAATTTAACAGGAGCGACTTTGTCTTCTTTAAGTCAATCAAAACATCTTAAAGTGATAAACAATAATGCCGTTTCACTATTATTGTCGTTGGAATGATTATTGCAATATAATTGTCCTACTTTATCCCACTTAAAAAGAAAAAAACATCCACGATGGAACAAAACTGCAGGTCTGATTCCTCGCCAAATACAAGCTACCGAATCTTCCCATTCCAATGAAACTGCAACCCTAAGTCTTCGCTCTCCAGGAATGGGATAGTTTCATTGGCCGATCCCATGGACTTAGATTGGAAAGGAACTACATCGGCAATGGGATTCCTTCCCTGAAAACAGACCTTGAGGATGGACATGGGATGGATTGATTAAGAGATTATCTGTTGCTGCCATCTAGTGCAACAGATAATCAAATTGATACATCGCCTCCTAATTTATGGAAATTGTCAAAAAAAAAAAATTCCATAAATTAGGAGGCGATGTATCAATTTTATTTATTTATATTTCAAAATTATGAAATATAATAACGCTTTTAAAAATAAATAATCAAAGTTATGTATGCATATTTAAGTAGTTTTTGTGGTAATCCTCAAGGTTTTTGGAGCTATTTAAACTGCATTTTTAAGATTAATAAATATTTTTTCTTTTAGTGCTTCTTTACACCTCACCACCAACTTTCTTGTGACACTAGGTAATATAGGAAAAATATTCTCAAAGTACTCAAGCCGCAAACAAGTTAACAGCATTATATTTTTGTTACTTGTGCTATTATCATGAAATATAAGAAAACAAAACTTCTCATTTTTTTTATAACCTCTTCTTTAAATAATATAACTGGAATAGTGAAATCATAAAAATAATTAAATAAAACTATCGACTTCTCCTAGTGTCACAAAAAAGTTGGTGGTGAGGTGTAATAAAGCACTAGAAGAAAAAATATTTATTAATCTTAAAAATGCAGTTTACATAGCTACAAAAACCTTGAGGATTACCACAAAAACTATTTAAATATGCATAACTTTGATTATTTATTTTTAAAAGCGTTATTAGATTTTTTTTCAATTTCGAACTATAAATAATTAATAAAATCGATGCATGGACTCCTACTTTTTGGAAAGTTATCTTGACATATTGTTTGCAACTATTGCCGCTAGATAGCAGCATCAGATAATCTCCTAATCAATACATCCCCAACCTCAACTAAAGCTGGGCTATTTCCCAGGCAGCACATAAGCTTAAATCAAGCTTGACATTTGGCTTGGCTTAAGCTGGGTTTTAGCTTTCAAAGTGCGCAGTGATGGCGCCATCTGTGAAAGAGAACCACATTAATTGTCTAGCGTCCTCAAATTTGCTGAAAGTTCGTAAAAGATGTGTTTTATTTTAATACTAGTGCATTATTACCGGCAGAGCAAACGGGACAACTGCCCAGGGCCTACAGATTTTAGGGCCCAAAAATCTTACATCTTGCACTTTTGTAATTTTAAAATAAAATTACAAAGGATAAAAAAAATTCAGAAGTTAAATAAATTTTTTAATTATAAAGTATGAACAATGAAAATAATTCAAATTTACATTTGTATAAATTAATTTAAACTTATTTTTAATTCTTCGAAATGCTCTATATCGATATAGCATACCAATATGTAGGAAAATAACTAACCACATTTGTAAAGAGAATTTTTAGCGTTAAAAAATAGCAAATTTTTTTCAATTATTTGTTATTTTAAGAAATATTTACAAAAATGACTAAAGTGTTTGTTTTCCATACATGTTAGCAACTGTGATACAGCATTTCGAAGTAACGTTTAACTATCTGTTTCTTTGATTTCAGATTACTTAACACAAAATTTGTGTTAAGTAAGTAAGCCCATTCTACATTTCCAAATATGGAAATTCTTCAAAATCAATCGTTTGTCTCGATCTTGGCCAGCAGTATTGCTCAACGGCAGCCGTTCCACCCTGCGCCGACTCCTCCAAATGCGCTTGCGCTTTTAACGCAGGTGGATGCGAACCAACCAATGTGTTTGTTTTAATTCGCGTCGCGATCTGCTGTGCCACTTTCCTTCGGTTCTCAGTTGTCTGTCTTTTATAATAATTGCAGTGGATATTGAGAAGGGCATTTCGATATGTTGTAATGTATGCGATAAAACTTTTGCTAAAATCTGCAATTTATATAAGCACATGCGAAATGTACAGAATTAGCTGCCAACTCTTCATCATTTTTTCAAGAAACTACCAATTGAATTTTTATAGAGTTTTTGAAGAGTTGATTTTTTACTAAATAAAAATTTGGAAAAATAAAAAAGTTTGGGGGCCTTATAAATGGGTGGGTGCAGGGCAAGTGCCCCGGTTGCCCTGCTGATAAGCAGGCTCTGCAGCTTTAAACTTCTTTCTTTTTCTTTTTTTAGGGAACTTCGAGAATAATCCTGTTTTAATTATTTAAAATTTATTTTTTTAAATAATTTTTTGAGCAAATTTTTAAACGAGTAGTTCATTTAAATGAACAAATTTTGTTTAAAAAAATTAATTTATCAACAACTTATAAAAGTTATTTAAATATATATATATAAAGAAGCCTAATACCGATAACAATCAATAAGTTTTTGAGTTGATTTTATTTAATTAATTTGCATTCAGTTTTAATGTTAACTTTAAGTTAAAATTTAATCATTAATTAGCCTCACAACTCCTTATGACCCAAATTAATTTATTTTTCAAAAAAATCAATTTGACTCTTTTTTATATAGTATTGGAAATATCTCATTTGAGTAATGTTTTAAACACTAAAGTGCAAGAAAAAAAATTAAAGACCTAGTAGGGAATTTATAGAAGATTTATGTCCTGTTAAGCAATTTTACTGATGGGACTTTAAAGTCCCGTCGGTGCATAAAGGTTTAAGGATAATTAATTAGTTCTATTATTTTAATGCAGTGCAATAATCACGCTCTTAATTAACAAAATATAATTACCGTCCTCTGTTGTAATGCAATGTGCAATATAATCTATTAATTTGCTTTCAATTTAACGCTATCTGTAAGTTAACTAAATTAAAGATTCATCAATTTGTTTTTAATTAAATTAATTTATGATTAAATTTTAACTTACTGTTAGCATTAAACTGAATGAAAATTAATGAAATAAAATTGACTCAAAAAATAAATAAATAAAGTTTTGTAATATTAATTGAAAAATTATTCTCGAAGTTCCCAGAAATAATTTTTTTAAAAGTTGAAAATAAATTTTCTTGAAACCAGTCAATCTAAAAGGCTGGCATATCTGAATGACGCAACGGAAAGAGAAGCATGCACAAGGCAGGCAAAGCGGAGCGGGCAGAAAGTCTGCATCCATTTGCGTTAAAAGCGCATGCGCATTTAGAGGAGTCGGCGCAGGTTCGAACAGCAGCCTTGCTCAACGATGAGTGTAGCGATATTGAAAGTTTTAAAACGTGTCCTGCTTTTAAGTTTATATTATGCTTATTTCCCTATTAGTAGAGTCTATAAATCACATAACATTATTTAAATTTTGATTCATCCCATGGAAAAATAAAAGAAACTTATCAGCATCGCTCATACTTATCGATCTGGCATGACAGCAGTCACTTCAAACTTTAGTCATAGCTGCCCGAGGCAATAATGGTCGAGCGGATCGCACGCGTTCCTTCCAGCCTAAGGTTCCCGGGATCGAACCCAGCCGTCGACATTTGATGGAACAGATTAAAATAACTTAAAATTTCAGCATAAAGGGGGGAAGTGCGCGGAAAAATAAAGTATGTGGGGCGCGCCGTGTATTTAGAAATTTTTTTTTAGGAAAATTTTTTAAGCGTGAAATGTCAAGCTTAATGCAAGCTGGGCAAGTGTAAACTAGAACACTTGATTCAAGCTTACACTAAGGTGACCAAACGTCCCCATTTTCAGGACGTTTTTAAAATTGTCCCCAGAATGTAAAAATGGAACTGGGGACAATTTTCAATTATTGCATTGTTTTTCAATTAAATTACTGTTAATTATTGCATTAATTATAAATGTCCCCAGTTTTGTTGTCAGAATCGGGGACATGTCCCCGATTCTGACTACAAAAATCTGGTCACCTTAGCTTACACGCTTGAAATTTTCAAGCTTATTGACTTGATAAATCAAGTTTGCTGTGCTGTCTGGGTTGATAGTATGGCGTTTGTTCCCCTTATCTGTAACTCCATGGCCGATCCAAACGTGGATTTTGTACAAACACAGGCTTGTGAAACGTTGAATGGCAATCACTCAGCTTGAAAACTGACATCCACAGACAAGGAGAACAAATGCCATGCTACCAAAGTAGCCCAGCTTCCGTTGAGGATGGGCATGGGATGGATTGATTAGGAGATTATCTGATGCTGCCATCTAGCGGCAATAGTTTGGACAATTTGCCAAGAAAACTTTTTCCAAAAATTAGGAGTCGATGTATCAATTTTATTAATTATTTATTTATATTTTGAAATCGAAAAATATAGTAACGCTTTTAAAAATGAATAATCAAAGTTATGTATTGTTACGAATTTTCGGGGCAACCCGCTGCTCTGGGGCTTAGAATGGTTTAAAATTCGTATTCTACGCTTCAAATAGATAAATTTTGCTTTTTGTTTCATCAAAATCGGCCAATTAGAACCGGAGATACGGAGGTTTCGCTTTCCCATATGTTTTTCTATGGGCTTCTAGAAATCTCGAGAAATATTAGTCCTAGAGCTTAGATCTCTTCACTTTTGAGGACTTATTTTTGGCGATATTTCGCCAAAAGTCGCCAAGCTTGGCGACTTTTTGGTCATTTGGCGCGATTTTCCCAATGGGGCCTGGAAGTTGTTTTTCCTGCATTAAAAACGCATAATAACCTAACATTTCTCTTCTATGACGTAATCAAAATTCACGCTTTATGTTGAACCCTCGAGAAATTGACTTTTCTGGAAACCTCTTGTACCTCCTGCGCCGGCTATTTATAGAAGAGCGCGTCGCCCCGAGAGTCAGTTGCGAGTTGAACATTCAATGTGTGAAGAGCTCTGAGTACGCTTGTTTTGTGTGAACTGATAGTGCTATAGAAGCTGTGTTTTAGCTTGCTTTGTGAAGCTGTCTTTAAAGTGCTGTGTGTAAATTCTTCATTGCTGTGTCTTAAGGGATAGTGTACTATATCCCTTGAATATTTCCACGGAATTTTAGCCTGTAAAAGTGACTTATTTTGTGTGAGAAATACAGCATTTGTGAGAGCTTCTGATCCAAGCGGATTGTTAAAAGCACGTTACTGCTAGATTGTGCTTGTGAATTGTGTGCAGCTGATTGTTCTACGAAGTTCTAGAAGAAATAAAGTTTGTGTTCCATCCTGACAAGTGACTTTTTACTTGAACTTTTTACACCAACTGGACTTTAGAACGACGAACCCCAGGAGTAGCAGAGTAATTCCGCAACATTTGGTGTCAGAAGTGGGATTCTAAAGAAGGACTTTAATTTTCCAGTTTATGGTTTTGACTAGACAAAAAAATGGAAGAACAACTTCAAAAGCTCATGAATATGATGCAAGAAATGAAAGCCGGACAAGAACAGATGAAAGCCGGACAAGACGAGATGAAAGCCGGACAAGAAGAGATGAAGGCGGATTTAGAAAAGAAAATTGAAGCCGGACAGACCGATTTAGAAAAGAAAATTGTAGCCGGACAAGTCGAGACGAAAACCGGATTGGACGAATTAAAGGCTGCACACAATGAAATGAAAACCGGATTGGAGGAGTTAAGAGCCGCACACGACGAGATGAAATCTGGACTGGAGCGGAAAGTAGAAACCGGGCTAGAAGAAATGAAATCCGGACTGGAGAGAGTAGAGACAAATCAAGAAAATATGGAGAAGAGATTGTCGCTCCTGGAAGAAAGTCAAGCGAGATGCGAGGAAAAGATCGATCACAAGCTAGAAGAAAAATTGGACTCTCTCGTAAAGCTGGGAAAGTTACCCGAAAACATCAGGTTATCTTCACCCCGCCCAGCAGTGAAACTTACTGCCTATGACGGAAAGACTCCCTGGGAAGCTTACAAGACCCAATTTTCGATCGTCGCCAGAGCCAATGGTTGGAGCGAGTCCGAGAAAGCTAATCAACTGGCCGCTTCCCTTAGCGGAGATGCAATTAATGTATTGCAAACTATCGGAGCGACGAAGATAGGAGATTTTAACGCCCTCGCAAGTGCCTTGGAGATGAAATTCGAAGAGAAGTGCCAGAAAGAATATAGTAGAATCCAACTTAAGTCAAGGATGCAGAGATCTGGCGAGACCCTTCAAGAGCTGGCTTCGGACATAGATAGGCTTTGTCATCTAGCTTACATGGACCACCTTGATAATGTCCGAGAAGAAATGGCGGTGCGTCATTTTATTGAAGCCATCCGTGATCCAGAAACCCAAAAGTCACTTATGTTGGAGGATTATCAGGATTTGAAGTCTGCTCTGGTGTTCGCAATGAAGCTAGAGGCAGCCCAGCGGGCCGTGAGGAAAGATCGGCATGCTGTTAGAGCGGTAACGGTCCAAGAGGAAGCTGACAAAGACACAGAGAGCGTCGAGAACAGTTTGAAGAGAATTGAAGATCTCATAGAGCGAAAATTAAGATCCGATAGAACGAGAGATGGCCCAAAGAAAGTAAAATGTTGGAAGTGCAACAGCGAGGGGCATTTACGAAAATACTGTGACGCACAAAAGAACTCTCGTCGTAAAGATCGCAGTTATCAATGCACCAGAGAAGCCCATGAAGGAAGACAGAAAAGAGACGACTTTCAGGAACAGATGCTGAGGGATATTCAAAAGCCCCGTTTGAAAGTCTTGCAGATTTCATCAGTGAATGGCGGCAGTAATGGACTCTTCGTACTGGGATATGTTAATGGTTCCCCATGCCACATGGTGATTGATACTGGAGCGAACGTAACCATCATAAGGACGGATCTGGCCAAGAAATTCAATTTGAAGATTATCTGGACTCCGCCCTCGCTGACCCTCCAGACTGTGACAGGTGACAAAATCGAAGTGGGCGGAAAAGCGCAAGTAGAAATCACGTTTGGGAATGCCAGATACGACCATGTGGTATATGTCGCCAATATTACAGACTCTTTTATTCTCGGACTCGACTTTTTAAAATCGCACAAGTTTAACTTGGACTTTAAGAATAATGAGCTTCGTTCAGATTCAGAAGAAATAGCTGCGTTCGATATTAGAAATGAAACTGTTTTGCCTGTTCAGCAAATAATAGCCCAGACTGATATCACTCTACCTCCCAGAACTGATTCAATAATTTCTGGAACAGTAAAAGAAAGCAATAAATTCCGTTTTGGATTAATCGAACACCCAAGCAATAGTGATTCCGTCAGAAGAGTACTTGTGGGAGCAACACTTGTGGACTTGTCGAGAACGGAAATTCCAGTTAGAGTAGTAAATGTGACGGACAAGTCGAAGGTGATAAAGAAAAATGAAGTGTTGGCGACATGCACTCCTGTTACCTGCATTAATAAGAAAATCAACCCAACGACAGCTAAATCTTCCGAGTGCCTGACGAAGGAATTATTACAAGACGTGGAGTTAACGGCAGAACAGAGAAGCGCTGCGGAGAAAGTAATAGCTGAATTTGAAGACCTCTTCTCTCGTACTTCCGGTGACTTTGGCCGTACGAGGTTAACGCAGCATAGAATAGACACAAGCAGCCATTCTCCCATCAAGCAACATCCTAGGCGGCTGCCGTTTGCTAAGCAAGAAGAGGTGAACCGACTTTTAGAGGAGATGCAGCGTGATGACGTCATCGAGCCATCGACTAGTCCGTGGGCCTCGCCGATTGTTTTGGTCCGAAAGAAAGATGGTTCCACCCGGTATGCGTTGACTATAGACGTCTGAATGACATTACCAAGAAAGACAGCTACCCTCTTCCCAGGATAGACGACACATTGGACACTTTATCGGGAAACGAATGGTTCTCCACTCTGGATCTCAAGAGTGGCTACTGGCAAGTAGAAATCCATCCCGATGACCGTGAAAAGACTGCGTTCACCACGGGACAAGGATTGTGGCAGTTCAAAGTTATGCCTTTTGGACTCTGCAACGCACCGGCTACATTCGAGCGTCTAATGGAGACAGTGTTGAGAGGACTTTCCTACGAAGCATGTCTCGTTTATTTGGACGATATCATCATCGTCGGAAGAACTTTCGAAGAGCATCTCGAGAACATTCGAAAGGTACTGCAGAAATTAAAAGAGGCAAACTTGAAACTAAGTCCGTCGAAGTGCAACTTGTTCCGTCGGGAAGTACGTTACCTCGGGCACATAATATCCGCCCACGGAGTCCGAACCGATCCCGAAAAGACGTCCGCAGTCCAGAACTGGAGTCGTCCCGAGAATATCCATGACTTAAGAAGTTTTCTCGGTCTGTGTACTTACTATCGAAAATTCGTGAAGGGCTTTTCTCAAATTGCAAGACCTCTTCACAAATTGACCGAGACTGGACAGAAATTTCTATGGACTGAGGAATGTGAGGACGCATTCAACGAACTGAAGACGGCTTTAACATCTTCGCCGATCCTGTCGTATCCTCACCCTGACAAGCCATTTATCCTGGACACAGACGCAAGTAAGGAGAGTGTTGGAGCAGTTTTGTCCCAGGAGATAGATGGCCAAGAACACGTCATTGCTTACTGGAGCAAGTGCCTCTCAAAGGCAGAACGTAACTATTGTGTTACAAGAAAGGAACTCCTTGCTATCATTAAGGCCGTGGAGCACTTCCATCATTACCTGTACGGCCGAAAGTTCCTGCTCCGAACGGACCATGCCTCTTTAACCTGGCTTCTAAATTTCAAGAATCCAGAGGGCCAAATAGCCAGGTGGATACAGCGATTACAAGAATATGACATTGAGATACGTCATCGGAAAGGGGCATCTCATGGAAATGCAGATGCTTTGTCAAGAAGGCCCTGTATAGACAGCTGTCGCTATTGCTCCTGGGCAGAGAAAAATTACCATCTGAAACATCCCGTTGTCCGCCAAGTTACATCATCGACACCATCCCAAGATCCCTGGAGTGACGAAAATGTTCGGGCGGACCAATTAGCAGACCGCGACATCAAACCTATTGTGGAATTTATGGAAAAATCCAGCGCTAAGCCCAGTTGGCAAGAAATATCATCTTACAGTCCGGCAACAAAACAGTACTGGGCTTTATGGGATTCGATTCGCCTGAGGAATGGAGTCCTGTATCGTAAATGGGAGTCGGACGACGGCAAGATGCTCCGATGGCAGTTAGTACTCCCTCGCTCGAGGATTCCGAAGGTTCTAGAAGAGCTGCATAATGGCTTAACTGGAGGCCATTTTGGCGTGATGAAGACCCTGCAGAAAGTTCGCGAGCGCTTCTACTGGGTTAGAGCTCGAGGCGACGTCGAAAAGTGGTGTCAAGCTTGTGACGCCTGTGCTGCCCGTAAAGGCCCGAAGAAACGAAGCCGTGGAAGACTACATCGTTATAATGTAGGAGCGCCTTTTGAGAGGATTGCACTCGACATCCTGGGACCTCTTCCGCGAACTTCGGATGGCAACAAATACATCCTAGTTGTCATTGACTACTTCTCTAAATGGCCCGAAGCGTTTCCTATTCCCGATCAAGAAGCTACGACCGTAGCAGAGGTACTGGTGCAAGAATGGATTTCCATATATGGAACCCCTCTGCAACTTCATTCTGACCAAGGAACGAACTTTACCTCTGCAGTCTTTAAAGGTCTATGTCAACTTCTCGGAATGGACAAAACCCAGACTACGCCTTTACACCCACAATCCGACGGTATGGTGGAGAGGTTCAATCGCACAATTTTGAACAACCTCTCGCTCCTGGTATCTAGGAATCAAGAGGACTGGGACAAGAAACTCCCCCTCTTCCTGCTGGCCTATAGGAGCGCCGTTCATGAGACTACCGGCTTCACACCTTCCCAGATGCTGTTCGGCAGAGATCTTCGTCTTCCCGCCGATCTAGTGTTCGGCCGCCCTCCAGATGCGCCTTCATCGCCAGAGGAGTACGTGGAAAACCTTCGGGCACGGTTTGAAGATGTACATCATTTTGCTCGGGAGCGGATCAACTTGAACACGGAAAAGATGAAGACTCGCTACGACACGAAGGCTACGGGACACGAGTTCAACGCAGGTGACAAAGTTTGGCTATGGAATCCTACTCGACGGAAAGGCCTGTCTCCCAAGCTGCAATCGCCGTGGGACGGTCCTTACACAATCCTAAACCGGCTGAATGACGTCATCGTACGGATTCGTAAGTCACCAAACTCGAAGCCAAGAGTTGTACATTACGATCGGCTTGCCATCTACCGCGGTCGTAATTAGCTCAGACCATGGTCACTATGGCGTAATTCCTCTTTTCTTTCAACTCTCATTTCTTTCCTGTCTTTCCCTTCTCTTCCTCTTTCTTCAACTCTCTTTCTCTCACCACTTACGCCATGTTTAGTGTACATATTTGTAATATATTGGATTTTATTAATGTGTATTTGCTATTACATTGATTACTTATTACAGTGCAATTGTTTATTATGATGATTATTAATGTGTATTTGCTTATTGTGCTATTGATTACTTGCTTGAATTATGTTGTTAAGTGTTATACAGTGTAGGTACCTGTGTGACCTCCTAACTAGGGATTGTACTGCCCGGGACGTGCAGTCCTTGGGAAGGGGGCAATGTTACGAATTTTCGGGGCAACCCGCTGCTCTGGGGCTTAGAATGGTTTAAAATTCGTATTCTACGCTTCAAATAGATAAATTTTGCTTTTTGTTGCATCAAAATCGGCCAATTAGAACCGGAGATACGGAGGTTTCGCTTTCCCATATGTTTTTCTATGGGCTTCTTGAAATCTCGAGAAATATTAGTCCTAGAGCTTAGATCTCTTCACTTTTGAGGACTTATTTTTGGCGCCAAATTTGGCGATATTTCGCCAAAAGTCGCCAAGCTTGGCGACTTTTTGGTCATTTGGCGCGATTTTCCCAATGGGGCCTGGAAGTTGTTTTTCCTGCATTAAAAACGCATAACCTAACATTTCTCTTCTATGACGTAATCAAAATTCACGCTTTATGTAGAACCCTCGAGAAATTGACTTTTCTGGAAACCTCTTGTACCTCCTGCGCCGGCTATTTATAGAAGAGCGCGTCGCCCCGAGAGTCAGTTGCGAGTTGAACATTCAATGTGTGAAGAGCTCTGAGTACGCTTGTTTTGTGTGAACTGATAGTGCTATAGAAGCTGTGTTTTAGCTTGCTTTGTGAAGCTGTTTTTAAAGTGCTGTGTGTAAATTCTTCATTGCTGTGTCTTAAGGGATAGTGTACTATATCCCTTGAATATTTCCACGGAATTTTAGCCTGTAAAAGTGACTTATTTTGTGTGAGAAATACAGCATTTGTGAGAGCTTCTGATCCAAGATTTTTTAATGCTACTATATTCATAGAAAAATATGCGAAACAAAAAATTTCCTTGAACTGGTAAAGACACTTACCTATGTATTTAGAATACTCTAATATAAACAATAAATTTCTCATTCAATATTTATTGCTGTAGTTTTTGAGTATACACAATTCTCAGTTAATTCTCTATAAGGCATTTCTTAAAATTATTCACATATATAGAGAGAGACATATTATAGAATAAAACTTTATTAGCTTATAAACTTTCATTTATTTCTTGCTAGTTTTACATGTACGGTCACTTTTATGAATTGAATCTTTTTCACTGATGAAACAAAAAATTTTAATAGATAAAAATATTTTTCAATTCCAAGAATTATTTCATTATGTAACTTTTTCAACAAAACTATTAGTACTTAATAAAAGTTCTTAATTTTCCTCTTTCACAAAGCGTCTTTTTTTTTTTTTTTTTTTTTTTTTTAATGGTTGGTTGCGTTTCAAATGCTCCCAACTTTCTTATAATTGTTGAATATAAACCCCAGAACTTAGAAAGAGAAAGTAAATAACACAAATTCTTTTAATTTTATTTTCAGATTCAGACACGTTAAGATAGAAAGAATTATTTGGGGATGGTAGTATTCGAATAATTTTTCATATGTATTCTTTTCCTTTAATATCCAAAAATTATAAATTAAATTTTTGAGGTTACAGTTGAATAATAAGAAATGCAAGAAATATGGAAAATAAGTAAAATTATATCTTTAATATATATGTATTGTACAAAAAATTACAATTTAATGCAGTTTTGCATTTGGTTGATTCCTTTTTATATTTACAGAAAGTGAATATTTCCTTTTTTTGCTGGGAAGTTTTTTTTCTGGAAAAACAGACATTGAAACAACTGATAAACTACATAAGAATAAGCTAATAAGATTATATCGAGCGCTGGGCTAAGAACAAAGTTAAAATAAAGAAGGAGCGGTAAGGCATCATGACGTCATGCATCAATCTGAGATAGCAGCCAATCAGAAGGCTTCAAGATCCCCCGTTTCCAACAGAGAGTAAAGGTAGTTAATATGCGGCCGGGGCCAGTTGAAGAAACGCGGGAATGCGGTCTCACCAGTCGTATGTCACAAATCCCCTGAACGCCGATCGAGAGTAGATGTTCTTACCCTGTGTGACGTCACATCGTTTAAAGGGACCCGTGTCGTGGCCTTCCTCGAGGGGGCGTTGGCCGAGGTCGGGCGGGTGAAATAGGGGTCGCGGGAAGACAGCTGGCCGAGATGCGGCCCGGGATTTCTTGCTGCTTGGGATAGAGCTGAGGAGTAATAGAAAAATTGTTTCTATAAATAGAGAAGTTTACTGCCGGCAGTGGCGTAGCCAGAAATTTTTCATAGGGAGGGTTACGACTATTGGAACTCACATATATGTATACGTGTGTGTGATAAGGGAGTGAAGAATATACATTTGTATGGCAAAAAATTCCTCATGGGGGTGATTGTGACCCCCCTATCCCACCCCTTGGCTACTCCATTGGTTGCCAGCAACATAAGCAATTTAGAATCTCGTTGTTTTACTTTGACTGCATGTAAGAGGTCAAGAAATAATTACAAATTTGAGACGGAGAGATCCAAATATAATATAATGCTAAAAGAATTTGCAATTCTAAATCCTGACACCTGACCCGAAGATTTAGATAAGAACAAACCAGGTCCGTAGCCAGATTTTCTATTCAGGGGGGGGGGTGCACCCTACTTTAAATGGGTGGCATTATATATATATATATATATATTTAAATAATAACGTTTTTATCTATATGTCTTCATTAAATAATAGTATAAGTTTATAATTAAATAAATTCTTAAACTCCTAACGGATTTCCAAGAAGTACATGTTCGTCGCCTTAAACAGAATGGATTTAAAGTTGTCAAAGTTCATGTTTGGAAGATGAGAAGCCACAAAACAAAAATGACTGTAATAGAGTCAGGGCCGGCCTAAGAGCAAAATGCTGCGTGTGCAAGAATGAGTTTTGGCGCACCTTACAAAGAAAGTGGATAAATTAAACCCCCCAAAAATGGTATGGATACTCTATAACTAAAATTTGTGAGAACTTAATACCGGATTTTGGAATTTTAAAAGGAATAAAATCCGAAATCTAAAACTAAAAAGCAGTAAGAAATAGTATCCATCAAAGTATAGTATTTAGTACCTCTTCCTCACTAATTTTTAACGATTGACTTGAGCAATGATTCTTTAATTTATTTATTTTTAATAACGGGCTGGCGCTTACCGATTTGGCATTCGCCACCAGAAGGGCCTGAGGCCAGAGCCTTATTATCGCATGGGAAAATCGGGACTTTGCCCAGGGCCCCCGGCTCGAAAGGGCCCCCAATTTCAAATGTTCTTCTGAAATATTCTTTTTTTTTATCAAAATTTTATGAAAAATAAAACAAATTTCGTGGATGGGACCCCCAAATTCATCAATGCCCTGGGCCCCTGTTGGTCATAATCGGACTCTGCCTGAGGCATTGGTCATTTTATTATGGGGACACCGAACGAGCGGCAATTATTTTAACTGACTTTTCAAATTTCAATAGTTGTAGTGTACTGTACTCGCGTAAAAGTAAATTCCAAACGAATTATTTTATTCAGTTTATTCTCGTGCCACACAGAGAAAAAAATATGCCAGTGACATGTAGAAAATAATTGGTAGGACTAGAATTTATGAGTCTATGTACTCCTATAAATACTAGATCATAGAACGAGACATTTCGGGGGCACTTACCCAATTTTTAGATCTCTCCTCTATAATTCGGTGCTTGCACTCAGATGAAAATATCTGTAAATTGTTCCATACGCTAGCGGGTAGACTCACAAAAGGTCAATTTAGTGCTCCAAAATCCTAATGATAATTTCTCGTTACGAGTCATTCTGCTGTGATTATCCAGAACACTACGGATTACAAATTCTTGACCCTTTCGTCGATAAAAGTTATGTGTATCACCTACACGTATCATTCTACGATCTATTTTTCTAGTTTTGGGAAGCAGAAAACAACCATCTATCCGTTCTAGATGAGAGCGGTATTTTTCTTTCTCCTTGCAGGTAGCGAATAACAGGCATATTTCATAACAACAGAATATTTATTTGATTTATGAAAATATTAAATATCAACTTGAATAATAAATGAAATAAACATGCGATAATGATTATGGCTATCTACAACTGTTCAGTTCTCTAATAATAAAGTAGGGAAACGCTTGGAGTCAGTCTATGATTTTCAAGTAACATTAGTTGAACAAAGTTAGTATATTCAAAAGGATAATTTCCCTTAAAAATTACATAAAATATTTATAGTTTTTTTACATATTATTTTTCTATACGGCGAAGGTTGCTCTGAAATTTTTGATACAGTGGCAGACGAAAAGGGAAATAAAAAACAGAGTTAAACATTTGAACTCTTGTGGTCGCAGGCGATAATTTGTGGCAACAATTGCAATTTATTTGAAGTAGAATAAATTTTGAAAGAAAGGAAAATGGAGTTGACGCGAGAGCATTATAGTGCTTGGATTTTCTGTGATTTTAAAGTGGGGTTAAATAAACAAGAATCAACAAACAAAGTTAAATCAACGTCTACAATTAGCATTCGAAAACGAAGCTCAATCTCATGCTACTGTATTCAATTGTCTCACAGAATTTCGTAGAGGTTGAAGTTCTCTCCTGGATGAAGAACACACAGGAAGAACTTGTGAGCTGTAGACCCAGATAAAGCGTTCGCTATACAGAAAATGTTAATCAATGATAATTGCTGCCATAAGCGTAAAGTTTTCAAAATTATTGGGGGGGCCTGGCCCCTCAACCATTTATATTCACGTCAGTGGCGTAGCCAAAGGGGGAGGGGGTTAGGAGGTCATAACCCTCCCCCCATAAGGAATTTTTTGCCATACAAAATGTATATTCTTCATTCCCTTATCATACACCCGTATACATATATGTGAGTTGCAGAAGTCATAACCCCCCCCCCCCCATGAAAAATTTATGGCTACGCCGCTGATTCACGTATATATAACTTACTCGTAGTTGCCAACTACTACGGAATATAATTAACCACTTTTTCTACATGATTTTTCGGCTTAAAATATAGCAAAATTTTTGTGATAGTTGTTGAGCTTAACATTTTGTGTTACAGGGCGTCACAATGAATACTAAATCATGATTGAAATCAAAAGAAGAAAATTTTTAAAAGTACAAGTAAAGATTTTTTTTAAACGTTTGTAAATGGCGTGAATACTTTTTTTTATGTTAGTATAAATTAGTTTTCGGTATTTAGTGATAAATTATTGGGTGGGCTCAGCCCCTATTCACAATTTATCAGGGGGGGGCTCGAGCCCCACGGGCCCATATAACTCTACGCCTATGATTGCTGCACATACCAAATTATGCATAATGAACAAGCAATTTAACATTGGATCCGCAGTTACACAAAAAATCATTCATGAAGAACTGCATATGAATAAATTAGTTTCTCGTTGGATCCCCCATAATTTAACAGAATACCAGGAGTTTGTGAATCTGCAAAGAAACCCTAAAACTACTTAACGATGGTGGGTACAGCCTTATTTCTAAAACCGTAACCGGTGATGAAAGGTACATACCGTTTTTTGAAGATATCAACAATGGTGAAAAGACAACGAGCAATGAAAGAATGAATGTATGCCGTTTTTACTTCCTTGTACGTAGTATAAGGAAGTAATGTGATCCCGAAAAATTTTGGGGGCCAAATTTCGACTAAAAAACCGATTTTGACTACCTCTAAATTTAATTTTAAGAATTTTTTCGATGCATCTCATCGTAGGATAGCATGCACGATCATATAAACGCGTCTGCAACTCATTTTGACCAGCGGCCGGTCTATTGTGGTAAGTTTTTCCATGCCGTCTGTACGTACGTACGTACGTATGTATGTAACTCGCATATCTCAAAAACTATTGGTCGTAGAATGTTGAGATTTGATATTTAGGATTGTTCTATGATCTAGTTGTGCACCTCCCCTTTTGGTTGCAATCGAATGTATAGTTTATGTACAGGACCGCCCAAAAGATTCGAAATACATTACGCTCTATGGGCCGAAATTCATTAAACTCGCCTAACTCAAAAACTATTAGGCGTAGAATTTCGAAACTTCATATTTTGGATAGTTGTAACATCTAGTTGTGCACTTCCCCTTTTGGTTCCATTCGACTGGATAGTTTATCTATAGGACCGCCCAAAACATTCGAAATACATTACGCTCAATGGGCCGAAATTCATTAAACTCGCATATCTCAAAAACTATTAGGCGTAGAATGTTGAAACTTTATATTTAGGATTGTTGTAACATCTAGTTGTTCACTTCCCCTTTCGGTTCCATTCGACTGGATAGTTTATCTACAGAACCGCCTAAAAGATTCGAAATACATTACGCTCTATGGGCCGAAATTCATCAAAGCGTTTTTTAGAGGTATTGGGCTATTTCAAACGACTCAGAAGTGATATATGCTGTAAAGAGTTAGAAAATGAATTTCTCCATTAAAAAAGGTGTCTTTATTATTTACAGTTCTGCTACAGGAACACTCAAAAGATTTCCAATACATTACGGTCAATGGCAATTTTAGGGGCATTCATCCATTTCAAGCACAATACCGTCTTACCACATAAGTTAGGTAATGGTCCGACCACGGTCACGTGCCTCCCTGAAGAACTATGCCAAAAGTCGCCAAGCTTGGCGACTTTTTTGTGTACGTGTGTGCATATTTAACTCTCAAATCTCAAAAACTATTATGAAATTTCATATATAAGATTGTTGTAACATCTAGTTGTGCATCTCAATTTTTGGTTAAAATCTACTGGAGAGTTTATTTACAGGACCACCGAAAAGAATTTCAGTACTTTAATGTCTATGGACATCTTCAATATAATACAATTGTAGACAGTCATTGTTTGGTACATGCCCAAAATCTCGCCGGGTGTCCTCGACCTTGGCGAGTTTTGCCGAAATGTCGCCAAATTTGGCGATAGTCAGTCATTTGGTCCATGCCCAAAGTATCGCCATTTGTCATCGTTCTTGGCGAGTTTTGGCGATAATCTGTCATTGTTGGTCCATGCTTAATATCTCGCAAAATGTCGTCGACATTGACGAGTTTCGCCGAAATATCGCCAAATTTGGCGCCAAAAATTATTTCGTATTTTGTATAACTCTAAAACTTTAACCCGTAGAATTTTGAACTTTTGTATTTAGAACTATATTAAACTAACTAGACTATATTAATCTACTAACTTAGAACTATATTAATCTAACTGTTTTCAATATCTTTTTTGACAGCAATCCACTAAGAATTTATTTATAGGGTGAGCCAAATGACTTTAAATACATTAAGGTGTATGGATGCATTCAATTCATTGAAAGTCTGTGGTCAATGACTACTGTGGCTATCCCCAAAATCTCGCAAACTATCTCAAGTTTGTCGGCTTTTGGTGAAATATCGCCAAATAAAGTGTCAGAAGGAAATCTTTCAAATTGAACTCAGCTTGGCGATATCGAAATATTTGGCTAGAAATCGCTAAACCTTACTATTATTGATATTTTATCTCTTTCAAACAAATAAGTTTAGAGGAAGTGCGTAGAAAACATTTTTATTTAATAGACGTGCAAGGAAGTCATGTGTTGGACACATCAGATTTTTTTTTTTCGTGAATACGTCTTCAACTCAAAACCTTACATAATTTATCAGGGGTCGGTCCAGGAATATTTTCCAGGGTCCAATTTTTGTAAAAACTGCATATTTTTGTGAATTTCAATGCTTAATTTTGTGAATTTCAGCACTTATTTTTGTGAATTTTCAAACCAAATTTTAATAAAAGTCACTTTTTCTTTTTGTTAATTGATGAAACACATTAAAATGTAGGGTAAAATGCCAATGAAGGACATTTTTAATCGACTGTATTTTTGTGGGGTTGCATTTAAATCGATTGTAATTTTGTGAAAGAGCCACAAAACGGACCCAATTTTTGTTTGTATCGACCCCTGTCTCCCGCATATGCCGAGCTTTTGGTTAATGAAATCACGCTAAAAGTCGTTCCAGCTCCTCAAATTATTAAATATCTTTTTCCACATTACTTTTCTAAGCATATTTACAATACCACCCCCCCAAATAAATAAATAAATAAAAATAAAAGATAAAATAAAAAATAAATAAAAATAACGTACTGGACTCTTAAAAATTTAAAATTGTCTGTCCGAGTCGAGGAAAAACACGAACATTGAGCTCAGAATGCTGTAAATTTAACAGGTTGCTAACATTAAATAAAGTGCCACGGGAAGAGAGGTTACAGAAAATAGAAAATGTGCAGTGCAATCAGTTTCATTGTAATGTATTTCAAACCTCGCAAGAGAAGAGGCTTTTTAACAAGACATAAAATGATCGGTTTTTTTTTTTTTTTTTTTTTTTTTTTTTTTTTTTTTTTACCTACAAACTAAACTTAAGAACATGTCATCACTAAATGACCATTAAGATTCTGTGAAAAATTGGAGTGATTTAAATGCCGAACGCATCTCCCGTTAACTCAAAAATCAGCCACATCTGTGTTCACTTAGATAGACTAGGACCAGTTTTTCCCGCAAGCATATCGACTTTGTGAGAGAAGGGAGCTTTAAAAATTTTTGTATGTAACATGATGTTTTATATTTCAAGTCTGTTGTTAATCTTTCGCTACCTGGTTAGGGGGAAAATACCGACAAAGAACTCGGGAAATGTCCAAGAGGGTTGGAGGGATTATTGAATGAGCTGCAAAGAATGGATTACAAAGAGCTAAGCTAAATAGGTAAATGATGTCTGTGTGTCAAGTTTGGTTAAGTTAAATGAATTTTACCAGCCGAATATCTGTATCTTGCAGTGAAATATTAACTTGTTTTGTGTATGAGTACAGGTAAGTAGTTTTCGTAATTTTTGTGTCAAATCGGTAAATTTTAAATAAAGATTGAGTATTAGTCTGGAGAAAATACTACAATGTACTGATCATTTGGTTTTTTTGTCAGGAATTCGTTAAGGAGAAGACATCCATTATAGTTGCGTTTTAAGGGGGAAAATGTAGTTTTGTTTAAATTAAAAATGATGCCTCTTCTTACTCATTGGAAAAACCCTTTGAAAATCAAAGTCGGCCGCTTCAGTTTTTGACCGTCAAATGTTTCTTGACAGTCAAGTCCTGCTAATGTCCAGTGGCTGTGGAGTTTTTTTTTTTTTTTTTTTTTTGTAGTGAACACATAGATTTGCAATTTCAAATCCTTCCAATGAACTTTGTTTTGGACGTACACACAGACTCTACCTCTAAAAGCTGATTCGGTCCCCAGTCAGTGGCTGTGGAGTTGGTTTTATAAAAGGGGAAAAAAGTAATCCCTTTTATCTATTTTGTTAATTATATTTTTGCACTATTTACTTTTTGTTTTCAAGAGTTAAAAATAACTGATCTCAAATTTCATCCGTTTAAATACAGTATTTTTTCCATTGTTATAGAAGAAATATTTTATGATTTATTAATGACTATGTCATTTTATCTCTCGCCCCCTTTATTGAAAATTGTCCGGAAAATGTGTCCCAAAAATGCGACATAAAAGTAAGAATAAATTGTTGAGTAATGAATTGTTTATTTTTTTATATATGTCTTATCCTCCTGAATTCTGTATCCCTCAATAAACACTTATCTATTTAACTGTAACTGTGCTTGCGCACGCATTCTTTTTACTTCTTCTATACCTTTTTCACTTAGCGTAAATACGGGTTAAGACCCCTTAGAAAGACCTCCACGGAGGGCACCCCACCCATAGGCCTAGAGCCCGCGCGTAGCTAATCTGCCGTAATCCCACAAACACAAACAAATATACTTTTTCCCTTCTTGATGTTACCTTGTTATGTGATGTGCCTGTTTCTTCCGTTCAATTAATATGTTATGTTAAAATCTCACGTTTACTATGTTTGTGCCATAACTCTGCTAACATTTCTAAAAGGTTATGGACACCAGATGGATTAATTTATTTATCTGCTAATTTTTAACGTTCGTTTCAAGGCTGCATCATTCATCCTCAAAATGGCGACAGGAACTTGGCGAATTGAAACGCTGAATAAAGATAATTACGAAACATGGAAAATGCAAATGAAAGCGCTTTTAATAAAGAATGATGCCTGGATTTATGCATCAGGTTCAAAGCCTAAACCTGAAGTTTTGGAAAATGACGAAAAATCGCAAGAAGAGTTCGATACGTGGGTCTCCAAATGGACGAAAAAGCAAAAGCAGATATAATTCTATGTAAATCGCCATCTGAACTCGAACAAATAAAAAATTGTGACACTTCATCAGATGTCTTGAAAAAACTGGGAGAAATCTATCAGTGTAAAGGACCTGCTCGTAAAGCTGCGTGATGAAATCTTTAATTCAATATAAAATACCCGACTCGTCTAATGGAATTCACGACCATTTGAGAAAATTCTTCGACATAGTGGACAGACTTTCAGATATGGATATTTAAATAGACGACGACTTGCTGACTGTAATGCTGTTATATAGCCTCCCTTCTACTTTCGACAATTTCCGATGTGCTATGGAATCAAGAGATGAGCTTCCGAAGCCAGAAATACTCAGAATCAAATGCCAGGCGTAACGATGATAGACAAGCGGAAGACTCAGGTGCTTTCGTGGCTGCTCCTAGAAAACATGCGTCTAAAAATAAAAATTATGGAAAATACTCGGGCCAGGCGACTCATAAAATTAAGGATACATCAAGAATAACTTGTAAAAGGTATAAACGCATCGAGCACTGGGCTACCGAATGTGAAAGTGGAAAAAAGAATAATTTTAAACATAAGCCTAACAGCATGGATTCTTATCCACTCGGATGACTCGCCAATAGAGTTACCATGCGAAATACAGCAACCCTACGCGCCTAAAGCTCTCTCAACAATATCCAATAACGAAAAGCAAAATTTTTGGTGTGTTAAGATAGATACTAAAAATTATATAAGTTACTTCAGTTATCATCGACCCACTTTTGCATTTGCAAGGAAAGACCAGGAAACCCTCCTACTTCCAGTCGATGAAATAAATGTAAAGGAAGAATATAAGAAAAAGAAAAAGGAGTGAGAGATAAAATGACATAGTCCATTAATATCGTTTTAATATAGCAATAATGAAACTAAAAAATTAGGGGGGTTCAGGGGGGTCTCCCTTGACGAAGCACAAAGACCGAATTTATAGTTTATATATATATATATATATATTTAAGTGAAACCTCTCTGAGCGGCCACCCCACCGTACCGAGAATATTTGGCCGCTCGGAGGGGGTGGCCGCTCTCAAGAGTTTTATTTACTATTATAAGATAATTGCTATAATGCGTAATATAAACAAGTCTGGCACATATTCCTTATTTAAAATGTAATATAAAACTTATCTAAGGAGAAAATAGTACTTTATTTAATGCTTTCTTACATTTTTTTGAAAAAATGATACAATTTGTGTCCGTTTTAAGTTTTTACTTTTCTTTGAAACAACCATTTTTTCTAGTTTGTTTTTTACTTTAAAAATCGGATCTCTAACTGGTTAGTTTGTAACCGCTTCGGAATTTCCGATAATTTCATCGATTTTCCCTAAAGTCGCTTGTGTTGAAAGTTTAGCTTGCTCGCCATTACAAACATCGAGAAATTCCTCGTCAGACACGGAATTAGCCCCTGAAAGGGGGACAAAAATTCATTTGTAGGACAATTTCAATGCCTGATTGTCCAAGTGATTACCCATCTTAAGGGAGTGGGGAGAATACAAAAGAGATATAACAGATTCAATTCCATGTATTCCTGGGACTTATATTCGACATAAACCTGACCTTGAGTTTTTCCGCTCAAAATTACAGCATGGAGTGAGTAAAATTTCCTGAAAAATGAGATGGGCGATGAGGTGGCCGTTTAAGGGGGTCGGGTGGTCGCTGATAGAGGTTATTTTAACATCAAGTCTATGAGTCAAAAAATCCGTGCCATGAAAAATTGGCCGTTTAGAGGGGTGACCGCTCGGAGAGGTTTCACTATATATATATATACACTGCTGGCCACCCAAATTGCAACACCAAGAAAAACAAGAGATATCACAACAAAATTTATTGTGTAGATAACATGTTGACCAAGTAACAAATGATTAAATTTACAGCATTCTATGAAGCGTGGTTCCTGCCAAAATCAGTACCCAGAGTAGCCGCCGTTGTTGGAGATCACAGCTGCCACACGCCTCGGCATTGATTCAAAGAGACTTTGAATGTGTTCTTGGGGTACAGCAGACCAAGCAGCTTCCACACGTTGCCAAAGTTGATCTGGTGTGACAGCTGGGGATGAACTCTGGGTCAGTCGTTGAGCAACCATGGACCACATGTTTTCTATCGGCGAAAGATCCGGAGAGCGCGCCGGCCAGGGAAGCAATTCAATCTGGTGATTGACGAAGAACCCTTGGACAATGCGTGCCACGTGTGGCCGTGCATTATCCTGCTGAAATATGGCTGTTGGCAAGCCCTGAAGGTAAGAAAGGACAACTGGCTCCAACACCTCGGAGATGTAGCGCTGGCTGGTTAAAGTACCGGCAATGCGTACTAGAGGAGTGCGAGAGAGATATCCGATACCGCCCCATACCATAATACCCGGTGCAGGACCAGTGTGACGGTGCATAATGCAGCTGTTCAGCATCCTCTCTCCACGGTGTCTCCAGACTCGAATCCGACCGTCGTGGTGTTGCATACAGAAGCGTGACTCGTCAGTAAAGAGAATTTCATTCCATTCTGTCGTCCACATCCTTCTTTCATCGCACCATTGGCGGCGGAGACGTCTGTGGTTCCGCGTCAGAGGTAGACAAAGCAACGGACGTCTTGCGGACAGACCATTCTGCTGTAAACGACGTCGAATGGTACGCGCAGACACTGGATGATGCGTTACAGACTGAATCTGCTGTGATATGGTTCGTGATGTGACTGAGCGGTCCGTCACTGCCATGCGTACAATCTGCCTGTCATCACGTGACGTGGTGCACTGAGGTCGATGCGGTCGATCACGTCTGTCCGTCGTACCCTCCTGCACCCAACGATCACATATCCGCATCACAGTTGTTTGGTTTCGTCCAATACGACGACCGATTTCCCTGAAAGATAACCCACAATCTCGGTATGCCACTATCCTTCCTCTGTCAAACTCGGATACTTGATCAAAAGATGATCGTTGTTTCCTACGAGGCATAATTTATCGTTTTTTTGAAAAAAAAGCAAGAAAAACACAATTGCTGTACTTGAAACCGTCGAAATCTCCAAGCCTTAAATAGCGCTTTGAGGTGGCGCCACAGGCGCGCTTGATGTGCGTCTGCGCTGAAATTCTAATCATTTGCATATCTCACCTCAGCTAATGCATGTTGTAAATTTCATATTATTTGCATGCTTCCTTCAGGGTGTTGCATTTACGATGGCCAGCAGTGTATATGCATGTGTGTGTACGGGCACGCATACATGGATTTTCATTTAAAATGACTTTTGCCCCCCCAGTTTCGAAGCCCAAGTTACCCCCATGGATAACTCACCAATATGCAAAGAAGCATCAGTATCACAATTAAACAAATAATCATTCTCACCATTATTTTCTGTTATTTCATGCACCCTTTTACTCTGAGAAAGATTAGTATTCTTACGTTTAAATTCACACTGCCGGGCGAAATGCCCCCTTGCCCCGCAGGCTCTGAAGTTTACATTAAAAGCTGGGCAATTCCTATACTCTAGTTGTGTTCCACAACGCCAACATTTGACCCTAGGTCCGTTATCAAATTACTACTTTAGTTTCCTTTACAGAACCATTCATTTTCGATTTTGGAAACTTAACATTAGCTTTTTGTTTAGATTTAACTTTTCTCAGCGATAAAATATCTTTTTCACTAGAACCAGCAATCACATTCATTTCTTTTAACTGAAGAGTAGCCTGCTCGCTGGCACGGCAAATATCGACAGCTTTTTGCAAATTAAGCTCTCTTTCTGATAATAATAATTCACGGACCTTGTCCGAACAAATGCCACGAACAATTTGATCTCGCAACAAACTGTCTTGCAAAGTTGAAAAATGAAAGTCATTAATCTTCGTTCTTAACTTAGTCAAATAACAATAAAAAGTTTCTTGCTTACCTTGAATACAGGTGGAAAACATATACCTCATGTAGGTTTCATTCTGTTGGGGACTGGAGTAAGAATCAAATTTTTGTTTAATAGTATCCAAAGACTTCCCCTCTTCCTCTGTTAAGCCGAAGGTATTAAAAATAAGAATAACCGACGGTCCTATAGCAGACAAAAATGTCGCCGCTTGAACTTCTGCTGGTTTACTATTCAGCTGGGTAGCCACTGCATAAAAATCGAATGTCAGCTTCCACAGTTTCCATTTTGCTGACATTCCATCATCGGTAACTTCCAACTCTCGTGGAAGACGTGCAGCAACAGATTCGTTCACATTATTCGGCATATTTTCAATAAATAAAATTAATCTTTCCTTTAAAAACTAATAACTAATATGACTATAACACACTAACACCAATAAATTTCACCTCTATCCTGACACCATGTCTTATAATGAGGACTCTACACAAAAACACGCGAGTTCGAGATGATAGAGCCTCACCATGGCACAGTGGTTATGCCACTGAAAATGGTAGATGGCCGAAGTGTGAAGGTCCCGGGTTCGGGTCCCATCGCGCGGCTGTCGATCTAACGGTCTAGAGTTTTGGTAGGTTTTCTCCAGATGTAACTTGAATACGCGTTAGAGCCCCTTAGAAAGTGCTGCTACCAAGGCACCCCCCCCCTTGGCAGATCGCCCTAGTGTATCGTTGCCGTAATCAATCACAATCACAATCACACAATCGAGATGATAGATGTGTGGCGGCACAAGATCATCTCCGCGCACACAACACCCGGCAATTGAAGGCCGGTCGAATGGGTACCTTTTGGCTGAGCCGGATTGCGCCTCATTCTACCAACCATCCCTAGTAGCAGTAACCCATCGGTCGATGAGAGGCGGGTGAGTTTAATCCGAGGAGAAGAAGCAGTGGCCGATCACGGCTTTTCATCCAAAAAAGGGGAAATTTCATCGGCAACTGGTACAAAATGTCCGCTTGGGGGGCCATAAAGCCGATCATCGTTTTCCGATGACTCCGATGAAATAACTAAAAGGAACCGATGAGAAACCGATAAACTCTTTAAAATATATTTGTTAATAAAAAATAAACGACTGGCAGCAAAATTTTCAAAAAATGTCCTTTCCGTTTATTATGTTTTCGTTTTTTGGATGCTAACTTTCCGTTTTTCTGGAAAAAAAATTCTTCCTCCACCGGACCCGAACCCTGAGTGTGCAGAATCAAATCGTAGCGCGCTACCACGAGTCCATCCAGACTTAGCATGTGCTAGCCAAAGATCGAACTACCGGTTATTTTCGTCACAGATTGGGACTTGGGTGAAATTTTGACAAAGTGCTGTTCAGCTATTAATAATAGTGAAATTATTCGATTGGTAACAAATTAATTTCACTTTTTACCAATGTATGTAAGTAGCAACAACATTCAAAATTAATAATCAAAAAACAATATTGAGAATTGTATAGGAATTTTAGTGTGATTTTAACTTTCATATTTCTTGGATAACTTTTAAAAATTAACTGATTTCTCTTCTTGCTGTTTATATTAAGGAGGTTTCAAAAGAGTTGCTCATTTTAATGAAGTTTCCGTTATTCTTATAATGCAGCTGACGCTCAAACAGATTTTCTTTTCTTTTTTTTTTAAACACATTTTTTAAAATTATTTGAATATTACAAACGATTTTATATAATAAACGCTTACTTTTTTTGTAAATATTTCCTTTAAATTTTGTGGGGGGGCAAGGGGGGATATCACCTCCCCCCTGCCCTGTCCCAACCCCAATATAAGAAATTTGAAGTAAATTATGTCATTCATTCAAGAATTGTTCAAAATTTCCCTTAGATTAGAAAAGGAACATTAAACCACTGGGACACCTGCAAGGCCCGATGACTATAGAGCTGCAGTTTCGTATAAGATATTGTTTGTCGGTTTCCTATCGGCGAAACTGCTCGTCTGGATCATTTCTATCCATGAATAAAAATTCATCTATTGCAGAAAAACAAAAGTGCACTTGCCGATGACTGAATTAGATGAGTCGATGAACGACCGAGCAGAAAACAAGCAGTCATTGCTACTAGGGATCAGTCCCTGGGTTCAAACCCAGCTCTCACCACAAGCTCCCCCCTTCATTGGCGACCCGGACAACGAACACGCATTCTCCTTCTCGCCTACAGCGACAGATGGCGCCAGCACTGCCCTCTTCCATCTCTCGCTTAGCTCTTTCAAGAAAGTCCGCAACGAGCGGCAGCGATCTCACCAAAGTCCGCAACGAGCAGCAGCAACCTTAAAAAGTCCGCAACGAGCGGCAGCGACCTCACAAAAGTCCACAACGAGTGGCAGCGACCTCACAAAAGTCCACACCCAGGTAGCACACATACGTTGGGGCAACGTATGAATGCATACGTTGGGACAACGTTGAAATGACACGTTGGCTTACGGTTATCCAACGGTTGGCAACTGGTTATTTCTTACGTTGGGCCAACGTATGCTCCAACGTTTTGGGGACATATTTCCAACCGTTGGTCTAACATATGAATGCATACGTTGGGCTAACGTATAAATACATACGTTGGGCTAACGTATAAATGCATACGTTATGTTAACGTATAAATGCATACGCTGGGTTAACGTGTAAATGTATACATTGGGGCAGCGTAAAATCTGTATGTTGTCACTATTATCCAACTGTTGGATATTGGTTATTTTTAACATTTAGCTATCATAATTGTTAACCGTTACATTTATAAGTTAGTTTCATATGTTAGGCCAATGCAGAAACCTAATGTTGGATAATTATATTTGACGAATATTTGACAAATTGATGTGCTATTTCATAACATTTCTATAGATATATGAAAAACTGTCAAATTTGAAATTAAAGTTTTTAATTATTTTACTAACAGCAAATGCAGTGACGGATTCAGATAAGTTTTAAGAGACGGCAGATATGTAGAACGAAGCATATTATCATATAGTCACATTTTCTCTTTCATCAAATATGGTTCCACCTCAACAGTGGGTTTCTGTGCGCTTAGGAGGAGGGCGAGCGGACACCCCCCCCCCTAAAAAGTACTTTTGTCGACAAAATCGTCAGTTGCCAAAGGACTGTCAGCAAATTTCAGCTTTAATCACCAATCTGTAAAATGCTCAGTGTATAAATTACCAGTTCTGCCGACAGTTTATTATAAGTTATACTATATCATGAACATAGTCTTGTTACGATTTTCATTTTAGTGATTTCTGTGCCAGTAAACAAGTCCCTTTTGTCCCCTCAAGCCAGCTTCATTCCAGATCCTGTAATGTAGTGTGCATTTGAGGCAAACATGCACATTAAGTATCTGCCTGGGTTGGGGGGGTGCCTCGGGCGAAGGACTTTTAGGGGATTTAATGCGTATTCACGCTACATCTGGAGGAAACCGCCCAAGAGGCCAGAAAATCGGTGTATATTTTTGAAAGCATATTGGTATATATCGTCAGAAAATTTTGTCTTTACACCCCCCCCCCCTCCCAAAAAATTTTGGGGGCCAAATTTCGACAAAAAATCCGATTTTGACTACCTCTAAATTTAATTTTAAGAATTTTTTCGATGCATCTCATCGTAGACTAGCATGCACGATCATATTAACGCGTCTGCAACTCATTTTGACCAGCGGCTAGTTTATTGTGGTCAGTTTTTCCATGCCGTTGTACGTACGTACGTAGGTACGTACGTACGTACGTATGTATGTAACTCGCATATCTCAAAAACTATTTGTCGTAGAATGTTGAGATTTGAGATTTAGGATTGTTCTTTGATCTAGTTGTGCACCTCCCCTTTTGGTCGCAATCGAATGAATAGTTTATGTACAGGACCGCACAAAAGATTCGAAATACATTACGCTCTATGGGCCGAAATTCATTAAACTCGCATATCTCAAAAACTATGAGGCATAGAATGTTGAAACTTTATATTTAGGATTGTTGTAACATCTTGTTGTGCACCTCCCCTTTCGGTTCCATTCGACTGGATAGTTTATCTACAGAACCGCCTAAAAGATTCGAAATACATTACGCTCTATGGGCCGAAATTCATCAAAGCGTTTTTTAGAGGTATTGGGCTATTTCAAACGACTCAGAAGTGATATATGCTGTAAAGAGTTAGAAAATGAATTTCTCCATTAAAAAAAGTGTCTTTATCATTTACAGTTCTGCTACAGGAACACTCAAAAGATTTCCAATACATTACGGTCAATGGCAATTTTAGGAGATTCATCCATTTTAAGCACAATACCGTCCTACCACATAAGTTAGGTAATGGTCCGACCACGGTCACGTGCCTCCCTCAAGAACTATGCCAAAAGTCGCCAAGCTTGGCGACTTTTTTGTGTACGTGTGTGCATATTTAACTCTCAAATCTCAAAAACTATTATGAAATTTCATATATAAGATTGTTGTAACATCTAGTTGTGCATCTCAATTTTTGGTTAAAATCTACTGGAGAGTTTATTTACAGGACCACCGAAAAGAATTTCAGTACTTTAATGTCTATGGACATCTTCAATATAATACAATTGTAGACAGTCATTGTTTGGTACATGCCCAAAATCTCGCCGGGTGTCCTCGACCTTGGCGAGTTTTGCCGAAATGTCGCCAAATTTGGCGATAGTCAGTCATTTGGTCCATGCCCAAAGTATCGCCATTTGTCATCGTTCTTGGCGAGTTTTGGCGATAATCTGTCATTGTTGGTCCATGCTTAATATCTCGCAAAATGTCGTCGACATTGACGAGTTTCGCCGAAATATCGCCAAATTTGGCGCCAAAAATTATTTCGTATTTTGTATAACTCTAAAACTTTAACCCATAGAATTTTGAACTTTTGTATTTAGAACTATATTATAATATCTAACGGTTTTCAATATCTTTTTTGACAGCAATCGACTGGGAATTTATTTACAGGGTGATCCAAATGACTTTAAATACATTAAGGTGTATGGATGCATTCAATTCATTGAAAGTCTGTGGTCAATGACTACTTTGGCTATCCTCAAAATCTCGCAAACTATTTCAAGTTTGTCGGCTTTTGGTGAAATATCGCCAAATAAAGTGTCAGAAAGAAATCTTTCAAATTGAACTCAGCTTGGCGATATCGAAATGTTTGGCTAGAAATCGCTATATCTTACTATTATTGATATTTTATATCTTTCAAACAAATAAGTTTAGAGGAAGTGCGTAAAAAACATTTTTGATTTAATAGACGTGCAAGGAAGTCATATGTTGGACACATCAGATTTTTTTTTTTTTAGAAGGGAGGGGCAGAAGGCAGTTACTGCTAACTTGTACACCACAAAGTGTCATCAAGAAATTCTTCAAGAAGTTAATAAAGGGGACTCGTGTTTTATCATGACAATGTATCTTCTTATACATCAAGATTGACAGTGGAATTTCTTGAACAAAAACATACCAAAATGATAGAATATCCCCCTATTCCCCTGATCTTGATATCTTTTGGCTATCTTAATCAAGGGCGGCTTCAGTGAGAGGGCTGTGGGCACCCTCCAAAATTTTGTTTTACGGCTTTACATTCGAATGCTTCATGATTTCATGCGTTCAATTTGCAATTTGAACAATTTAGAGACCTCAATATCCCCCTCCCAGAATTCAGTCTATAGTCGCCCTTGCTTAATCTTAAGAAAAATTTGCATTGTGGCCGTTATCACTCCGAAGGTGAGATTGATGAAGTTGTAAAAGCATATTTTGCATCGATTTTTAGAAATGGATGGCTTGAGGCTTTTAAACTTTGTGTGAAATTCTCTTACAAAAGAGGGGGTTATTTTGAATACTTCCAAAATTTTCTAAGTTTGACTTGTATCATTTAGCTGTACCTGAAAAGTTTCTAAGTGACCCTCGTATTTTTCTCATTTCGGCGCCCCTCCGAAAAATCGGACTGTGCGACCGCACACGTCGCACAGGCCTTAGGCCGGCCCTGAATAGAGTATCACATATAAAACTTTAATAACCTTAACTTACTATTAATATACATAACTTTTTCAAAACATCTGCATTAAACTCTTTAATGTGAAATCTTCTAGGGGGGCAGATGATGCTGCAAGGTGGGGCTCAGCCCCATCTGGCACTCTATTGGCTACGGGCCTGTAACAACCTTGCACGATACGGAGAAGAGGAAATAAGGAATATGTGCACTCGTTTTAATATTGGTGATGATCGTTTAGTGATTGGCGGCTTCAGAGAGTTTTTTGAGTCAGGTGGAAAAATTATTCCTACAAATCTAAGACTGCTCATGAATATCCTAAAAGTAATTCCTTGTAGTAATAGTGAATGTGAACGAGGTTTCAGTGCCATGAATTCAATTATCACTTCGTTGAGCTCAAAAATTTTAATGAAGCATGTGCCATCTTCAATGTTTATTAAACTGAATGGCCCTCCGTTTCAAAAATGGGATGCTATACCATATATCAAAACGTGGTTACTTCAACATAGAAATGCTGAAGATAACCAGTCTGCTCGTGTGAATCACGAGTCTCCCACAAGCCATATTAAAGCAAAAGAGGAACTGCGGTCGTTGTTTTCAATGAATTGCTTTTCCTACTTTTTACTTGTAAGCAGATAAATTTGAATGTAGTAAACTCATTATTAGAAAAAAAGTTGCCCCCGCATCTTCTTACAAAAAATTTCGTGAGCGGCGAACTTTTTTAGCGCCCGGCACTTTTTATTTTAAGACTGCGCCGCTGCATTTAAATGTGTCAGAAATGATGTTAAAATTAATTTGTTTCCAGTGAAGCTCAATATCTTTTTAAGTGAAGCAAACATTGTACAGCCATTTCTTCAAACATACCAAACAGATAAACCTATGCTGCCACACTACCTATGCTCCTACTAACTCTTAATTTTAAAATTTAGTTCTTAATAAATTTAATGGTTTACTTAAAAAAAGTAGAGATTTATAGTACAGAACTGGCTAGTCTCAAAATTTCAGTACTACTAATTCTAAATATTTTTTATTTAGAGACATTAATTCTGCGGTTAAACCAAAGATAAAACTTTTTTTTTTTGTCTTTTAGTTTTTATCTTTTAGATATTCATTCATGAAATTAATAAATATTTATTGATTTAAAAATATTAAATTTTTGGTTTTGAAAAATAAAGTTCATTAGTGATTAAAAAACCACTGTGATATTGCGTGTATACAATATAAACAATTTTGATAGAATTCCTTGGAAATTTCTTAGACTCCTTGGATTTTCCCTTCTGAAATGTGTACGAACCCTTTGAAAAATTTACCTTTCCCACCGTTTGGATTCTTTCTGAAATTTTTTCTGGGTACTGCATTTTTTGTTCCGCAGTGTGTTAAAAATAATCTTGTGTGTGTCTCTTATTGCTGTCTTCAGAATACTGATTCAGTGCACCTAGATAATCAATTGACAAAATAATGCAGGCATGCAACAGTCACATTTTATATATACAGTCGCCTCGCGATTTAACGACTTTCAAGGGACCTCGCCAAGCAGGACTTTAAATCAAATGGTCATTAAAGCGAAAGTTTATAAAAGTTATTAGAAAGCGGTCAAAGACGTCACCACCCTAGTAACAATAACCCATCGGTCGATGAGAGGCGGGTGAGTTTAATCCGAATTGAAGGAGCAATGGCCGATCACGGCTTTTCGTCCAAAAAAGGGGAAACTATTTCATCGGCAACTGGTACAAAATGTCCACTCGGGCGGCAATAAAGCCGATCATCGTTTCCCGATGACTCCCCTGAAATAACGAAAAGAAACCGATAAACTGTTTAAAATACGTTTGTTAATAAAAAATAAACGACTGGCAGCAAAATTTTCAAAAAATGTCCGTTCTGTTTATTATGTTTTCGTTTTTTGAGTGCTAACGTTCCGTTTTTCTGAAAAAATAAAAAAGTAAAAAAAATTCTTCCTCCACCGGGCCCGAACCCTGAGCGTACGGTGTTACAGACTAGCGCTCTATCACAAGGCCATCTATACTTATCATGCATCGGCCAAATATTGAAGTACGGGTTATTTTAGCTCATATTGGGACTTTGAAATTTTGACAAAGTGCTGTTCAGACAATTGAACCAAATGAATTGAACCAAAAATAAATAAAAAAATAAAAATAAGAGCCTAATTATCCTTAAAAATGTTTTTTAGGCCGTCGTACGCTCTCACTTTCGCGCCCGCCAACAGCGCAGTATTCATACCCCTGCCTTGTTACCACGTCAATGAAGATGATTTACGTATTTATATGCGCGAGTTAAATAGTCTCCTCTTTAAAAAATGGATTTAAAAAAAAAAAAAAAAAAAAAAAAAAAAAAACGAGTTTTCCTAGCTTAACCGGCGACATCACTCATCGAATTTGGCACCGATTAAAATCATATATTCGTCGAGAAATTTTACGAATTTATGTTAGGAATAGTTCTGACGCGTGCTCACGTTTTATATGTAGGAAACCGAATAAAACTACAGACTGTTGGATCGACAGCCATGCGGCAGGTCCGAACGAGGGACCTTAACACCAGTGCCGGATTAACAATATAGCAGATGTAGCAAATGCTACGGGCCCCGCGCTTTTGGGGGCCCCGCGCCTTTACCTTGAAAGTTTTCGTCTTTCCCAAGATCTAGCTTTTTTGACACTTTCCAACAAGGTAGAAAAGTGTTTAAGATTTCGGTTTGTCTGTCTGTCCGTCCTTCATATAACTCGCGGCAGTAGGCATCGATTTCTACGAAATTTATATATGTTATTCATATCTGCAGTACCATGTACCCTATTGAAAAGGGTCTATGTAGCATTAATAGTTTTTCTACAGGAGCACTCAAAATATTCCCAACGAGCTGAAGTACCCGTCCTCGACGGGTTAGTGAATGAAAATTTCCAAAAAGCAAGAACTTTCGTCAGCATTGTAGGAGTACACAGAATGGATGTAGTATGTTGCCAAAGTAAAGAAAGCGAAGTTATAATTTTCATGTATTGTTAAAATATTACAGGTTAGAGTGTAACTAAGTAATATCATTTCATTCGCTTTAGTCGTAATTATGTGATGCGCGAACGAATATTTACGCATATTGAAATAATTTTCGCAAAATATTAAAATTTAATCAACATTTTTGAAAAATTTCAAGCCTAGAATTTGAGTTGAGTGACAACCTATCCTGTCACCCAAATTCGTTTCATTCCCTGCAGTCTTTATTTCGTGATGCTGGAAGAAATTTTCAGCATTTTAAAACGATTTTCAAAAAATCTCAAAATGTAAGCAAAATATTTTTAAAATTCAACGCCTATAAATTAAGATTAGCAACTACCTATCATATCACTCAATTTCGTATCATTTGTATTAGTCGTTATTACGTGATGTTTGAAGAAATATAAACGTATTTTGAGAGAATTTTCACAAAATCTCAAAATCTAATAAAAATGTTTAAAAATTGGACTCCTATAGTTTATGTTGAGCAACCATCTATCGTGTGACCAAATTTCATATCATTCGCTTTAGTCGTTATTACGTAATACGGGAACAAAGATTCACTCAGTTTTAAACGATTTTCACAAAATCTCGAAATCTGATGGATTTTTTTTTAATTAGATGCTTATAGTTTAAGGTGAGTGACCACCTATCATTTCACCAAATATCATTTTTTCACCTTTGCAGTTATTACGTGATGTGAGAACACAAATTTACGCAGTTTGAAATGATTTTCGCAAAATTTCAAAATCTAATCAAGATTTTTAAAAAATTCGACGCCTATGTTTTAAGTTGAGTGACCACCTATCATGACACCCAATTTCATATCATTCGCTTCAGTCGTTTTTACGTGATGCTTGAATACAAATTTATGCAGCTTGAAAGGATTTTCGCAAAATCTCAAAATCCAATCAGGATTTTTTAAAAATTGGACGCCTATGTTTTAAGTTGAGTGACCACCTATCATAACACCCAATTTCATATCATTCGCTTAAGTCGTTTTTACGTGATGCTTGAATATAAATTTATGCAGCTTGAAAGGATTTTCGCAAAATCTCAAAATCCAATCAGGATTTTTTAAAAATTGGACGCCTATGTTTTAAGTTGAGTGACCACCTATCATGACACCCAATTTCATATCATTCGCTTCAGTCGTTTTTGCGTGATGCTTGAACACAAATTTACGCAGTTTGAAACGATTTTCGCAAAATCTGAAAATCTAATCAAGATTTTTTAAAAATTCGACGCCTATGTTTTAAGTTGAGTGACCACCTATCATGACACCAAATTTCATATCATTCGCGTCAGTCATTTTTACGTGATGCTTGAACAAAAAAAGCGTCACGGACAGAATGACAGAATGACAGACAGACAAACTTTTTTTTGAGGGTCGCATCGGATTCCCGGGTGCTTGAAACGGATAGAAATCGCAAAATTTTTGAATTCCAAGAAATGTACAGACAAAAGTCTAATTTTATTTATATAGATACATTTCCCTCTATGGGAAGTTATTCTTTAAAGCGTATCATCCTACTATACAGTTACGCTGAACCCTGACTTCAAGATAAAACTTTTATCCGCCATGACTGCAAAAAGATTACAAAGTCAAGGACAAAAAGCTTAACAACTTCTACATCGTTTGTACGATCCGCTTGAAATTTTTCACAACTATGTAAAAAAATATAGAAAAAATCTGCCAGTTTTAAAAATCTGAAAATCCACCCGTTCCCTCATTTTGAAGCGATTTTTCGCTATTTTCAGTTCCATTTCGTTTCCGAGAGTCAAAAAAAGTGAATCATTTGCGTGACAAAATGACCTATTTCAAGTGAAAATTATGTCATTCAATTGGAGGATTCCAATACGTTTAAAATAATTTCTCCCGATTACACAGTTTATTATTATTTTTTCCCTCACAAATAAATCGTCTGCTGGATATTCGAATGTTTATGTATAATAAACGAAAGCTTTCGACTGCGAAAAGATTCCGCGCGTTTCCAGATGAGCATGAGATTCGATTTGGGTCTGTAATAAAAATTGAATATGAACTTATTTATTTTAGGTGGATGAAAATTAAATATATTGAATGAAAGACAAATTTCCTTAAAATGTTTTTTTCTCGCGCCCGTTGTAATTGCCTCCACAAAAGGCTTTGACTTCTAGTTTTAGAGATATTCTGCTCTTTGAAATGAAACAAAATTGGATGTTATTAAGGATTACAAAATGAAGCTTTCCATCGAAAATAGTGTCTGTATAGTTAAAAGTTTTTCTATACGGGAGCACTCAAAATAATTTCAATACAATACGGTCAATGGCAGTTTAGAGACAGGCATCTATTTTAAGCATATAATACTATCCTACAATATGATTAGCGAATAAATAATCCGACTACGATCGTGTGCCTCCCTCAAAAATTGCGCCAAAAGTCGGCAATGTTGGCGACTTTTGCGATAAATTGCCAAATGGGGGTGCGAAAAAATGCTTTGAAAAATGAACCGAACTTGGCGATATTTTTATTATTTTACGATAAATCGAAAAAGGTATTTACGTATTATCCCGGCGACCATTAACGCCAAACTATTTTTTCCTCAAATTTTCTGGCGAATTGTTGGCAATCGTATTCCGAACCATCAATAATTTCATGTGTACGGCATTTATCTTGGCGAAAAAGTTTCTCGTCTTGGCGGATCGCCGGGATAATATGTAAGTACCTCGAAATATGTCTAATGTGATTATATTAAGCTATGACAATTTTTTTGGGAATTTTGAAAATTCGTTACTCGCACTGTAATTAACCGATTTATTGTATTGTGTTTTGTTAAGGACTACCTGCCTAAGAGTAGGAGGGGTCTCCGACCGACGAAAATCTGTTAATGCATTAGAATCCAAAACGGGTTATCGGATTTACACGGAACAAAATTGCAAACTTTGATTCTTTAGCCCGTGGAAAATTAATTTGAAACTGTTAACCCTTAAAAGAGTAAATTTCTCGCTCTCTGTGTTCGTCCGATACCGTTATGTTGTATAAAAGGATTATTTATCTATTTTTAACTTACCAGCAAGTTTAAGAGGTCCTTATGATTTCGGTTATTTGTTTGTTGGGATGTCCACCCATCCAGTGTTTTAACTGCTGTGGATATACATCGATTTGTGCGAAATTTATGTTTTTTCTAAGTACAGTACCATGTACCATATTGAAAATGGTGTATGTAGCATTTATAGTTCTTTCACAGGAGAAAAAATCCAATGTATAGCACAGTCTAAAACAGAACTAAAAAATTAGGGGGGGGGGAGGTTCAGAGGGGTCTCCCCCTGTATCTGTTGATACATGAATGACTGTATCAACAGTCATTCTTGAAAACATATTTTAGAGATATTCGATTTTTGAAAGAAAACAAGTTGGCATATATATTACTAAGGCTCTCGAAATGATACTATCCATAGAGAATAACGTCCGTATTACGAATAGTTCTTCTACAGGAGCACTCAAAAGAATTCTCATACATTACAGTCTGTGTCATTTGAGAGACACTAATACATTTCTAGCACAAGACAATGAGTATAAAATTTTTATCTTCTTCAGTTAAACGCTAAAAAAAAATTAAAGGTCTTTTACAGGGTCTCGTAAAATCGCATTTATAGTGATAATACAACATTTTTTTATCTACGAAATCTCACCAGTTTTAAGAAAAATACATCGCAGATTTGTCGCCAAAATATTTTTGTATTGGAAAGTGTTTTATAATCTATGAGCTTGGCATGATTTATCTTTCTTGATATTTTAAGGCAACAGATAAATCTTGTAATTTTTTTTTTCTTTCGTTCTTTAAGATAAGACAATTTCTGAAGCTCTATATAATGGAACTGTAAATCAGTTGTAGACAACTCATTGAAAGAATATATGTATAACTCGGCTGTTCGAGCCACGTCAGGGGGAGACCCCCCCCCCTCATTTTTTAGTTTCATGATTGCCATATTAAAACGATATTAATGGACTATGCCATTTTATCTCTCATCTATCGCGTATTTCGCCTGGTAACCCTATGTTGAAATTTTTATGATTGTAACCTATTTATAGAAAATACATGTGATGCACATTCTACAGCTTACGAAATAGTGTAGCAATAGATTAAAGCTGTTGTGAACTAATAGTATTTAAACAAACGGATGAAATTTTTAAACAATCATTTTATCAAATAAATGCAACCTTAAGGAGCTTATAGAAATCGGTGGTTTACGTCAGGGGCGTAGCCAGGGGGGGGGGAATTTGGGATATATCCCCCCCCCCGAAATTTTTGGATTAGTGATGAAATTTCGTCTATTTATACACATATAAGTTCATATCCCCCCCTCCGAAAAATTTTCCAGGCGCATATCCCCCCCCGAAAATTTTTCCTGGCTACGCGCCTGGTTTACGTAACACATACTAACATTTTCAGCGGACATTTATTCTTACTTTTATGTCGCGTTTTCGTAACGCATTTTCGAGTCTCATTTTTATGTCACATTTTCAAAAGGGAGTGAGCGATAAAATTACATAGTCATTAATACATTTAATGTGGCTGTTGCATGCCTGCATTATTTAGTCAACTCATTACCTAGGCGAAACTGAATGAGTATTCTAAAGTCAGCATTGAGGACACACACAAGAGTATATTTAACAATACTGTGGAACAAAAACACAGTTCTCAGAAAAAAATTTCAGGGAGTGTCCAAAAGGGGGAAATAAAAGAAAGACAAAAAGAAAGAAAGGCTGTATCAAAATATTTTTGTTGACTAAAAGCGAAACTCGGACAAACGGAGGAGGGGGTATCCAGATCCTTGCACCACCCACCTATGGCCTTTAAAAAATGGATTCCTTACCAATAATGTTACATTTTTGTCTTTATTTGAAGAATGAATCCAGAAATAAAGAAAATATAGAAAGAAAACTAAGTGCCGAAACAAAAGAACAGAATTCGGGGCAGATCAAGGGCAAATTAAAGGGAAGGGGTCGGAGGAGGCGACCGCCTCTCCCGAGAAAAATGAAATTAATGTAAACGATCCCAACTTACTTCCATAAAATTAATATGTATATATATATGTATGTGAATCTTCCATCCAAGCCTTCACCCACAAAATTATATTAATCCGTCACAACAGGCCGGATAATTCATTAGGCTGTAGTCTATCTGTCCCGATCATTTCAGGGACTTTTCAGTAAGAAGTCGAATGAATTTTTTAATGAAGTTGTAATCAAACTTTTCAAAATGACTCAATAGAACGGAAATATTTGTGGCTATTTCTGAAGATGTTCTCTGGAACGCGAGTTGACCTTCTGCATTTCCCCGAGAGCTCTGATCCATAGGATTAAAGGTGGATTCATATCTGCCGCGCCGCATCGCAACCTTGCCGTACTGTTTCGCCGTTTTGGACCGTTGGCTATCCTCGCGGCGAGCTTGCCTTGCCGCAAGTAAATACAGCAATGCTCTTAAGTAATTGGCTGTAGCTGTAAAAGCTCTTCTGTAATTGGCTGTAGCTTTGCGGCCGCTGCGGAATATCTGTTCTCGCCAGATAATGCGCAAACCCTCGGCGCTCGCCGCGCGGGCGCCGTGTTGCTCCGCCACGTGACGTCATTGCGGCGTATTAGCGGCGCGGTACGGCCAGTATGAATCCGGCTTAAGATTGTAGGAAAAAAGCGACCCATAATAAAGATATTCCCCCACGAAACAATAATTTTTATTTAAATATTGGACATAAAGTTATTTTGCTTTGCAGTAAATATGAGAATGGTATTTTAAATGGATGTTGGGCAGCCCCAAAGTTCTTTTGTTTTAGGGGGTGGCTTTGGCGAAATTCGAAGGTGTACTAGGGTGTAATCCATCTTAGAAGGCTTTTGGTAGTTGGCTTCCTCTGTTTTTACTTAATTATTTATTTTACATTTTACAATATTTAAACAAAAGCGAATTATTTTTTGAAACAATAATAATATATAGAATGTAAGTCCTTTTTTTTATAATTGGGGAATCCACTATTACGATAAATTATCTTATTAATCTCGGAAATTAACCACGTTAGATATAAAAGAATTGATTTTTGGCCGGTTAAAACCACAGGTCAAGAGCGCTAATGCCAGTACGTTCGTTCAAATAAAATAATTAGAACCGAGAGGATCTTCGCACAAAGACAAGACGGTCGGGGTATCCGAGAAGCCATAACCCCAGGCAAACTGAAAACAAAGAGAATTTTCGGATACTCTTGATCCACAAAGAAACTCACAAATTACTTGTCACATTTAAGATTATTATATCTTGCAAAAACATTTGAACGTAATACGATAATGAATATTTTATCGGAATTTTTTATTATTTATTTAGATTATTTAGAAAAGATACAATCTTCTTATAAAGATTTTTTTGAACAAAATATTTTATATCATTTTTACGAGGATAAGTTGAAAAGTTATGCACTTATGCTTGTAGAATGCTAACGAAATGACCTTTAGAAGTGTTCCAAGCGGTATGTGGAAGTAACAGTACCCCTGTACAAGCATGTGCTGTTTAAATGTCTTCCGTTCATGCCGTACATTTTGAACAGCGGAGGTATTATTGTGCTAGATCTATCTATCACCGGTTCGATTTCGTATGAATTAACCCATTAAATAACTTAACAGAAGTTAAAAATATGTAACATATTATTAGTATAGACCGTCATGAAAATGGAATAATTTTACAAGCATGTATTTTTATAGGGGAAAAATAGCGTTTAAAGGCACAGTTTAAAATGAAATTGATTTCAAATGTTCTAAAAATTTTACAGAAACTATTATTATTTTATGTGTGTAAACTTATCTAGTTATATGTTTGCATCTGGGAAAGGTGGGAAGTGTTAGAAATTCCAAATATATATCCATGAACATTAACATTCATTAATAAAACCTGAGTTGTACGAATAAATAACTTTAAACATCGTCTGTCTCACTATCTATTTAGCCCCCCCCCCCCAATTTATTTTTGAAGGGCATTTTTTCCACACACCAATTTACTTGGAGAAATTGATTGTCTAGTGTTGCTCATTTTGAATCAAGAAAATTCGTAAAAGTTGAGTTTTATTTTATTATCGCACAAAATCTAGAGATTAGCTCACCCAAGGTGGAGGAAGGGCTGCGATAAACCTCTCGCGAATATAATACGTGAGACCTTTTAGTTTTGTTTACAAATAGTTAGCATTAGTAATCCCATTAACTAATTAATTAGCACTAAACATAAATTATAATATAATTAGCACTATTTATTTTCTCGTTTAATTTATCTCTACTACTTTAACGTGAGTGTGAACTCCTCCCCCTAAATATATATATATATATATATATATATAAATATATATATGGGTGCGTCACTGAGCAGGGGGCCCCTTGGTAACATTTGCTACGGGCCCCGCGCTGTCTTAATCCGGCACTGCTTAACACTTCAGCTGTCTACCATGTTCAGCGTCTTATTTACTTATTTATTTATTTATTCATTGTAGTATAATTTATTTAGAAAGCTGAGCCCATCCTTCAGAAACATTTCATGTTTTATAATTATTATTATTATAAAATCTGTTAGAGTAACTTTAAACAGATGAACTTAGCTCCTCAATAATTTGCATAGAGTATTTTTCTTTTTTAGCTTTTATAATATATCCAAGAAGCGGGAGGGCTTGGTTGGAGGACATTTTAAGGAGTTCTGAGGCATATTCATGTTACACCTGGAGAAAACCACCTAAAACTCCAGGACATTGTAATCTTTTTAAAATAAGTCACCCATAGGCGTTTTGCCGCCTCTAGACATTTCCGACGGGTCGGGCGCCACCCCGCCCCCCTATGACAATCCACTGTGAACATACCTCAAATTTTTGACACCCACATTTTCTTTCTGATTGAAATGTAAACGTATCATTTCACAAATCTTTAAAAGCAAAAGTACCACAAAAGTATTTTTAAAAAATATTTTAAAATTAAAATTGGCTTAAAAATTTGATTTTTAATGAATTCCTCGACGAATGAAACAGGAGTCCTCGAAGGGGAGTCATCGGCTCCGCAACAGGGGGCACGTGCCCCCGGAACTCTTGCTGGCGCCTACTTTGATTATTAGAGTAATCCGTGAAAACACAAAAGGATTCAAATTTGCAATTGCCACGGTTATACTTAACCAAAACCTATTAATACGAACATACATATACAGAAAAGTATAGGCAGAATGCTCTATTCATGGAGTTACAGAGTCCATGGGTCTAAGTCCATGCCTCTATTAATTCTGCTAAAATCACGTGACCAAACAAGCTGCTAAATCACCGACTAAATAAACGCACGCCTGGAACAAGCTCTCTGATTGGTCTACTAGCTGCCCTGTTAACTTATCCCTACATTTTCCCTGACTTCCCTTGGTGTTGGTCACGTGATTTAGTACTAAATATATCTGAATCCACGATTTACGAACATTTAGTATCTCCGCCCACTTACTAACTTAGTAACTGAACAATAGGTTTAGTAGCTACTAAATCTATCTGCATAGTAGCCATAGTTACGAAAAACAAGTCTTTAAAAAAGTATTAAAATCTTTTGAAGATTCAAATAAAAAATAATAAATATAAGACATGTACTTATTATTAATTTATTACACCTAGAAGAAGCGCCTAAAAAAGCACTAACCAACTAACAATTTCTTAAATTTTTTTAGATAAAGATACATTCTGTTTAGACAAAAAGAAATAAAGCACTTTTGAAAGTTTTAATGGCCCTGAGGCGCTCATGACACTAGCGCCACAACAGGGAAAATACCAACTACTGCGTATTCGCGGTTTTCTCAGGATAGCCTTGAGTAAGATCAGATAAAGCCATGCAACTGTACAAATGTTGATATGACGTCAATTAACTGGTCTTCTTTATGTACTTCACTCTTCACTCCATGCTTCATGATTAACTAATGTAAAGAAAGGATAATTTATAGAGGTTCAATAGTGAGAAATTTTTGCGTGCGCATAGTTACATTATCTGCCGTTAAATAATCTAGACTGGTAAATTAAAAATATAAACAAATTAATAACAGTACCGCACTTTAGTGTAATTCTTAACAAAATTTCTAAACTCTGTGTAGATTGTGGTTACGGATCTTCATACTGTTTAATACTATTATCCTTTTAATTTTTAACAGTGACTTTTAAATTTTACAAACTCTCATTCAAGGTATGAAAAAACTTTTGTTTTTTGTTACAGGCAGGGTGTGTGCTGTAGTGTGGTGGAAGTGTGTAGATGAAAGCTGGACGTCATTAGCGTCCCCTTCTTTTCCTAATAATTTTTAAATAATAGATTCTTATTATTTAATATTCATCTTTTGATGCGTTTTGTTTTTATGTTTGCATATTGCTCTATATTGTTAAGCCTTGAATTTTCTAGATAAATATTCCTCTTTAACTTTAAGATAATAATTCCTCTTTAACTTTTTGGTGTTGCACTGGTCCATAACACGCAATTTTCGGATGGCGGAATTAAAAGCACTGGAGCATCCTACTTTGAAAGTTCCATATGAAGTACTAAATAAAAAATTCAGAACTGCCCAAAAAACTATTGATCGCGAAGTATCTCATGTTCAGACTGCTACTGCAGAATTGGAACGGGTATTAGCCACAAAAAATCCTTGTATTGGTGATATAAATCACTGCATAACAATGGTGTTTGACAAACTTACTGTCATGAAAAGAAAAATTGTTAGTAATCAAGCTGAAGGAGGTATAAAAGAAGAATTGGAGGCTGCGTCTGCTTGTAAGCGAAGGTTAGATCATTTGAAAGAGTACGGGAGCTCTAATGATTCTGCAGTAGCTCAGTGGAAGAAAAAAAGATTAGATAGAATGCTGGTTGATCACTTTTTGCGTTGTGGTTATTATAATACGGCCTTAAAATTAGCAAAGCACTCCAACATTGAAGATCTTACTAATATAAACTTATTCTTAGTGTCAAAAGAAGTGGAGGAATCTTTGAATAAGCACTGTACTGTTAAATGTTTAAATTGGTGCTATGAAAACAAATCTAAACTTCGGAAGCTAAAGAGCTCCTTAGAGTTTAATTTACGGCAACAAGAGTTTATTGAATTAGTTAGAGGAGATTACAAAAATGAAGCTATACACCATGCTAGAAAATATTTTTCTAATGTTGAGGAGGAACATCTGGCTGAAGTACAGCGCATTATGGGTATATTAGCTTATCCTTATGATGCCGATGTTCAACCATATAAAGATTATTATGATATGAATAGATGGGATAAGTTAGTTTTGCAGTTCAGACATGATAATTTTAAATTATATCAGCTTAGTAATGTGTCCGTATTTTCAGTGTCACTTCAGGCAGGTTTATCTGCATTGAAGACTCCGATTTGCTACAAGACTGAAGGAGAACGAAATCCTGACTGTCCAGTTTGCAGTCCAGCCTTAAATACATTGGCTCAGTCTCTGCCCTATTCTCATTGCTCTCAATCAAGATTAGTTTGTTACATATCTGGGGAGCCATTAAATGAACATAATCATCCCCTCATGCTGCCCAATGGTTATGTGTATGGCGAAATAGCTTTAAAACAGATGGCTGCTGAAAATAATGGTGTGGTTAAATGCCCTCGTACTAAAGAAATATTTGATATCAAGGAAGCTGAGAAAATATTTGTTATGTAGCATTTTTAAATGTATGACTGACTTTATAGATTTAAGAGACAGCATATAAGTTTTTTTTGTTTTTTGTAAATAATCTTTATATGTCAACTGAATTTTGCATTGAAACATTTTTGTTTCAGTAAATTGTAATTTAATAGTTTGAATGGTATGGTTTTGTTCTTTTTATGATTTAAATTTATGTGTAACATTTTGTAAAACTGGTTTAAACTAATAAAGTGTCTTAGTGTTTAATATATAATGTACTGATCTTTATTTGACTTATGGTATTCAACTAATTTTAATGGTAGTAGCAGTGGCGGCTCGTGGGTGATTTAAAAAGAGGTTCACAAAACAAATTTCAAAAATTAAATATGCAGATACGACGCACCTTACAAATTAAAATATATTCGCGTTTCCAGCAGTTAAAGGAAAATAATGCACACAACTGAAAGAAAACAAGTCATCTTGGGTCTTACATTTCGTCACCAAGATAAGTTTTAGCAAAGGTGCTGTCTTGACTCATTTTATTTCAATATTTTTTCAAAGGATACTATTGAAAAATGCCATTGCTTTAGCTCCGAAACACGTATCTTAATTATTTACACTAGTTTATAAAAAAAATAATGTAGTGAAAAATTGTAGAAATAAACGTCACAAACCAAGGCAAAATCCGGAAGGGATACTGCAAAAAGTGGCCATGGGTGCACAATGAATTTGTGCGAACAGACATATTTCATGAGTGCCGTGCTTCCTCCCAGCTGTCTGGGCTTCTTATTCCAGAGAGCGGTTCAGAGGGAAAAATTTCCGTTCACACGTGCGACTGATTAGACTGAGTTGTAGTAACCTACACTACAGTGCGTTAGCTATAATAAGCGTATTTAATAATAGTGGGAGGAGGGGGGAGGGAGTAAAACTCACATTTTAAATTCACATAAATCTAGAAGTGTGCTTAATATTTGCTTTAAATTTAATTTGTTAATGTGTTTATTCTTCAGTTTTTTTCCTTTGGGGGTTCACGTGCACATGTGCTCAAATGGAGGAGCCGCCACTGGGTAGTAGTAACTGTTTGACTTATTTCTTAATTGTATTATTAATTGGTGATTTTTACTTTCAAAATACAGTAAAGTACTGTTTATATGTTTTTAGTTTACACTACTTTTACATTTATATGCAATTTTTTTGAAGTCCTGATTCATTCCTATTCATTTTAATGAAAAAATGTTCGTTTATAAGACACACAGTTTTGGTTTTACGTCGTTTTTCACGTCCCTAAACTTTGAACATTTTCTGTGTCTGTCATTATTTTCTTACTTAGGTAGAAACTTATCCCAGATGGATCGTCGAATAAAGGATGTACTAAGGAGCAATGTATCTTTGACCACCCTCCTTTAAACAAGCATTTGACTATATTGTAAAACTTTATCACAAAACTAGCATAAAAACGTTTCATGAACTTAATCCAATTTGTAATGCTGTAATTAATAATCCAAGACCATCAGCTTGAGACTACTATGAGAGATTTTTTTAAATTCAATGTATGTGTAACATAAATCATATGGTTACTTACTACAGAACAGTCTACACCATAGATTTGTAATTAATAAATCTATGGTGTATGACAGATTACAATAAAGGTATGATTTATTTCACTTTTATCATAAGTGTTTTATTTTTTAAACTTTAGTTATTGTTTTCATTGTACTAGAATGTGAAAAAAACTTAAAATTATTATATTTACATAAATTTACATTAGTAGCTTAAAATCTGTCATGCAACATAAGTTTATTGATGTTTCAGCTATACTTCTTTTTATTTATTATGTCTTTTTTCGCTGGTCCCTTGAAAGACTTAAAAGGTGCTTTACTGTACTTCTATTTGAACTTGGAGTTGGAAATAAAATTAAATAGATCTCTCTGGGCCAACTAAGCATTCCGAGATCTGTGGAAGGAGATTCAACACTAGAGACAGAAAGGGGAAAATCTATTGCACTATTTTATTATTGCAGGGCATTTCTTAAACTGGTTAAATCTGTATTTAAGGATCCTTTTATGTGTTTCACAAAGTTTTAATTATTTTATCTTTTAAACACCAGTTTCTTTTAATTAGTTTTAATTATTTTTTGTACAGTAAGTTTTAATTATTTTATCTTTTAAACACCAGTTTCTTTTGAGTGTTTTTTGTTTAGTTCTGTCCTCTGTGGAAAAATTGTACAGTTAAAAAATGGAATGTTCACAAAAGATATATTTAAATCATAATTTAATTGTAATCTCATCATGCATAATCATAATCAAAAGTTTTTATTGGTTTATTATAATCTAATCATAATCGACAAAATTATTATATAGGATTACCGTAATCTAATTGAATCGACCAAATAAAAATTTTGATAACTGTAAAGTATTCCTAATCAATAACGCATCCACGTAATTGTTTCAAAGTCTGCATAAGGCAAAGCCACATTCGCTGCTCCCCCCCCCCCCCCTGAAAAAAAAAAGAAAAAAATTGAAGTAACCTTTGCCACTTCCCTTAGAAAATATTTTGCTGATGCCTATATCCAAGTATAACTGAAATCTTAAAAATTACGAAATGTTTTGCTCGAGACATAATTTTCACGTCAAAGGTTCATTAACTTAATTGAGTTTCAAATGTATTTTTAAAACATGATGTCAAAATGATCTAGATCTCAGCTATGATATCTCACTCTTTTCACTTACACCGTTGGATATTGAGGGAGCTGAAAAGTAGGAAAAATCAAGTAAAAGTAGGAGAATGCATGGATTTTCAGATTTTTAAAGTAGCACAGAGTTTTTTCTATTTTTCTTTTCTTTTAATGAAAATTTCAAAGCTAGTTGCACCAATGGCAATTGGCTGATTTTATTATGTTTTAAACATAAATTTTTTGGAGTAATGACAGGAAAGTTTAGTGGACATACACACAAAAAACTCTCATATTTATATATTGGGTAATATAACATACACTAGGTGCCGCTTAATGTTATCGCGGATAATGTTATCTTTCGTTTAATATTATCAGAATAATGAAGTCCCGAACAGACATGCTAAAAATATCGGTTTTTGTAATCAAATCCTTCGTTTATTGTTATCACTTTTGCCTACCATTTTCGATTTTTTTTCCCCCCCATTCTGTAACCAAAAGTGGATGCGTTTTGTTGGCCGATGTAAGAATTTTGAGTTTGGGCATGTGGCAGGTGGCGATTTCCTTATCTTTTCCTCCCTTCCCTTCATTCAGTTTCCACAACTGACGCATCCAAAATCACGTGACCTTTCGTAGACTGGAAAAGCAGGTTCCACTGTGTCTCCTTATTTGCTCCTGTCGCTGTTCTTGTTCTTTTTGTGAGCAAGTCATCCAGCCTATTAAAAGTTATAGAATTTTTTCTCATTGTCCAGATAAAACTAACTGCAATTTCAAGCATTTTAGCAATGGAGAAAAAACGTAATGATTTAACAATTAAGGACAAAATTGACATTTTGAAGAGCTTTGATAATTTACCTAAGATGAGTCAAATAAATGCTGCTGCTAATCTAAACATTTCTCAGTCAGTACTCTGTAAAATTCTAAAGAATCGAAGCGAGATTGAAAACAAAGCATAGTTTAACGAAATTTTGAACTGTAAACAAAAATGTACTGGGAAAGATAAAGAAGTGGAATCTGCTTTGAAACTGTGGTTTGACTAGTTAGATGTTAAGGAAAAGGATGCACGTATAAATGGTCCTTTAATGAGACCCAAAGCTGAAGATCTCGCATCTAAGATGGGCAAAAAAAAATTCATCGCAACGGACGGGTGGTTTAATCGCTGGAAAAAAAGAGAGAACATTGTGTTTAAACCCACACACGGAGAAGTAAAGGATGCTGATTTTCCAGCTGCGAATAAATGGATTTCTGAAGAATGGCCTAAGCTTATTGCCGATTATGCCCCCCAGAATATATACAACGCGGATGAAACCGGACTCTATTTTCGTGCCTTGCCAGAACATACGTATCTCTTCAAAAACGAGAACTCTAAAGGGTGCAAAGTTTCAAAAGAACGTATAACTGTTCTTTGTTGTGCGAGCATGACTGGACAGAAGAAAAAACTTTGTTATTGGAAAAAACAAAAAAACCAAGATGCTTCAAGGATGTTAAGAAATTGCCTGTGGATTATGCTGCAAATAAAACAGCATGGATGACAGCTGATCATTCAGCGAATGGCTTGTTAAGTGGGACAAAGAATTAGATCACAGTATTGTTCTACTCATCAATAACTGTCGTGCCCATGATGCAAATCTCATATTGAAGCATATCAAAATTATTTTCTTACCTCCAAACACTACAGCAATTATCCAACCATGTGACCAAGGAATAATTTGTGTGATGAAAGCCTATTACCATGGAGAAATGCACGTTAGAGTTTTGGAAAGTATGGAAGGTACAGAACTGCTCAATGCAAACGCATTAGCAAAGAAGACGAATCTCCTTCAGGCCCTCCATCTTTTGACAATGTCGTGGGATCGAGTATCCGAGAAAACAATTCAAAACTGTTTTTCACATGGTGGATTTATTACAGCGGACGAAGGTATGAATGATCTATCGGAATTCAATGAAGCCGAACTCGTACCATCCATGACTGAGATTGACTTTGCTGAATGGATGCCTATAGATGAGAACGTTCAAGTGGCTGTGACAATGACTGATGAAGATGTATGCCGAACTGCATCTTATTCCATTGAGGCAAATGATGAAAAATCATCAGATGAAGATGAAACTGATGTGGGAAAACATCCAGAATCCTCCAAGTGCTACTGAGATGAGAGAGGCGCTCTATGTATTGAGACTTGGGGTGCAACACAGAGGCTCTGCTGAGGACTTTCGAGAACAGTACAAGTATGAAAGTTTTATCAATAATTTGCTGAGACAAAAAATGAGGAAGACAACTTTAGAAGACTTTCTAATTACTCCTGGACTCTCCTGTTAAATTGTAATTAGTTTACCTATATGTGCTATAATTGCTTTTTTGTAGAAGTTTTTTTTTTAAAAGTGGTTCTGGTAGCTTGAACACTAACTGAATTTAACGATTTGTTTAACATATCGTTTAAATTAATCATTACTTAAATTTGTACCGCCACAAATAAATGTTACTTAGTACATAATAAAATTAAATTTTTTTGTTTTCTTATATTTTTTGTTTATTGTTATCAAATACCGTCTGCCCCAAATTGATTACATTAAGCGGCGCCTACTGTATATCTAGAACTTGAAGGGTATATTGTAAGGTTGACCATCAATGATTTATCAGACTTTGTAGCTGTAATTATTTGAGATAAAACAACTAGTTAAGCAGCAGACTCTCAATTAACAAGGATTGGATTATCCAAGTTGTGGCTTATCCGGGATGGTCCCAATTATGTTAATGATGCATGGACATTAGTATAAAGCACTATGGTTAAAAAAAACCCCTGGAGGTAGGTTTTATCAAATCTATAATAATAAAAATGAATGTTTGTAAATCTGTCTATCTGTCTGAATGTGTGCGGTCTCCAGACAAACCTACTGCACGCAGAACTCTGAAAATTTGAATATATAAGCCCATGAGTCCGATAATGTGCACCTGAGAATCAGAATTTTAAAATTTTAACTACTTTTTTAATTACTAATTAAAAACCGTTTTCAGGATGCCATGCTCGGCGAGTTTCGCCAGCATGATACTGTGAAACAAAATCGCATGCATTGGAAAACATGAAATGGCACAGAAATTTAGTCAGTTTTGCACCAATCTATATCAATAAAAATGAATGTCTGAAAATCTGCATGCGTGCGATGTACAGAAAAAACTACTGGATGCAGAACTCTGAAAATTCGAACATATGAGCCCATTCCTTCGGTAATGTACACCTGAGGCTCAGAATTTTGAAATTTTAATTACTTTTTAAATTATTAATTAAAAACCGATTTTAGATCGTCATGTTTGGCGAACTTTGGCCTCATGAAAAGATTTATGCTTAAAGTGAGTGGTAACCGCAAAAGTAAAAAACAGTTTTTTACGTTGCCATGCTTGGCAAGGTTAGAACTCTGAAAATTTGAATATATAATCCCATGAGTCCAATAATGTGCACCTGAGAATCAGAATTTTAAAATTTTAATCACTTTTTTAATTATTAATTAAAAACTGTTCTAAAACGGAGATTTTCTTACCCTGTGTTACGAATTTTGGGAGCAACCCGCTGTTCTGGGGTTTAAAACAGTTTAAAATTCGTATTCTATGCGTTAAATAGTTAAATTTTGCTTTTTGTTGCATCAATATGGAATGTTCTGGAAATCTCGGGTTCTATGGGTCGTAGGTCTTCGAAAACCTAATTTTTGGGGACTTAGTTTTGGTGCCAATTTTGGCGATATTTCGCCAAAACTCGCCAAGTTTGACGATTTATCTGTCATTTGGCGCGTTTTTCCTAATGGGACCTTTTCATGAAATTTTTTATGGTACCTTTTTATGGTATTTAATACGTTTAATGACCTAACATTTCCTAATTTTAAGAAATTTAAATCAAAAATTGTGGATTTTACAAGATAATTTGCTTAATTGGATGAAATATTTAATAACTCCAGCAATTTTAATGCACATTACACGATATTTCTGGGGGAAATATGTGACGGCCACGGCAGTGAGTTGTCTTTAGTGGTGCGTTTGTAAGTACATACCTGAAACTCTGGAACCATTATCTGCACATTCTGTTATACAATTGCGGCCTAGAGTACTAATCTGGAGTTGCAGTTTACATGTCAGATTTTGTAAATCGCATAATTTAAGGGGTTCACGGGCAACGCCGTGCGGGACTGCTAGTGAAGAAAATGAAATTCTTTCAGAACATGACGATAATATTGAACTACAAAGAAAATTTTTAGAAGATTTGAGAAGGTGAGACTGTTTTGAAAACTAAATGGATTAACGAAGATTCAAACAATGAAATGCTGCGAAGCTTGTAGTTCAGAATAAACACTGAATTTCATAGAATATTCTTAAAGAGATCAAGAACTTTGTTGTGTTTCAGAGGAGGACTTTTCAGGGGATTCTAATGCGTATATCTGGATCTTTATATCTGGAGAAAATCGCCTAAAATACCAGACTGTTAGATCGACTGTCATGCGATAGGCTATAAACCAGGACCTCCATACTTCAGCCATGAACAGTATGAAGGATCAATTGATGAAGGAAATAATGTAAAATCATGGTGAAACACTGAGCACTGCCATGTTCAGTGTCTTATCCAGTCGGCCATGGCAGGTGTAAATGATGAAAGAAATCATGTAACTCACATTGAAAAATTAAATCATGGTGAATCGTCAGTACATAAAGTGTTACTTAATTGCTTGGAGCAAGAGTATGGAAGCCTGCTAAAAAAATGATGCTGAGAATTTTGTTTAGTAATGTTCGAGGAGCAAATGAAAAAAGAAAACACATTTCTATCATTTCATTTTTCATGAAACAGTGATAGAAAATACTTTTTTTTTGAGCGGGTAATGTACTAATTGTAATCAAAATAACATAAGAATTTATATTGATTCTCTTTCTTTTGTGTTAATTAAATTATTAATGTCTTATTTTATAAAAATGTAAGTTTCTACAATTTTTTCCAAAATTTTCTGCAAAATTTGAATAAAGTGGTTTATTTGGGATATTCGCTTATCCGGGATGAGGCATTTTCTAACTCACAGTTAACTGAGAGTCTACTTCATTGGAAAAAGAAGAAATGACAGGAAAAAACACCCAATTAATTATTAGACAGCTTCTGCTCATAAACAGAAATATCTAAAGTGTTTGTGCTTCTGTTCATTCTTTTGATGAAAGACAAACTTTTTCAGATGTTATGCTCGACTTTTATGAAACAAAGAGAAATTAGAATGTGAAAGTGTTTGTGAGAAGTTTTAAGTTTACTCTCATTTGAAATTTTCAAGTATGTAACCTACTGAAAGACATTTATCAACTTATCTTGTAGGCTAAAAAATAGTTTTTAAGTAGTTTTGTACTGCTTTTGTCATATATAAATATACCTAATAAGTAAAAAGTTTAAACTAAAAATAAAAAAAAGTAAAATAATTTTATTCATGGGAATAAGAATAAGGGAAAATAAGATATTTAAAAAAAGATTATATGTACATATATTTTTAAGGTGTATTGAAAAAACCCCTTTTTTTTTTTAATTCGCTTACCCTTAGTGTGATTTTTGACCAAATTAACTCAATAAAAAGTGTGTCAAATTTCAACTCTATTGGTTAAGGTCTTCAGTTGCAGCTTAGGAATTAAAGTTTTTCAGAAAGTTGCTTTTTTTCCTTCTTTTTACAAATTTCTAAAAAATATAGTTTTTTGAAAATTTCTTGTCCCTAGCAATGAAGTTTACCTTAATTGACTCAATAATAAATGTGTAAGTTTTCAGTTTGAACAAAAACATACACACATACAATTCCCATGCATATATACATTCCCACTTATACAATTCTGTGACATACACACAAATGAGGAGAAAAAAGAAAAAAGGGTGTACTTTGAAGCCTCTACAGGGGTCACGCTGAAGTCTGCTGAAAGTAGGTCATAAAGGCCCATTATCTTGAGAAATGTGGGTTTTTGCATATTTCAAAAACCATTATGTGCGTAAGTTTTTGCATTACAGTCAGCAAAGTTTCGGTGAATTATTCAAAAATCTTAGTAAACATGAACCCTGCCTCTACTTCACTATCACTTCCTTTGTTATTTATCCTAGTATTATTTGTGATATAACTACTCTGCAATACACCCAAACACGTAACATTTAAAGTTAGGACAGCACAAGGGATACAAAGGAAAGGATGAAGAGAAAAAGAAACTGGGGAACACCCCCCCCCCTCGAAAAATAAGGAAAGAGGACGGCAGTACAGTACGTCCAGAGCCTAATCATATTTAGATGTGTCCCTGGAATACTGGGTTACCCCCTTACATCAGGGCCTCCTTTAATATCACAAGCATTTTAACCCATTTTTTAATGCTGTTGTTCTTTCACAACACAAAACATTTTTAAGATTTCCAAAATTGAGTTTTAAAATTACATATTTATGGAGCAAAATTATATTTTTTAGAAATAATTTTTATTTTAATATTTGTAATCCATTTGTGTTATTAGCTCATATGGACGTTTTGTTTAATCAGGGATAGCAATTACATGGCACACATGTCAAGTGTAGCATGCTAGAAAGATTTCCTGACCGACAAAAAATTTGTAATTTTCTTTTATTTAAAACACAAAACACAAGGCTTTAGTATTTGAAAAGAAACTGCATTTCAATTAACTGGTTTTGTACTTTGATCAAATTGCATTTACCACACAAAAATTTTTTAAATTATTATTTCAGTATATATGAATTTCTAATCTAGATAATCATGATATTTGGAGGCTTCTTTTTTCAGGGGATCTGGGCTATGCCCCTCTTGCCTGTATAATAATCGCGCTCTATGTATGTCAAGAGAGACCAGGAGTAAACTTTTACTTGCATCTGCATTAATGCCTAGTCTGAGTAGTGTGATTCTCAAGCATATATATTCCCCTATACCTTGACATGCGGTTGAAATATCTTTGTACTGATATTGTTCTCAAGCTTTCGCAGACACCACTGAGTATCAGTGCAGTGTAAAAGAAAAACTAGTAACATTTAGTGTCAAATTTACACAGGGACCTGGCCCATTAGTGGATCCAGGGGGCCATTTGTGTAACAAAATGAATCAAGTTTATACCATAAAAATTGACTTTTATTGATTTAATAGAATTCAAGCTTAATTACTTTCACTAATACTTAAATAACTATCAGTAATTGTTCATTAAAGTAGTCATTTTCTCTGATTGGGATATCAATAGTTTTCCCTAATTAGTACTACAGTAGATCTTTATAATGCAAACCTCGAAACGCAAGGTTTTGCATTATATAGAATTTTGCGTTATATGGATCATTCACTTATATCATTAAACTTCCCTAGTAAACATATTAAAATATAGCTAGAACACATAATGCTTAAAACTTTTTTTAAATACAAATACTACTTTAAAAAACAAAAAAATGGAATTTATTTATTTACAGAAAAAATAAATAAATTGAAATTACCAAAAGCATTAAAGTGTATTTGTTAAACAATATATTAATTTTGATTTGTTTTAGAATTTGCAATCTCTCAACAAATAACTTTTCTTGCAGCCTTTGAACAGGTAATAATTTTACTTTGGTTACGCAGTCTTGTGTTTCTAGGAATTTAAAATATTGATCTCTTATGGAAATTTCTTCAGATTCTGAAAGTTTTTCAACTTTCTCTCCAGCATTTGATTCTGTTTCAGAATTGCTTTCCTCTTGTTTTGAAACAGAGGAAATTATTTCAGCACTGGTCAAATGATTAACAATTTGTGACTTATCATCCATTACCAAATATTCAAAATGTTTTCTTCATGCAGGTTTGCAAACTGAGTACTTTCCATTTTGTGCACAATGCATTAGTTCAGCAGTTTTCATTTTAACTAAAGATGGCTTAAATCCAGTTCCAAAATTCAGTTTTAAAATAGTGTTACATTGAGAAAAATTCTACTTCTCATAGACTTTTTAAAAGTATATCATCAAGCAGGGGGCGGGGGCGTGTGCCAACCCCCTCAACTTTGTTTAGAAAACCATTCATTTTAAAACCTTTCTTCTTGCCAAACTTAAAGAAACATGGCTATTATTACTTTAGAATATGCTATGTGCATTCTCCCACCCACACGCACACACATAAAAAAAAAAAAACCTTTTGGTGATGCCACGCGTATGATTTAGGAAGCCAAGTAACGGCATACGATTTAATATAAAACAAATCAATTTAGAAAGAGAAATATAACTAAATAAATAAACGTCTGTTTGGGAAGTCAATGGTAGAGGAGGGAGAAAGAGAGTGGTTCGGTAGTGGAGGGAAAAAGGGAGAGGTTCGTGGTTTTATTAAAGTAAACATTCCTTCCTCTTCGACCCGGCCGGCCAGCTGTTATGCTGATAATGCATAATGCATGCATGGGAGAACAATTGTTTATTTTAAGCTTGGCATGTTGTGGGATTTATCTAATGTCTCAAAATTAATTCCCTAGGAAAGCAATTAAAAAAAAAAAAGCAGATTGTAGAAATTTCTTAATTGTGATTTTCTCTGTTTACATCCGCAGTGTTAATGCGGTTTATGGAGAATTGCGGTTTATAGAATTGCAGTCTATTGATCTTCTACTGTATATCAATATCTTTAAATATGAATGTAAATTGAATCCTTTAGTGAAATTTGACTTCTAAAAGTAGTGAAAAAGTAGCAAAGTAATGACTACATTTCAAAAGCAGTTGTAACTTAACTACATTTGTCAAAAAGTATTTCTATGTGAGTTGTCCGTAAAATAAGGTTCCCAAGGAGTTGCAGATGCTAGGAATGCTATCACGCAGAATTTGGTGACTTTGGCTTGTAACTTGGCTCCTTTTCTCCCATTCCACGCCCAGCCAGCAGTTTAACATGTTCATTCTTGTCTTGGTGGTCTTTGGAGATGGAGTTCCCACTCACTTCTCACTCCAGATGCACATTATGCTTTATGATTACGCTCTGTGTTAATGATTCTGCCCGGCGGCAGAGTTCTACGATTTAGGCATAGGAAAGATGGTACACTACATGCAAAAATGCATTGATCTCATTGGCAATTATGTCGAAAAATAGGGGAAGTCCAGTGCCGGATTAAGACAGCACGGGGCCTGTAGCAAATGTTGTTAAGGGGCCCTTAGTTCAGTAAATTTGTAAAATTATTCCATTATTTGGAAGGTCTTTACTAGGTTACACATTTTTAACTCCGTTTATTTAATGGGTTAATTCGTAAGAAACCAAACTGAAGGTAGGCAGATATAGCGTACTATACTTCTGCTATTCAAAATACATTGCATGGATGGAATGCATTCAATCGGTACATGCGCATAGAGGGGAACTGTTACTTCCACCAACGCTTAGAGCACTTTTAAACGCCATTTCATTCATGTTCTATAAGCATGTGTGCATTACTTTTCAACCTAGAGTCATAAAAAGGATCTAAAATATTTTCAATTGGAGGATTATATGTTTTTTTAATAGAATAATTGATATAATAAATAATTAAAAATTCGGATGAAACATTCATTATCGTATTACTTACAAATGTTTTTGCAGGATATATTAATCTTAAATGTGATCAAGTATTTTGTGAGTTTCTTTGTGGAGCAAGAGTATCAGAAAACACCCTTTGTTATCAGTTTGCCTGGGGTTATGGCTTCCTGGATACCCTGAGGAAGCCATAGGAAGTGTGGATCTTTGTGCAAAGATCATAGGATCTTTGTGCAAAGATCCTCCCCGTTCTAATTATTTTATCTGAACGAACTTGCTGAATTTCGCAACCTTGACCAGTGATTTCGACCGGCCAAAAACAATTGCTTTATATTTAACATGGTTAATTTCTGTGTTTAATATGATAATTTATCAAAATTGTGAGTTCTCAAAATATAATAAATGGCTTACATTCTATATATTATTATCGCTTGAAATAATTCAAAATGCCTGTGTTCAAACATTGCAAAATGTAAAAAATAAATTTAAAAAATAATTCAAACCTAATATCAAAAGCTTTCTAAAGATGGCTTAATGGCTTACCCCCTACTCCATACACCTTCGAATATCGCCAAAGTCATCCCACCCGCTTTACTCTAAAATAAAAGCTCTTAGGGACAGCCCAACATCTGGTTAAATACCACCCTGATATCTACCACAAAAAGAAAAGTTAATGTCCAATATCTAAATAAAAATTGTTTCGTGTGGGAATATCTTATTTTATGGTGCACTTTTTTTTATTCTTACATTCTTATGGACTTCGGCTCATGCAGAAGCTCAGCTCGCTTTCCAGAGAAAATCCTTAGAAATAGCCACAAATATTTTCTGCACATAGTCATTTTGAAAAGTTTAATTACAACTTTATTTAAAAATTCATTTTATCTGTTACTGCAAAAGTCCCTGAAAGGATCAGGGCCGATAGGCTACAGCCTACTTAGCCTAATGAATAGTCCGGCCCACTGACGGATTTATACAATTTTTGGATGGAGGTGGTTAGTTGGCAGATTCACATACACATCCATTTTAAGGAAGTAAAATAGGATTGCTTACATTAATTTCTCTTTTCTTGGGAGGGGCGGTTGCCCCCTCTGACACCCTCTCTTTAATTCGTACTTGATCCAGCCCTGATGCTCTTCTTTCATTTTGGCACTTAGTTTTCTTACTATGTTTTGTTTATTTCTGGTTTCATTCTTCAAATAAAGACAAACTTGTAATATTATTGATAAGAAATGCACTTTTTAAAGATCATACTTAAGTGGGCGACCAAGGGTCTGAAAACCCCCTTCCACGAGTTGCGAATTTTTTTTATCAAAATGATATACATGTAGACTTTTTTTTTTCTTGTTTTTTGGAAAATTCTGCCTTTTCCCCCGTTTGGACCCTCTGAAATTTTTTTCGGGGTATCACATTTTTTGTTCCACAATGTGTTGAATACACTCCTATACAAGTCTCTTATTGCTGTCTTTAGAAAACTCATTCAGTTTCGCCTAGGTAATCAGTTGAATAAATAATGCAAGCATTCAACAGCTACAGTAAGTCTATGCATAGTCTTTCAAGAAGTTATCTACAATGCATTTACTCTTCCATAATAGAGCTTCAAAAATTGACTTATCAAAAAAAAAAAAAAAAAAACCCAATAAGAAAATCTTCAACACTTTCACGTTTTAAATACGCACTAAGTGCTGTATATTAAAAGCGAATCATAATCCATGAGTCCTCCTTATTTTCTTTCCTTATTCCATTAAGTTCGAAAGTGTATCATTATTCATGCATGTCCTTATTTTTCTCCCTTGTTCCATAAAACACATCTGGAATCGAAATCATCTTAAAATTGCATACTGAATCTGTTTTTACAATCTTTGCCTAGCATATTACAACTATACATCAAAATTTTAAGAACTGTTTGGAAGGGTCATCATAATCCATGAGTGTACCATGTTTGTTTTTCTTGTTCCATAAAACACATCTTTGGAATTGATATCTATAACCTTGTGCGACTTTCAGCATTTTATTCTTTCCCACCTCTGGCCAACACATTTGGAAAGATCTTCACCGTGACAGTTCATGTCTACAAATCATGTATACGTAGTCGCACAGACAAAAATCTGGGATTGAACGAAATAGCATCCTACTGCAAAACGAAAAAAGAAAGCAAGAAAGTAAGAAAAGTTATTATAATTATCTTTTGCTATAAAAAAACTGGATCTTGGGAGGAGGAAGATAACAAAAACTTTCAAGCTGAAGGTGCGGGGCCCGTAGCATTTGCTACTTCTGCTATATTGTTAATCCGGCACTGGGAAAGTCTAAACCTTTGAAATATGTATTATTCAATGCCAATAAACATGTTTTTCATTGTGGAAATTCATCTTATTTTATGGATAACCCCCCGTATTTGTAGTTAACTACATTTTTCAGAAATTAGTTGTAGTTCACTAAAAAAAAAGTTTTACCCAACACTGACCATTACATTGTGAAAATTTTGAATAGCAAAAAGCTCAAGATGGCAAAAAGAGGCAATGTTATGTTCTCAAGGGATACTTGACCTTTTCAGACACCTTGAAGAAATAGTTTGTTTGGAGAATTGTTTACAAATTAAAAAGCATTTTGAACAGAGGGAGAAATGTCGCACCTGCACAAAATGTCATGGGAAATAACAGTATTGATAAAAGCTAGAAAAGAATTTGGGTGCCCAAATCTCCTGTTTGTTGTATGCTTCATAACATACCCTTATTTGCATGTAACTTGTTTTATATTATGTTGTCAATACCATCAATTGGTATTTTTTTGAACTATAATTTTTTTGTCATTAAAAAAAATCTCATTTAATCCTATTCATACAAACTGCAATTTTTTTATCATCGTCCCTTTTCAATGAAATTTCAAGGTTATCACAAACTTGCCAAGTTTAGCAAGTTTAAATAATAACCTTTTTTTTTAAGCTTTGGTATTGTAAGGGCAGAATTTTTCATTTTTATTAGTTTTGTTACTGTTTAATAGTAATTACTGTTACGTATAAGTAGGTGTAGAAATTTACAAAAGTATGACTTATAAGTAAATTTTTAAATAAACCTTTGGAATTAAGTTATTTGATGGTAACAGAAAGATGAAATACCCTACATTTCCATTAAAATATATTTTGACTATCAGCCTTCTTTAGTTGAAATGATCACTCTTCCTCCTTCCTGCATAAGCAAAACACACAAGCTATGTTTTGCCAAGAGGCCATGTTTTGCCAAGAAGGATATAACAGTTAATGGAAATATGGGATATTTTTTAATGATTGTCATTTTATTTCTCACCCTCTTTATTGAAAAGTCTCATAAAAATGAGACACGAAAATGTGACATAAAAGTAAGAATAAATGTTCGCTGAAAATGTTAGTATGTGTTACGTAAACCACTGATTTCTATAAGCTCCACAAGGTTGCATTTATTTGATAAAATGATTGTTTAAAAATTTCATCCGTTTTGTAAATATATGAGAATGTGGCAACAATGTGTAGATAAAATAAAATGTTAGTATGTGTTACGTAAACCACCGATTTCTATAAGCTCCATAAGGTTGCATTTATATTTAAATACTATCAGTTCACAACAGCTTTAATCTATTGTTACAATATTTCATAAGCTTTAGAATATGCATCACATGTATTTTTCTATAAATAGATTACAATCATAAAAATTTCAACATAGGGTTACCAGACGAAATACACGAAAGATGAGAGATAAAATGACAGTCAATTAATATCGTTTTAATATGGCAATAATGGAACTAAAAAATTAGGGGGGTCTCCTCCTGGAGGCTCGAACAGCCGACCTTTTTTTAAAATCTTTTTATTCCCCCCAACAGCTTTAAAATTGTTAAAAATGGTTTTTAGGCACGTAAGCCCAATTTTCAAGTATTACACATCCTAATTAATATTCTGTGCTCACTAAGTTCCACTGTAAGGGTGCCCCTTTTCAGTTTCTAGCCGAGGGCCCCCAAAAGAAGCCAGTCTAGGCCTGGTCTGAACCCTAATGTAGATCTGGTATAGTTTGAGGACTTGCGTAACAGCTAAAGCATCAGTATTGGGGTTAGCTATTAGATTTTCGATTTGTTTATAGATATTAGGATGTTCGCTTAGATGTGAGCTGTTAGAAGTAATCAGGTTGTCAACAAATTGTATAAAATTGACCAAGTAGTCATGCAGTCAGTCCACATGCAGTGACTGTATTTGCATTTAAATAAGTGCGTGTGACTAGGTGACTCCATAATAATGGATAGCAGTTCACAAAGTCAAGTGGAAAGATAGTGAGAGTTTGTAATAGCACTAGGTGGTAAGGCAAAATGCAAGAATGTTCTGAAACAGAAGGTCTCAATGGCAAGTTGAAGCAGTGCAAGGGAGGGTACCATTTCCCCAACTTGCTACTAAAAATGCAGGCACACTTTAGGATATTATCTCTGGTAAACCAGTGGATTAGCGAGAGTTTCTAAGTGTATGTCCAACAGTAATGCGGGACAGAGAGGGCGACGCGGGGAACAGCATCGTAAGTGCCAATGAAGGAGCAGGCAAGTCAGGATTACGACTCTCAGCTACAGATGTTTTCTAAATCCTTGTGTATGGTAGAAATATGGTGAGATGCACAGAGGGAATATGGTGGTGGCAATGCTGTTTGACATCTTAGCAGGATGACGGATCCTTTGACTAGCTAGCCACCATGGGTTAAAGCGGTAAAAAAAGGACAGCCTTACCTGCGGGGCAAAAAAAAAAAAAATGTTCTGAAGAGGCACCTAGGGCACAAAATTTGCTTGGGCCGGCACTGCCTGTCTTAATTTTTGCCACAGGAGAAATACTGATAACTTTATTTGTTTTTGAAAGAGCTATTACATTGTTTGTTACTTATACATTCTATTGATAAAATTGAAAATTTTGTTTCAGATTTTTTTGCTGTAATATGTCCTTCCTGAATGTTCTGTTGAGACCTGGCAATTCACAGCATTCCCTTATTAATTGTTTCTACAGAGTACTTCAGCTTGATGTAGTGAATGCAAAATTTGAGCAAACTTCTGTTCTATTGAGTCAGCACCTAACATCTGTACGCTTTAGAAATGGTAATGAACGTAAGTTTAGGAAGATAAGAGGTGGTGGTCGTCCTGTCCCAGAAGGTGTTGTGGTACCTGAAGGTAAAAAGTATGGTTGGAGGCCTGTCTATCCTGAAGATGGGCAATATACAACAAATCCTTTGCCCATTATTAAAATGGGTGGAAGACATCCTGAAACAGGTATTTTTATTTATTTATTTTTATAGATAAATAGAAATATTCTTACTTTTTAATTTTATGTAACTATTGTTACCGAAATGAGAAATTAAGAAGTACGAGGGTGAGTCAAATGAAAGTGAGCCACTGCAAATATATGACAAACAGAGTATTTTATATAAAAGTAGTCTCCATCAACATTGAGACATTTGTCCAATTGACAAACGAGTCGCACGATTCACGTCTCATAAAACTCCGTAGACTGCTCATTCAAAAAGTCTGTAACTGACTCCTTCACGGCGGAGTCCGACACGAATCTGGTACCCTTGAGATGTTTCTTCAGTTTTCCGAAATGTGAAAGTCGCATGGCGACAAATCTGGGCTGTATGGCTTTGTCGAATCAGCTCATCAACCTTTGCAATTGTGTTGGGGGGTGATTGCGAGGTGGCTTTGGCCCAGTCTTGGATCATCTTTGCAACTTTCATGTCTTTCTCTGAACCGTTTGCTCCAATGCTTCACAGTGGCCAATGAGATGCAATGTTCACCATACATGGCAATCATACCATCAATCAATTTCTTGTTGGGAAACACCTTCAGCTGTCAAAAACCTGACCACACCACATTGTTCCTCTTTTGGAGCGTCCATTATGTCATGCTACTGTCTTCAACCTGTATGAGCGCCTTAAAGAACTTTGACCTCCCATTTTTGCACCACTTTCATAAATGAGGGATGTCTCTGTGCTATGCGTGTGAGTCGCAGATGATGGACCAAACCATTTTTGTGCAGCAGGGGGGTTGGCTCACTTTCATTTGATTCACCCTTGTAATTAGAGGCATAGCAGAGAGGGATAAACAACATCCCCTTCCCGGAAAAAATACCCTGCTCTAGTTAGCATACATTTTTAGCTTATATATTGTGCAGAGATTTCATTAAATTTATGCTCAGACAATATTTCTCAGCCACCTAATAAAAGTACTGGCTTTGTCCTTGATCTAAGATTCTTGGAGATCTTGAGAATTCTGATAATTTGCAAGATATAATAATGTACAGCTATGTATGTGAGTGTGTGTGTGTGTGTGTGTGTGGGGGGGGGGGGGTAAGAGGAAGCCTATATATTTCTTCTTTCATTTCTGAGAGAGGATGATCGCCTTCGAATTCGAAGAATAATCATAGACATTTACTGGGTAAATAAATTGATTTGTGCGGAGTGCATTGAAATTTATAAAACTACCCTTATAGTTTATATATATTTATAATAATGCTAATATTACCCTGATAGTAATTAAAAAAAAAGTTATTCAAAAAATAATAACAATTAAGGAAATTTCATATTACACAGGGAAAAAAAGTTTAAAAAAAGCTTTCATATTTACATAAAATATGAGGTCTTGTTATTAAAGTTGTTTCTTCCTACGACTTTAAAACATACTCAATACTTTTTATCAACACTATTAATATTGTCCTTTTCCTTTAATATTTTTACTCTGTTTCTTTCATGAAGAATTGTAACTAAGTTTGTTAATATTATTATTAAAATATTTTTAAAAATGAAACATTTACATTTATTCTGCATAAATTTGTCTAGATCAATTTTAAAAGTTATATTTGAGCGTATTATAAACACGTAAATCTTATGATGTAGCTTAAATATTTAAGATCATCCTCTTTTTTTGTGGGGGAGGGAACTATACCTTAGAGCAGCCCAATTATAGATACTGTAAAAAGAAAATTTTATACCTGAAATAATTCGAAACTGCTTCTATTTAACACTAATCTTAAATGTGAAACACTACAAAAAATTCTGGTATTTGTAGTGCCTGAGGTAATTGCCCCTCAACTACACAGTGCAAAAAATTTGTAGATTGGAACAGAGATAAGGAAGGGGAGTTGCTCATGGGCATGAAAAAATATTTAAAACTGATAAAAAGGTTAATTAAGATAAAAATTTAAAGTACTCTTAAAAATTAATAAAATTATTTTTAAAATATTAAAATAATTACAAAATATCTAAATTAATATAACATAAATGCAATGCCCGAGTTTTTAAAATGTACAAAAGTAGCGGGAGTGTGGGTTTGAACCCACAACATTCAGCCAAGAGCTGGATTCATGTGAATCATTCACTGAAACCAAATGACTGCGTACACTTTGATGCGCAGCCATTCATCATATTTTTGCCCCTCCCTAAGTAAGGTTCTAATTGAGCAAGAGCACTATTGAAAACAGAAGCAAAAAGTAGATACAGGAAATGTAGAATACTAATGTCACTTATTATGACTTTATACAGTAAAACCTCGCTGTAACGATATTTGATACAACAATAAATCCTCCCATAACGATAAAATTTTGTGGTCCGGCAGAATTTCCATACAATATAAACTCCCCTCTATATAACTATACATCCCTCTAGAATGATACTTTTATTTGGTCCCTCAAGTATCGCTGTATCAAGGTTTTACTGTTATTAATGATTTGAAACATTTATGTTTTAGGTTCTGCGTACTTTGCAAATCTTTACGATAGATTCAAACTAACATGGCCGCCTGGTTGGCAGTCATGATACTGTGTGGCTTATGTGCGGCAAGTGTCATTTGCATTTTCCAATTAGTCAACTGAAATCCCTCCCATTGTAATGTGAAATTGTCAGAATTCACATACCGATGGGTGATTCCATTGTTCTCGTAGTACTGATATTGAATATGTGGAAAAGAGTTTCTGATGGAACTCCTTTCCGATCGAAATTTAATTCCGCTGTGTTTGTAGCCCCTGGTATGAATATTTAGTTATACAGTGTTTCAGTTTTCTGAGTGTGTGATAGAATTTGAAAATTGATGTGATTTTACCCTACTTTAAAGATTAAGAAGCCTAAGGTGCAGTGTATTGGTACTTTGTTATTATCTTGACCAGTAGCGTAACCATGATTTTATTTCGGGACAGGACAGGGGGGGGGCTGTGTATCAAATTGTAAGCTAAGTAAAGGAACCTATTTCGGGGGAAGGGGGCTCCCCCCCTTCTGGATATGCTGCTGCTTATGACCATTTTGATCTTTGCTATGTTTTGCCGTATTTATAAAAGATTTAGCAATCTTAACACATGAATGAACTATAATATTTTTTATACTGTTTTCAAGGACGTGTTGTTGTGAGGACAATTGGTGGTGGTGTAAAAAAAACATGCTATTGGGTAGACTACAAACGTGAAGGCCCTCCTGATGGCAGTGTGCTAGAAGAAAAAGTATTCAAAATTGTAGCAGATCCTGTTAGAACTGCTTTCATTGCTCTAGTAGCTGGTGGAGATCATAAAAGATGGATTATAGCCTCTGAGAATATGAAAGTAGGTGATGTCATCAAAACATCATCTGTGATACCTAGAATACCTGGTAAGAACATTATTAAGTACTAATCAAAATACAAAAAAGCCTCAGATATTTGGTTATATCTTTCATTTATCATCTGGATGATTGGAACAAGATGCTGTTTTACTGAGAAAAATACTTGATAGCTGAAGATCTATTTGCAAAAATGGACTAAAGTAGACTTTATTTTGCATAATTTTTTACTTCCTTGTACGGAGTATAAGGAAGTAATGTGATCCCAAAAAATTTCAGGGGCAAATTTTGCCGAAAAAACAGATGAGTACCTCTAAATTTAATTTAAAGGATTTTTTCAATGCATCTCATCATACACTAGCATGCACATTCATATAAATGCATGAACAACCCATTTTGACTGAGGATGAGTCTATTTTGACCAGTTTTTCCATGCCGTCTGTATGTACATACGTATGTATGTAACTCGCATATTTCAAAAACTATTGGTCGTAGAATGTTGAAACTTTATATTTAGGATTGTTGTAATATCTAGTTGTGCACCTCAACTTTTGATCTCATCCGAATGGATAGTTTATCTCCAGGGCCGCCCACAATAAGCTCTGTGGGCCGAAATTCACTAAAGCATATTTTAGAGGTATTAGACTATTTCTAATGACTCAGAAGTGATACATGCTGTTTAGGGTTACAAAATGAATTTCTCTATCAGAAAAAGTGTCTTGCCATTTATAGTTCTGCTACACAGGAACACTCAAAAGATTTCTAATACATTACGGTCAATGGCAATTTTATAGACATTCATCTATTTCAAGCACAATATCGTCCTACCATATAATTAGGTAATGGTCTGACCAGGATCACGTGCCACCCTCAAGAATTATGCCAAAAGTCGTCAAGCTTGGCGACTTTTGGTGTGCATGTGTATGTATTTAACTCTCAAATCTCAAAAACTATTAGTCGTAGAATGTTGAAATTTCATATTCTTGTAACATCTAGTTGTGCATCTCTATTTTTGGCTCCAATCTACTGGAGAGTTTATTTACAGAACCACCCAAAAGAATTTCAATATATTAATGTCTATGGACATCTTCAATATATTACATCTGTAGTCAGTCATTGTTTGGTCCATGCTCAAAATCTTGCCATTTGTCATCAACCGTGGCGAATTTTGCAGAAATATTGCCAAATTTGGTGATAGCCAGTCATTTGATACATGCCCAAATATCACCATTTGTCATTATCCTTGCTAAGTTTTGGCAAAATATTGCCGAATTTCACGATAATCAGTCATTGCCCCAAATCTTGCCATTTGTTGTCAACCGTGGCGAGTTTTACCAAAATATCGCCAAATTTGGCAATAGTCATTTGGTCCATGCCTAAAATCTATACATTCAATTAATTGAAAGTCTGTGGTCAATTACTACTTTGGCTATCCCCAAAATCTCGCAAACTATCTCAAGCTTGTTGGTTTTTGGTGAAATATTGCTAGACTAGCTGTTACCTGCGACTTCATCTGTGCTGCTTTAGAATTAGGTCCCGAGAGAAATGTAGCATGTGTGAATAACTAATATTGTTGCGACAAAAGAAACTGCATTTAAATATTGTTTGCTTTTTACTTGTTTCAAATGAAGTATAATGCATGGTAGTATACTTCATTTAAAATAAGAGGATATGCAGAGTTACTAAATTTAGATTTTTTTCAGGCATTTGGCGAATAGAGACAGTTATGACAGTATTTGCTAACTGTTTTGTAAAAGAAATATTTATGCTATATGCATGAATTTTAGTCTATGTTAATCAGGAATAGAGCAGCTTTCTATAAGTGAAAAAGTTTGAGAATCGTTCTGTAGTTAGAGATACCCAGAGAGCGTAATGTATTAGAATTATTTTGAGTGTTCCTGTAAAGGAACTATTTACCCTACATGCATGAATTTTAGCCTATAATACTCGAGAATAGTGTAGCTTACTATCAGTAAAAAAAGTTTAGGAATCGCTTCAGTACTTACAGAGATGCACATAGAGCGTAATGTAATTCTTATTAGCATCCCTGTAAAAGAACTATCTGTGATATATGCATTAAAGGTAGCCTATAACACTTAGGATGCCACCAGTGTCTAAGAAGTTCTGCTCTCAAAACTGCAAGGGGGGAGGTGCCAGGTTCAAACCCCGGTCGTGCCTGTCGACCTAGCCACTCCCAGTTTTCCGTGGTTTTCTAAAAAACCTCGCGTAAATATGCACTAGGATCCCTTAGAAAGTCCCCCACAGAGGAATTTCCCATATAGGCCTAGGACCCTGGTGCAGTCAATCGGTCTTAATCCAAAAACAAACAAACAATGATACTCAGGAATAATGTAACTTTCAATCAGTGAAAAAAAGTTTTAGAATCGGTTTAGTAGCTACAAAATTTTCATAGAGCGCAATGCATTAGAATTATTTTGAGTGTCTTTGTAAAAGAATTATTTATGCTATATGCTTAAAAGGCTGCCTGTATGTTAATCCAGGGCATAAGCTATTTTCATTACGAATTTTTTTAAATCCGTTCAACCATTTTTGTGTCAGTCGAAAACATCCAAACACACAAATGTACACATTTATATTATTGGTAAGATTTGGAAATTTATGAACTTTAAGAAACACATCTGGACTTTTCTTGGTTCTTACGTATTATCCCGGCGGTCATTCCCGCCAAACTGTTTTTTCGTCAAATGAGTTGCCAAACGTATTCAAAACCATTAATAATTTCATGTGCCCGGCATTTATTTCGGCAAAAAATCACTTGTCTTGGCGGACTGCCGGGGTAATACGCAAGTACCCTTTTCTTTACTTATGCTTTTTAATTTGGCATAAATTCAACATAATTTCCATGTTTTTCAAATGCATGTGATTTTGCAAATAGAGTTTCTGCTTTATTTCAAAAGCATAAATCATTTTGTGCGGGCGATAAAACGGCTTTTAATTAATAGTTAGAAAAATAGTTAAAATTTCAAAATTCTGAGCCTCAGGGGCACTTTACCGAAGTTATGCTCAAATTTTCAAAGCTCTGCTTTCTGTAGATTTGTCTGGAGAACATTAATTTTTATTATTACAGATAGATAGATTTGGCATGAAACTGGCTTAATTTCCATGGTATTTAATGTTTTTCAGATGCACGCGCTTATTTATTGAAGTAATAGCATTCTTGTTAGCTCAAAACATGAATCATTTGATACGGGCGAAACTCGCCAAGCATGGCAACGTAAAAACGGTTTTTAATTAATAATTAAAAAAGTAATTAAAAATCTAAAATTCTAATTAGCCTATAACCATCTCCAGGGTACCCTATATATCTAAACCAAAATGCATACTAATCGATTCAGCGGTTTAGGCATGAAAGCGTCATAAACAAACAAACTCACTTTCGCATTTATAATATTAGTTAGGATTAAGTGTCAGAAGGAAATCTCTCAAATTGAACTCCAGCTTGGTGATATCGAAATATTTGGCTGCAAATCACTAAACCTTACTATTACTGCAGTATTTTATCTCATTGAATCAAAATAAGTTTAAATAAAGTGGGCCGAAAATATTTTTTATTTAATAGACGTACAGGGAAGTTGTGTTGTCCACATCATATATACATATATTTAATAACTGGCTATACTAGGCAAATATGTTAGTTAAATAGAAGTGACCATGTTAAAATTTGAAAATATTTTTCTAACATATTAACTTAATAATTTATAGTTATTAAAGTTAATATATATGCATACATGTATTCTACAAGCAATAGAATTTAATTTCTTTTTCAGTTCGTCCAGAAGAAGGTGATGCTCATCCAGTTGGTGCTTTACCCGTTGGAACTTTAGTACACAATATTGAAGTTACACCAGGAGGAGGTGGTCTTTTTTGTCGAGCTGCTGGAGCATCTGCTCAGATTCTTAAGAAATTAGAAAATAAGTCAGTTATTCAGTTACCTTCTAAGCGACAAGTACTACTGGATGAAAAATGCATGGCTGTAGTTGGCAAAGCATCAAATATTAATCATGGAAATATACATATTGGTAGCCCAAATCGGCTAAGAGAGTTAGGTAAAAGACCTCGCTCTGGGTTATGGCACAGAAAAGATGGTTACTGCGGACGAAAAATCCATCCACCAAAAAGTATATTAGATACCTTGGCTCCTAAAAAAGTGGAGCCAGAAGTTTATAACTTAACATGGCGTGATTAGAAATACATATTCTCTGATTTTGTAGAAATAAAAAGTACATGTATACTGATGTAAAATATATAATTTTTTTCTTAACATACACACTTACATATATGTATATTAGGGAATATCAGTGGTTTATTTAATTTGTGGGTATTCAGGGTTATTACTCAATTTTTGAAACAAAATTTGACTTTTCAAGAAATTTTTTTATTACATTCTATATTATGCTTTTAAAATGTATAATTCACAACTATCACAAATTGAATTGCCTATCACAAATTGAATGATTTTAATAAAAACAGACTTAATAGTTTTCCATGTCACATTTTGAGATTTTCTAGGTTTTAACCCCCTAAAGGTCGTATTATTTTCAAGAAAACGATAATAAAAGTGCTTATCTTTTTATTCAAGGAAATTGTATATAAATAAATGCGTGTACAATATATGTATTTATTTTGAGGTTTTGGATATTTTTTTAGTGCGAAAGAAAAAATGAAGTTTAACTTCTTGGTAAAGTCAACATTTAGGGTTATTGTGACTGAATGTGTGTTTTCTAGTAAGCAGGGAATTATTAAAAATATGTTTTAAACACTGAAGGATAATTTTATTAAATATACTTCATAAAATAAATAAATGTTTGTAAAGTTTTTTTGAACATAAGTAAAAAATGTGAGCTTAGATTTTAAAATGCATATCAAAAATACAAATATTTCACAGGTTGTCTACTCAAAATTTTCAAATTTCCCTGACTTTTCCCATACAAAAAACAAAATTCTTTTCCAGGTATCTTAACACTAGAACCATTGTTGGGGTCATTTTGTCCTTTTCTCCCAATATCTTATGCTTTATTTCAATATACGGTTTAACACCGCATCTCATTTTTCTACTTTCCCTAAAATTCTTCCAAGCATGTTGTGACTAATTTTCCCATTTCTATCTTAATTAGTAAAATAATTATAGAAATACCTGAAGCAGCCAAGAGGGGTCATTTTGACCCCCCCCCCCCCGTCTGGCTGTTCTAGTGCTAATGTTTGATTGTGTTATTCTACTGTAGTTTATGCAAACAAGGGCGACTAGTTTGGGCCTGCTGCTAATTAATCTAAGCTATTGTATCCATGCCCTAGCCCATCTCAGTTTGCAAATTTTCATTTGAAAATATGTCTTTTAGAAAAAAAATTCTCAGTGAAAAAATACAGCAGTATTTCCATACAATAAGAATATTTTTTTTTAATGAATATGAATAAGTTTTGATAGTTTGGATACTTTCTATTCTTCATTGATAGATAATAACACAATCTTTCATGTTTGAACACTGACATTTCCTTTTTAGTAAGAGGACATTCAATAAACTTGCAAAAATTGTGATTTTACTTTATCAGCAATGACAGCTGTCATTTGATTACAATCCATTAAACTATCCAAAGCTATTTCTATCCTCTTAATACAGATAGAACTTGAAGCAGATATATGTTTGGAGATAGGCTGCTTATGCTTCTAACAAGCTAATAATGTAACAGATTTCTTTCTATCAATTTCAGCATCTTTTTCTGTAAAAAGGAAAAACATTCTTAAAATTTGACTTTATAGCATATGATGCTTTGTTTTCATTAAGGCTGTGCCTTGCTGAAAAACCAATATTCACAGCATTAACTGGTAAATGAATGCACTTCTGGCTAACTTTCTATATTTCATTGCAGAATTTCTCTTTTCTAGAACACTACTTTTAACCCCTTAACTGCCCCGGGCGTATATATACGCTTTGGCAGTCGATGTTTTAGCTGCCCAGGACGTATATATACGCCTATCTCAAATAATTTGCCCAGTAATTTATCGCTAGTCTTGTAAATACTCTAAATTTTTTGACAGGCAATAACTTCAATTTGAAGAAGCGTTCGCCCTACATGCGCTTATTTCTTTGAATGGGGGAGGAGGTGGTTGCCTAATATGGCAGTTAAGGGGTTAAGAAATCTCGTCCTTAAACTATAAAGCATTATATACATTTCTTCATATAGGAAAGGTGCCATTGGCTTATCAGATTGAAATCTCATTTAAAAACCCTGCACTTCCAATGCCACTGAAATCGGCACAAACTTTCTGGGTAACCAAATATTAAGAAATAACAAATCAGCATTCACAACTGATCTGATTGCGGAACAAATTTATTACAAGATTTAGTCATTCAACAGTTAAATTTGATTTTATCTTAATTTTAACAAGAAAAATTATAATAAGCAGTTTAAAAACATACTTTCTTTAAACTATTTATTTTTGCAAAATTCTTACAAAGAACAGCATTTGTACAGTCTATTTATTGATAAAATTTACAGGTAATTAACAAAGTATGAAAATTAAGCACTAATTAGGTCATTTCCAACAACTTCGGAAGAGTATCTCGGTTCCTTTCTTGTAACCTGTAAATAGAACAAATTAAGAATTTTCTTATACTGTAAAAATTTTTAAAGTATGTTATTACATTATGGTATTTATTTAAGAAGTACTATTATGCCTAACTATATTTTTTACAAATAAATTTAACAACCATGTAAACTACTTCTAAATGATCAGCCAAGATTATGTGGTAATTAGTACTTTCGTGTGCTATGTAATTTTGTCACCAGTGGAATTAAATATATGTTGACACAGAGTGAAGAACACAAACACAAATAATAATTGTCAAATATAAAATGACTCAACATTATATTTTTCTGACATTGCTATCAATAATGTTATCGAAGCTTACTTATAAGTACAACTATAAAAAAGTCCATGAGTAAAAACAAGTTTTTAAACATATCTCTCCCATCTAATTTTGCATTACAAATAATTAAATGTTATTAATTAACCTGAATGCTGTAGCAAGAGACATTTAATATGCAGAAAATGACAGTTTGAAATTTACACACATCAAAATTAGAAACTATAACTTAAAAAAGAAACAAAAACTATTATAATAAATCATGAATACATCATCCACAAAAATTTGACAACTTAATCTTTTACAACAACCTGAGGTATTTTTTAGAAGAAGAATCATTGCATGGGGCATCATTGCAGGTGAGGGGGGTGGGGGGCTGAGGGGTCTACATCCCCTCCCACCAAAATGGGACCCTTTACTTATCGAGACAGGCAGCTTACAGTTCGATACACACTGCCCTTGTTTTTTGACTCATTGTTAACTTAGGATGTGCCAGCTAAAATTATATTTTTGAGAAATTTGTGGAGCAAGAAAAGAGACATTTTTGGAGCAAGAATAACAGATTAGTGGAGCAATTTGGAGCAAGAAAAAGTCACTTTTGGAGCACAAGAATGTCAATTTTGAAACACAAAATTTATTTTTGGAGAGAAAGGGATAAGTCATTAAAGAATGCTAATCTAAAAAATGAAAATTAAGGAGGTTCTTGAAAACTCTTAGCTTATAACAAAAACCAATTTTTTTTGGGGGGGGGGAGGGGGGAGACCAGAGAGTCCTGAGTCACCAGAGCTCATGAAATAAATAAAAAATTCAGTTATTTTATACATTGCTATACAAAATATCTACTTTAAATCAAAAATATAATATTTACTACACTATATTAGCACATTTATGCCTAGTGTCCCTTTTTTTGGGACGGCATTTTCGCTATCAGTCTAAAACTTTTATTTTTCCTAGCCTTTATTCACGAGTATGGAACCTCAATTCCACAAAATATTTTAACATGACCCGGTAAGATGTTGACATTTAAATTTTTACATAATGATTTTAAAAGAAATCAATCCTTGCTCAAGAAGTTGACATCAGAAATTTATCTATTATTGCTGGTATTAGCAAAAATCACAGAAAGTATCAAAAATATCTGGGTGCAAATGGGTTAACTATCATCAGCGACTTATAAAAAATTTGGTAACAAAAAATTAACAATTTATATAAAATTAAATTTAAAACAGAGGTCAATTTTTACTTTTAAGGCATTGGAGGTTTAAACAAAGGGATGCCAAAGAAAAAAATATTCATTTTTAAGATTAATAGAGAAAGATTAAAATTAGAATGTGTGATGATTTTTGTAAAAATTTGGGAGATTTACAAACATTTAAACGTATATGGAAAAATTAAAAATGTAGCATATTGGCACATGAGGATTGATTTGGCACAATTGGAGCAATTGAAGCAGCTGGCACATCCCTGTTAACTGCAGGGTGTTTAGAACACTGTAAAATTACCTTTAAAGTACCTTTTTTTATTATGAAAAATTTTCTAATTAAAATATATGTTTGGAAAGTAGAAGACATTTATTGAATTAACTAATTAAAGTTATGAAAATTATTAAAAACAAGGCTAAAATTGGTATGAAGTCAACCTACAGTATTTTCAATTTGAATTATATAATTTTACATATTTTTATAAAAAAAATGCATTTCTTAATATTAAACTTACTTTATTTCTAATTTTAAGGATAATTAAAGACTATATAGTATTTTAGTTTGCCTCAAAATATTCAGTGCATATTGTATTCATGTGTTTCAAACATATATATATATTAATGCACATAATGCAAAAGCAGATGTATCCTGTTCAAAAGGTTCTTCAAATTCCGTTCTGAATCTGTAGAATTCAATATAGTGCTTTTCATCTTATAATACAATATATTTCCTTCAAAATCCCACAATTCATCTTTAGAATCAGTTGATAAAGTTGATCAGTTGATAGAGTAAGTAACCAAATTGCTTTTCTCCATCTCCCATAGTAATTTTACCATATTACCTGAAAAGTGTTTAAAAAGATGCTTATTTTTTTTGCTTAGAATCAATTTAATAAATGTTTCTATGGATATTAATATATATGAATAAAATATTAATGGAAATATTAAACATTTTTGATACATTACGGAAAAAATGTAATAATTCATGGGGCACCCCAGGTGCAGTTTCAGATGTTCATGCAATGGAACATCGCTGAGCAAGAATGAAAGATCTAAAGGTTGAAAAAAGTATAATGTGTACCTACTAAAAAAATTACAGTTCTGGATATCATTCTTGGAAAGTTAGCACATTTTTTCTGACAAAAACATTTCTGTGCCCCTGATTATAACTCTAAACTCAATTTTTTAGCCTATTTGTGTATGTGTGGCCAGTGCATGTACCTCAACTGCTTGCGGGATAATCAGGGCTAGAGTGTTTTTGGGTTGCTGGGGGTGTACAAAACACCCTGCGTGAGTTATCTCAGGTTAACAAACAGTCTTTGACATTAGATTACATGTGCTGTCTATCCCTTATTACTATATAATACTTATTGGGGATATCTGATTATATATTATTTATAGGTTAATAAATTTTAAGTTATGCCTTCAGATTCTACTTACACTTCTTTCAAAGTTTCAAAACATGCAATTTTATTCGTAGCAAACAATATTTACCTTAAATTTCCTAAACAGATCTGAATAATATCGGTCATTCTGCAAGAGTTTCAAATTGCTTTATTTTTGTAAGTGATTTGGCTAACATGGCTGTAACATCCCTTGCATTCCTAAGTTGGGCTTCCGCAAACTTTTCCAAACTTTCTTGAAACATACGAATCCTAAGCCGGTGAAACTTTTTTATCTGTTGATTGAAAAAAAGTACAGACTTATCAATTGTTGTACATTAAGCAAAAAAAGTAGAAGTGATCTTTTTAATATTGTTTGAATGAGTTGTAGTTTGCATATAAACAAGAAATTTAAATTATTAACACATATAAAAAGTTTTGTTGTCCAGCATATGCATGAAAAAAAAAAATCGGACAAAATTAATTAAGTATTGCAGTCTGTCCTTTTTAAAACAACACATTTTTAACAAGGAACATATCCTATCAAAAATATCAACAACATATATAAAAATGAGTAAACATTTTTTAACAATACATTTATGTTTATGAAAGTTAAGAGACAGATAATTCAAATTCTAGATCTATTCCTTTAAGAACTTCATTATTTTTTTTTTAATGAATTAGTCCCATTAAGAAATAATCAGTAAGGTTCACAGCTTTTTGTTAGTACATCCACAAATTAACTACACTACCAAAGATCCACCATGTTGAGGGGCTGCGATCCAAGTCCCACCCGTGCATGCCCAACCATGTAATTACTAGAGCATGCATTTTAATGAGCAATGTAAAGCCGAACTTCAATTCAAACCATGGAAATTTCTGTCTAGATTTTTGGCAATTTCTAGATTGTAAGAAACTATCTTCTGTATTTACTTTCGACTGCTAATTTGGTTGATCCAAGTATCCAGTTTACTTTAGAAGAGGAGTGCAACAATTTTTTACCTTTTCTGGATTTTCTTGCTTCTAAGAATCCCAATGGTTTCTCTACTTCTGCTTTTGGCAAACCCTTTTCTATCTCTGTACATCCTTATCCTCTTTCTAATCATCCCTAGCACAAAAACTTTCTGCCTTTTACACTTACGTGTCCCGTGAGATTAAAATTTGTTCAGACTCATCATTTCTTAATAATTCGATTATTTACTTGAAATCTTTAGAGGTCTCTCATGGTTTTAGCACCTTTGTTATTGATAAGGCTTTTTCTAAATTTAGAAAGTCTAATTTTTTCTCTACGACCATTCATTATCTTAATTGTACTACCTTTCTTTTCTTCTTTATGCTGTAAAATTTCTAAACTTCTCAAAAATTTTGGTTTTAAAGCCATCTTTATATTGATAAATAAACTTAAATTCTCTTCTTTCAAAGGTACTATTTCTACTGAGAACCGTTGGAGTATTTATTATATTCCTTGTGCATCTTGGGTTATTGGTCGGACCAGAAGATCTCCCAATTCAGGCTCAAAGAGCATGAGATATGTTTCTTATCATGAGCTTTTGTAATCTTCTGTTGTCTCACACTTGAAATTCAAATCATTATTTTTAATTTTCTAAAGCTAAGATCCTGCACATTCAAGCTGTGTCCAATCTAGATTAAAAAAAAAAAAAAGGTTTTTCCATTACCCAACTCCTGAAGCATCTAGTGACACCAGTTTCCATTCCTTTAATTCATTCAACTTGGAAACAGTTGTTGTAAGGTTCTATTTACTTTTTTCCTCTATCCCACTATTTTTCTAAAAAATAAATTTTTAATTTTATTTATTGTGTTGTTATTGTGTGTATTTTTTTGTAATTAATGTTTATAAAAAAAAGTTTATATTACACAAGGCGAGTCTGAAAAGTTCAATGAAAGGTTTCATATTTCAAAAACCTCGCTGGTTAGGAGGTTGCGTTTGTGGGCAAGCAGTGAGACATAGCAACTAGTATGCCCTAATGTCCAAATAAGGACAGTTAAATGGAAGCGAGTGCTGTGACCAATTTAGTGCTGTCAGTGTGAGCAGGTGTATCATTATGAAATAGAGCAACGCATAATATTCAAATCAAGGAAAACAGCGAAGGAGACACATGAAATGCCAAGCAAAGTGTACAATGTGGAAGCAGTGAGTAAAAAGTGTGTTTTTTGAGTGGTTTGAATGCCTTAGAGACAAGAAGGAAGTTATCGAGGATGAGTCTCGAGACAGTTCTTTAACATTCCCTCTATATGCTGCAGATCTGGCACCTGCAGACTACTTGCTCCCCTCAACAAAGAAGTATTAAAGGCTTATGCTTTGCCGACAACAAACCCAACAACCTGTGACAATGTTTCCAACGATTCCAAAAGAAGCATTTTTGACAATTACCAACTGCTATACAACTGATGTCAGAAGTGTGTTACAGCTAATGGTGACTACTTTGAAGGTCGGTAAAGATAGTTTGTTTGGAGCCCCATACTTAGGCTTTCTTGACCCACTAGCTGAGGGACATATGTAATCTTGCAAGAAATATCTGCTAGGTTCCTAATTAAAAATAATAAATCTCTTGTAAACATATTGTATGGTAGCATAAATAAACAGATGGGGACATAAATCAACGACGAACAGGATGATTTATTACACTTTCACAAAAATATACATAAAACACAGGGGTACATTTACATGCATTCTTCAACACCGTCTTGTCTCTGCGCCTTCTCGAACTAAAAGACGAAAACACACAGCTTCCGACGTATGGCATCACTGCATGAAAAAGGGTCTGGTTGTGATATCATTATAGTCTATATTCATTTTACATCATAGAGTTAGAAATATGCAAATTGCTAACATTTTAGGTGACCTCCTACTACAGATCCCGTGATCCCAGTTAGGGTCGTGACCCACAGTTTAAGAAACTCCGGTGTATGTAAATGCAAAGGAACGAAAACAGTTTTAAATTTTCATATCACACACACACACAAAAAAACTGGATAATGAATTCCAAAAACTAACTGAAATATCTTAATTAGTCAATAAAAATAGTAAATAAAATACTCAAATTTTCTCTATTCTTTGGGCCTGAGTTCCTGCACACATGGGTTATCAAAAAAGATTAAGTAATTTTGCTTAATCAGATCAAATTATAAGAATGTGATTTTAGAAAATAATAAACATAAAAATTTTTGTGAAGCCTAGGATTTACCAAGTTTCTTTAAATGATCTTTTTGAATTTTTATGACCCGGTGGACTCCATGTAATTTGAATATTAAATTTTATATATTTGAAACAAAATCACAAAATGAAAGTTAAAAACAAAATAGGAGGTAAAAACAAAAAAGAAAAGTTTAGTTTACTCTGAAAAGTCCTTATTTTACTCACTTCTTGTCTGGCAACATCTGAACAATCTTCAAAGGCTTTTTCAGCTGCTAGTTTTGCTTCTTCTGCCTATTTAAAACAAATATTACAGTTATTTTAGATATTATAAAACCTGTGAGTGTAAGCAATTGCAGCTTACAAGTTTTTACATTTATAACAGCGCACCAAAACCAAGGTATGTTGTATTGTAAAATAAAGGAAAAAATGACGATGCTTTTTATTTGGGAACTACTTGGTTTTATCTATGCTGTGATTAACTATAATCTTATTTCATGACTATTAAGTAATTAAGAACTTTAAAATCCTATTTTTACAATATTTAAAAAACAAGAAATTTTAATACTTTCCACTCCTCCAAATAAATAAATCAACAAAATGTGATAGTAGGTTGTGATAGGTAGGTTGTTTAATCTTGTAGTTAAAACACATAGTCTAAGGTCTGGTATTAGAAATATATACCCTCATCTGTTATTTAATAATGATAAAGAACATATGCTAGATAATGTAGCCATTGATACATCACAAATAGGTTGCTTAGCTAAATCGCGTACTGGTGATATTAAATAATTAAATTTTTTCGATCAACTCCCCCATCTGTTATTTATGAAAATCGAGCATTATTTGAGAGAATATGCCCCAACGAATTGAAAAAATATGGGTTGCCTACTTTCTCCTCTGCCCAACTATGGAGTTGCCAGGTACAAACAGGCGAGTAAACGTTGTTAATATACCCTCATCTGTTGTTTAATCGAACTATGCATCAAACAAAAGGTTATTTTATTCCCAATCCAACCGTAGTAGGTTGCCTTATCAAAAAGTTGGCTGAATGGTTGCCTAGATTTTAGAGTAAAATTTGCCAGGTTTTGAGGCATTTTGCAATATTTGCTTCTCTTGAAAAGCATTATATGCTACTTCAGGGGCATAACCAAGGGAAGGGGGGGGTTAGGGGGGGTCATAACCCCCCCCCCCCATGAGAAATTTTTGCCATAAAAAATGTATATTCTTCACTACATTATCACACACATGTATACATACATATGAGTAGTAGTAGTCGTAATCTCCCATGAAAAATTTCTGGCTACGCCCCTGTGCCACTTAATTTGAGGATTTGCAATTTTTTAGACTGTAAGAATTTTAAGTATGCATGATATGTCGTCCTACTGTAACGCCAACTTCGTGATTTTTTAAATACTTTTTTATCAACCTCTAGCGATTTATGTGAAGACGTTTCTGGCAACACTCACTTCGAGCAGTATTTGTCTCAGCATGAATCACATCCTGAGATGCTGGATGAACTTTTACAGATTTCGAAGGATCAAATTGTAAGCTTTGTTGCTTACCAAACTTACTTACCTGAAATGCTGGGGAAAATCTTAGGTGGGTACAAGGGATAGCACAAAAAAAACTTTGCTCAGTGAGCACAGAAAGACGTCTTAATACTATCTCCAGTACTGCGAATTCATTAATTTGTTTCTTCGATTTTCAAGAAGCATCCAGTACAGTGATGTTGAGCACACTATTACAATACTCTATTACACACTATTTACAACACTATTGCACTCTATTTACAACATGTCCAATTTGTTCTTTTCATTGAACCAGCCAAATTATGCCAGATGTTCCATTATGTACATCAGTAATCTTATGAAGGCTCAGAACAGCAATTTGCCGGTGGTATCTGAATTTAGACGAGGATCATTTTGTATCAGACGTACCAAATCTAGTTTTTCTCGATTATCCATTGACTTAACGTTAGAACAGACCATTAATGCTGATGCTTCACATCAGTTAACACATAATTTTGCCGCAGAGTCCATATCAGCCCAACAAAGATGGACACTTAGTCACAGCATAAAGACCAAAATTGTATTTACCGTTAAAGAACAAGTTGGTCTATCGCAAAAAGATGATACCAGTCGTGCCTTCAGGGCCTGATTTCCGGGAGGGCATTCGGAGCAAGTGCCCCGGCACCCTACCAAAACAGGCCCCAAATTGTTCTTTTAAGTTTAAAAATTTGTACATTTTGGAAAACTTTTTGAAAAAAGGGGCCCTCAATGAAGCTTTGCCCAGATCTCCAAACTCTGCAAATCGGGCCTCTTGCCTTGCAGAAAAGTCGAATCGAAAAGGATAGTATCATTGAGACTATAAGAAATATACTGAATCCCTCCGTTGAGAGTATTGATAAAAATGTTCTGTTTATTCTTAATATTTCAACTGGTAAGGCAGCATCTTCTAAAGTTAGTGATTTTCTAATCAACATCAAGTCAGTTGGAAATCAACAAACATTGACATTTATTTCAGAATGTAATTCCATCACCGGAAGGTTAGAAAAACCGATAGAGCGTAACAAAATCCTGAATTTCGTTTCACAGTCTGCCGTCAAAGCTCAAACCAACAAATATAAAAGTAAAAAGGCCGTTCTTAAAATGGAAAGAGACATCTTTGGCTGATTACTTGCGATTAGTATCGAGAAAGACATCAACATGGAGTACTGCTCAATGCTTCCGTTAATGCCTGTGCCGCCTGCTCTTTTCTCATGTACTGGTGAGTTGCTAAAAACTGACAAATCCAAAACTAGACCCAAGTATATTGAAGTCTAAAGTCGAAACTGTTGAGCATACCGGTATCGATGAAGTAGACAGTTTTTATTACTTGAATGTTATCGGATCATCTATGCCGCAGACATTCGACAAGGTTGCTGAATCGATCTTAATAAAATAGTGCTCAACTAACGCCTCTGAAATACACATAATTTTTGATAGGCACTTAACACCCTCTACCAAAGACTGATCATCAAAATCGGTTGGAGTTCAATAAACCGTACGTCATCCAAGGACCTCTTCAACCAAGACCGAGCGATTTTCTTGGAAATCTCAAAAAGTACCATTTCAAAGAAGCCTGGTACAATTCTTGGCTGATAGCTGGGAAAATGATAATCTAGTGTCAATAATTCAAAACACAAAAATTTTTATAACGGTTGGAGAACACTGTTTTTCTTACCATACAATCGGGAATCACTTCGTGAAACGTGAAGAAGATTATATATGTCAGCATGAAGAGGTAGATATGCTGATAATGTTTCATATATCAAAAGCGCCACCTAATTCAAAAATATTGGTCAAAACGAATGATACCGATGTCTTGATAATTTTACTGGCCACTATACAGAAAGTTCTACCGATGCAAATTTGGTTGGCGGGTTCATCACCAAAGAAAATCAATAAGAAAAATTTTGATTGTATTAACTGTATTGAGCTTGCGATGAAATCGGGCTCTACTTTATGGTTGGGTCTGTTAGCTTTCCACGCATTTATGGGCTATGATTATACAGCTGCATTTTATAACAAAGGGAAACATTCACATCATTGACGGACCCAGCAGATGTACTCGTGGTAGAAAAAATTCAGCATGTTCAGGAGTTTACTACCCTTCTTTAAAGGATCATGCAATGTTATAACATCAATGATGCTAGATATCAGGTGTTCCATAAAACATATGCAATAAACAAAGACAAAGAGCATTTTATGAAGAAGATTAAAGGATCGACTCCAACCTGATTCCACCATGCTGAATCTCACTCAAACAGAAAATTTTGCGCACAATCTATGTAAATTCAATGTGACTGCATGCAATGGATGCATGCTGCGCCAAACTAAATCCTGAAGATTGTGGTTGGTTTTTGGATGGCTATTGGAAGCCTACATGGTTCGTAGGGGACCCAACACCCTTACAAGTTGAGAATATATTAAGAGAATCAAAACAAAAAGGAAAATGATGAAGAATTAGAATTCGATTTTGACATATAGGCACTTCTGACGAGTCAGAATCGAAATAATTTTTTTACACAAAATTTTTTACTGAGATATTTTGCTATTGTTAAACTTACGTATGAATAAAAAAAAATGTTGGTATCATTTTGTGATATTTTATTTTATATGACTTTCATCAGTATTTAATCTGCGCTTATATGATTCGAAAACATCTTTTTGAAAGATGTACATTTTCAACAAAAAAAAAAGTGAAAATACATATTTCATAATTATGTATAGTTGCTAATAAATAAATGTGTGAGTGAAAAAAAATGATATCGCGTTAATATTTAATCTCACTTGAATCCAGTATTTGATCAATGGAACGTGCTTACACTATCGGCAAAATCTTCTTTAAAAAGAACTTGCTGCATTTGTCTGTCGCATGGAGTTTCGCGAGCAACGCTTCTCTCATCGCTGTGCTGGGAATTTTACATCTAAAATCTAGGTAACCATGGATTCAACCACCTGTTTTATAAGGCAACCTAATACGGTTGGATTAGGAATAAAATAACCTTTCCTTTGATGCATAGTTCGATTAAATAACAGACGAGGGTATATTAACAATGTTTACTTGCCTATTTGTACCTGGCAACTCCATAGTTGGGCAGAGGAGGAAGTAGGCAACCCATATTTTTTCAATTCGTTGAGGCATATTCTCTCAACTAATGCTCGATTTTCATAAATAAGAGATGGGGGAGTTGATCGAAAAAATTTAATTATTTAACAGCATCGGTATGCGATTTAGCTAGGCAACCTATTTGCTATGTATCAATGGATACATTATCTAGCATATGTTCTTTATTAAAAAACAGATGAGGGTATATATTTATAATACCGGATCTCACACTAACAAAGATCTACCTATTAGCCAATACAATATTATTGTTACAACCATGGATCAGAGAGCAATCTGATTGTTTAAAGCCTATTACAGAAAAGAAACGCACCCATGAATCTTTAAAAACATGCAAGATATAAAAAACTCAGTGGGAGTAACCTGGCTATAAAAATTAATACTTTGGATGTGATACATTTATTTGCTATGGCATAGAATGAAGTGTTGGAAAAGACAATTCTCAATTGTTTCAGTCATGGAGGATTCTTACAACCAGAAAAAAGCGCTTATGCAGTTGTGGAAAAATCAGAGTATATTATTAATGCTTCATCCGACACAAATTCTTTATTTGCCATATAGCCACTTTTTACAAGTGCAGATTGCATTGAAGTCCAAAATAATGTTGCAACATAACATGGCTAGCTATTCCACCTTAAAAAAAAAAAAAAAAAAAAAAAAAATTAAGACTGGTAAAAAGAAGGTTTCAGTGGGATGATGTTGCATTACATTTTTCAAGTCTGAACATGGCAGGAAAGAAAAAAAAAGATAATGTCACTAATAATTAGCTAAAAATCGAACAAATTTACAATGAAAGGATAACTTTAATAATAATCATGGTGAAATTTATATATATGTTGTTCTTTTCATTTTCTACCAATACTTAGTTACGTAATTTTTTGTGTCATGTACTTTGAATCAACTTTGTGCAGCTAGGAGAGACAGAAGATTGCCTAACAATATATTCAATGTTATGCCATTATTCGGCAATTTAGGCTTCTGTTATTATTCTATTAACATGAAGTCACTTTCTTGAACAAATATGCTAGAAATAATCATTTAACATTATTTGCTTTAATATAAAATTTTCTTTCCATGAACAAAACAAATTTTTATAAGAAAATTCACACACACACATATTATGGTGATTTATTTTTCATGTGACTACCTGAATTCTGAGTTCTTTCAATAGGAAAAATAGCTTTCTAGGTTAAGTTTAGTCTAAATTTATGTTCTACACATTAAATAATCCAAATTTCATTTTTTCCCCTCTATAAAAATCGTTGAGTCAGTGAGGAAATTTTTCTTTTTATATACCAAGACTTTCTAGCATTATTAGAGAAAAAAAAAGATACATTTCTTAAACTGAGAATGTTGCAAAAAATTCATTCCCCTTTACCCCATCCTGAAAATATGAATTTTCCCTTATGCTAAACCCGAAAAATGAATAAAAATAGCTCTTAAAATTTAATTACATTTCTTTTACTACATTTAAGTATATAATTTAATTTCAACTGCACTTTGATGCTAAGCGATTTCAGTTCTAAAATTTTGAGTAAAAAACAATTTGGCACGTAGCTTAATAACAATATAATGAACATGAAAATAAAATCGAACTAATTTGTATTATAAGGATCCCTTGAAATGCGTATACTCAAGAAATAAGAAGTGACATATAAAACTTACTGCTTGTTTTTTGAGAGGTTTTGCTTTGTCTAGAGCTTTATTTGCATTCTCATAATCTACCAGTAAACCAGTACGCTGCATCAGCATTTCCTGAAAATTTACAATAATACATAAAATTACAAAACATATGGTGCTTAATTTTACAACACATCACCAATCTTTAATAAATTTAATAGCCAGAACCAATGAAAATATTTATTCTTATGTAATATCAAATAAATAAAAATTGTATTCAGTCAATAGTAAAAGCTACCATATAGTTTCTTAAAGTTTGATTTTAATCATATTAGCTGATATTTTCCAAATTACTGATCCAAATGAAACCAAAATGAACATAAGGTATATTTGCATGTATATTAATACACACAGGGTAGGGTGATTCATAAAATTCAAGTTTTTATTTTTTTGACTCTCAACCCATAATATTCTATCTACTAAAATATGAGTTGGTTATTAATTTCAGAATTTTTTATTGATATTTAGGGGTCGCTACCAACTCTCAAAGTTTAAAAATTAACTGCAATAATGCCCTTTTGGGTCTACGCGTTTCCTTCTCTTCTCTACTTCCGGCCACCCCTATATCAAACAAGTACCAATAAATTGAGCACCTCCCACTGCAGGAGGGGGGGGGGGGGGGGGAGAGAGAAAAAAGAAAAAAAAAACATTTTATGCGTATGACATTCCCCAGCTTTAGTTAGCTGGACTGATATTTACAACATGAACAATCCTGCTTCTTACCCAGAGATAAAATCATTGAAATCCAAAGTGGTTGTGTTCACCCGTGAATGCGACTTACTTTTTATTTATTTTTTTGTTTGTTTAGTGTTGTAATATTATTCATATAATGGCTTCAGATGTTATAAAAACAAGAAAAAGAGATGAAATATGGTTAATCGGACACACTTGCTCAGAATTAGTGCAAACAAGATTACCCTCAGTGCAAGAAGTAATGAGTTTATTTTTTCACTATAAAAATGTAATGAAAAAAATAGAGAATCAGCGTCATTAACTGCTGGTGGTGTGATGGCTATATGGCAAAAAGCAAGTATTCCCACCAAGGAAAGCAACATCTTATCACAAAAATACTCAAATATTTCAAGGAATGGCAGAATTAAAAAAAAAATAAAGAAAATAAGGCAAAGCGTTCAGCAACAATCAAAGAAAAAGAAAACAAGTAGCAATCAAATTTAAATGTTCTGTTTCATATAGCTCACTCTAATGCTGTAAATATAATGAATATTGACGAAGATAAGCAATTTCTTAACCAAAGAAAAATGAACCGTCTTGGACGAATCGGTAAGATTGATAAACATATGCTAGAAAACTTGCTAAACAATTAGAAAAAGAAGTTAAGTTGGAAAAAATGAAAGAAAAAGAAAAAGAAGCAATAAATAGAATAACTGAGAAATACGATTTATTGTCATCTTCAGCTATTTCTTCTACAGAGGACAGGAGTGATAGTGACATGAGTCAAAGTTGTCCTAATTCTCCGAAGCCAGGACCTTCTTCAAGTAAAGATTTTTCGATACCAAGGAAACGAGGCCGAAAAACAATCCTAGATTCTAATTTAGCAACTAGTCTCGATGTCGCTAAATTGAGCGACCGGAAAGCAACTGTTGTTTTGACATCTACACTCAAAAGTCTAGCATGTAATGTATCAGAATACAACGTAAGCTATTCCTCTTTACGTCCCCAAAGAATGAATAATAGACTGCAGCTTGCTGAATCAATAAAATCTGATTTCCAACCCCAAACTACACTAACTGTGCACTGGGATGGAAAAATGCTCGAGGACATAACAGGGCATGAAGTAGTAGATCGTCTACCAATCTTGGTATCTGGAAAAGGAGTGGACCAGCTCTTGGCCGTTGCTAAGCTTCCAGATGGCAAAGGAGAAACCATGGCGTCTGCTATTTTCGAGACAATTTCATCGTGGAACTTACGTAATAAAATAAGATGTATGTACTTCGACACAACGTCATCTAATACTGGTCGAATAAACGAAGCCTGTATTCTTTTGGAACAAAAAATGCAAAAAGAATTGATTTGGCTCCCTTGTCGGCATCACATCTTAGAAATCGTACTGGAAGCTGTCGTAGTATCAGCTATTGGACCATCCAGCGGTCCTGAAATTATAATTTTCAAAAAATTTAAGAGCCGTTGGACAAAAATAAATCAGGAAGACTTCAAAACTGCAATTTTTGAACCATCTTCTTGGAATTGCGTTCAAACTGCTGCGACCGAATAATTACTTTTGCTCAGAATCAACTACAACAATTTCAGCCTCGTGACGATTACAGGGAGCTCCATTTAATCATTATCTTTTTAGGAGGGATTCCTGAAAGCGGTATCTCATTCAAAGCCCCTTATGGAATGCATCGTGCACGTTGGATGGCGAAAGCTGTATATGCATTGAAAATGTTTCTATTTAAGCACCAGCTTAAGATCTCAATTAAAGAAGCTAAGGCCATTACGGATATCTGCATATTTGTTGTACTTGTCTATGCAAAATACTGGTTTACAGCGCCAGTGGCTTATATGGCACCTGAAAATGACCTGAAGATTTTGAAGGACATAGTTGAGTTCGAAAAACATGATACAGTTTTAGCCAAAGTCGAAGGGAAAAAGATGTTGGGTCAGCTTTGGTATCTTTCTGAAGAACTGGTTGCTCTAGCTTTTTTTGATAAGCGAATTTCTAATGAAACAAAACGCAGAATGGCATCTTTGAGGTATGATGAAATCAAAAATGAAAATATCGAAGATTTCGTTACAACAAATACAATGAAATTTTTCAACACGACTGGTATTTCATGCGAGTTCATACAAAAAGATCCTGAGCTGTGGGAAGAAGAAGAAAGCTACAGGTCAGCTAAAGAAATTGTACAAAACATGAGAGTCGTTAATGATATAGCTGAACGAGGTGTTGCTTTGATGGAAGAATACAACAAATTACATACAAACGATGAGGAGCAGAAGCAGTACTTGATGTTGTTAGTTAAGAATTATAGACAGAAAAACCCCAACGTCAATAAGTAAAATTTTATATAACATTTTTTCTTTCTTTCTACTTCGAGGTTTCAACACTGTTATTTAGTATTTTCATTCATAAAACTGTATTCCGATTGTAATAAAATTATTTATTTAAAAATTTATCGTTTTTGCTTCATTTCTCATATTTCAAAATTCGGTATCGACCCTTAAATATCAATTAATTTTTTTTTTTTTAAATACTGGTATGTTTTCTAGTGGAATAGACCATTTTTAGGGGTTGAGAGTTAAAAAAAAGGGAAAAAAAATTTTGGGGGTCTTTTATGAATCACCCTAACACAGGGTGTCACAAAAATATTGAAACAGACTAATTTTTTACCTTCTAAAGATAAGTGATGAGTGTAAGATACAAAAATGCTTAAAATAAGGAAAGACTACGCTTATAAAATGATCCTCCCATTAGTTTTTTAAAAAGTTCCATTTTTTAAGTTTTTGACACGCACCCTAGAGAAATTTGGTAAATTAGAGGGGAAAAAAATTAAAATCAAACCCATAAAATAATTTAGTAACACAGCACATCATTATGTTTAAAACTGAAGGAGTTATATTTAGATGTACGGAACTTTCGTTCTTAATAAATAAATGCAAATTTATATAATTATTTTTTTCTTTTAAATAAGAGCAAATATAGTTAAAAAAAAAAAAAGAAAATTATGTTCAAAAATCTTTTGAAAGGTTAACTCAAGATTAAAATAAGCTTTGTATCTAAGCTGTGCCCGAAATTAATTCACAAATTAGAAGATTCAAGTATACATTTGGAACAAATTTATGGAACATTTAGAAGGCTTGAAAGCAACTCTTGAATAACAGTCAGGGGGTTTGGATCTAAACACAATGCAAAAACCATATCTGAAACTACTTTCTCAGCACATGAAATTAAATGCAAGAAATGAGGTCTATTTCCACAATTATTACAAATCGGATCAATTATTTCACCCATCTGTAGCTGCAAGTATGCCCACCCATTGGCATAAATTGTCATGTAACATTAAGGAGGGGGGGCAAAATGTTTCCAATTTTAGAAAATACTATTTTCAAACAGGTAAATTCTGAATTTTATTTGAGGGAGCGGGGCGGGAGCATGATTGCACTTAGTAAGTTATGCCCATGTGCCCACCTTAATTACTCGAAAGCTTTTTAAAAATAAAGTTTATAAAAATAATAAAATCAATGGTTAGAATCACAGTAATCTATATAAATAAAATAAACTGTAAAATGTCAGTTAGTTAGTCTGTGTCTCACCTAGCTCTTGGACGGGTGATCCTAGACCTACCAAATTTTGTATGGAAATTCACCAGGACAGGTCATGACATATCTCAAAGCAATTTTTTCAAAATTCGAATTATTTTAGGTGATATCGATAAAAAACGTATCGCAAAAGGATAATTTTTGCCCTCCATCCTTTCGCAATTATAACCCTACAGCGGAAAAAGGGAGAATTAAGCATATCTAGGTTACGATATTTGGCAAGTCTATTAAACGATTCAGACTCTTGAAGTAAAAATAAAAGAATAAGGATATTTTTTTATAGATTATTTTGTAAGGTTATTTTTTAATTAAAATATTGTGTGCATGTGAAATCAGCGCAGGAATGAAATGTTTTATACTCAAAAGAAAAATAGGATTTGGAAAGTTTCCGAGACTAAAATGTGCAACTTTTTGATTTGTCGAAAAATAAAATGGTTGATATGTGATTTTGAGAAGATGTGATTCTAGCACTTAGTGCAATTTATCGTCTGCTACCTGTTTTATGAATATACCTAAATAAGTTTTTGAAAATTTCATTCAGTTTGACAGGGTGGCTACAGAAATTGAGAAAAAAAGTTCCCTGATTTCCCTGACTATCTTTATCAAATTTCCAGAACTAATTATATACGTACCATAATCTTTCATGTAAATCACCATTGTGTATCATGCACCAACAGGTGAATGCTTCATATAGGGAAATAAATAATAGAAAACCACAAAAATGCTTAATATTAATAAAATTGTAGTTCAGTTTCATAAATCCAAACATAAAATTTAGTTGAGCACTAAAAAACAATATGTAGCAGAAATTTTCCCCGTTTTATAAAGATAGTGTTCAATTTTAAGCGTTAGGATGACTGATCAAAATAAACTGGCCACCTGGTCAACTCATTTTATTTCAATCAATGTATCGTTTCAAATTAAAAAAAAAATATGTAAAAAGGCTTAAAAATGAGCACTATCTAAAAAAAAAAAAAATCATCTTGTGGGGGAGCTTAGCAGGCATCACTCAAATGTCCCATCACTTTAAAAAACACAACGGCGCAGTAGAAGACTCAATCATCTTTTACCATTCATTTTACCTATGACTTTATTCAGGAAGCAATTCACAAGCGAAATTGATTCGCATGCCGCTATGATTCGCATATCTGGTTTCTTGTATGATCCGCATCTTAGAAGGAGTCTAAATACATGCGTTTTTTTCGAATTCGTATAGTCATAGTGCCTACATCCTTTGAGTCTTGGATTCATATTTCTATGTTCTCGTATGATATCTGTATTCTGGTTTCGGATTCGTAAAATATCTGTATCTGTGCATCAGTTGAGTATCGAGTGATCCAGAACGGAGTCGTGCATCAGATTGACAATTAAAAATGATCTAGTTCACTAACGAAAACAAAATGCAAAACGAAAGTTCCCCGATTTTTAAATATTTTTGCAAAATTCCCTGATATTTCCATGATTTTTCCAGATTGATAAAGTACCCAGATTTTTCCATGATTTCCCTGATCTGTCGACACCCCGTTTGAATTGGGCATTTTTTTGCGTAGCTTTTTCCACATCTATTTCTAATGTATTACATCCAGAAAAAGGATGTTAGAAATATCAATTTTAATTTTGTTTAATCACACTCATGAATAATGATATACTTTCCAACTTAATGTAATAAGGAAAGAAAATAGGGAAGACACATGGATTATAAATATGCTTTTAATATATAGCACTTTAGTGCATATTTAAAATATGAAAGTGCTTCAGATTTTCTTTCTCTTTTTTCCCTTTCCGTTTTTTTTTTTTATAAAGGCCAGTATATCCAGAAGCTCTTCAGAATTAATATAGGATGAAAATAATTTGTACCTTTTTGTAGGTTTTTATCATTTAACCATCTTATTTTTGTAACAAGAGGCAGCCCAACACGGTAAGCATCGCATCTGGAGGCCGGCTTCGAAGGGGTGTCATTTCGAACTCAAAAACTAAGAGCGTAAAAGTGGGGCGTCTTTTTTACATTAGCTGGGGGAGACACTCATTGTAGGGCTGCTCCTGTTTGTAGCCATCTTAATTTTAAATTACATTCAGATATATATATATATATATATATAAGATATATATATGATATATATAAGATATATAATAAGATATATATATATATATATATATATATATATATATATATATATATATCTTATTCAAATTTTCAGTCGTTAATAAAATACTTCACATTCTCCCTATATATATATATATATATATATATATATATATATATATATAGGGAGAATGTGAACTAAAGTAGGAATAGGGAAGAAAAAAAAAAAAAAAGAAGAGATGCACAGTTAGATGTTACAATAGTTCTAAATACAAAATTTCAACACTCAACGGTTAAAAGTTTTAGAGTTATGCAAAATAAAAAATAATTTTTGGAGCCAAATTTGGTCATATTATGGCAAAACTCGCCAAGGTCGATGACAATGGCGAGGTTTTGGGCATAGACCAAGCAATCACTATTGCCAAATTTGGCGATATTCTGCAAAATTTCATCAAGGACGAAGACAAATGGCGATATATTGGGCATGAACCAAATGACTATTGCCAAATTTGGCGATATTTTAGCAAAACTTGTCAAGGTCAATGAAAAATGGTGAGATTTTGGCCATGGACCAAATAAAGACTGACTACAGATGTAATATATTGAAGATGTCCATAGACATTAATGTATTGAAATTGTAAATAAACTCTCCAGTAGATTGGAACCAAAAATCGAGATGCGCAACTAGATGTTACAATAATCTTATATATGAAATTTCAACATTCTACAACTAATAGTTTTTGAGATTTGAGAGTAAAATACATACACACGTACAAAAGTAGCCAAGCTTGGCAACTTTCGTCATAACTCTTGAGGGAGGCACGTGACTATGGTCGGACCATTACCTAACTATATGGTAGGACGGTATTGTACTTGAAATGGATGAATGTCCCTAAAACTGCCATTGACCGTAAAGTGTTGGAAATCTTTTGAGTGTTCCTGTAGCAGCACTGTAAATGATAAAGAGACTTTCTTCGATGGAAAAATTCATTTTATAACCCTTAACAGCATATATCACTTCTGAGTCGTTTGAACTAGCCTAATACCTCTAAAATACGCTTTAATGAATTTCTGCCCATAGAGAATAATGCATTTAAAATCTTTTGAATGGCCTTGTAGATAAACTATCCAACTGATTGGTACCAAAAGGGGAGGTGCACAACTACATGTTACAACAATCCTAAATATAAAGTTTTAGCATTCTACGTCTAATAGTTTTTGAGATATGTAAGTTTAATGAATTTTGCCCCATAGAGCGTTATGTCTTATGGGTGATACTCACGAAATGGGACATATCTTGGTCCTTGCTAGATTTGTAGCCTTTTTTTCATTATTTTTTCAAGTTTAACAAATTTTTCTTAAAGTTGAAGCTGGATTTTTTATAAAAACCATAATTTTGGGGGCATTTATGAGTTTGATTTTACGTTTTTAGCACAGTAAAATACGTTTTTGTCATTTCGGTCATGGTCCCGAATCGCCGATTTCGGGAAATAATCGCGAAAAAGTATTATTTCAGCTGAAAAAATAAATGTTTTTTAAATATAATTCGTACTTGTGAAGTTAGTTCTCTTTAAAAACATATTTATTTATTGAGTCTAGGCATATAAATTTTAACTAAGAGTTGATACAATACGGTCCCGGTATTTTTTTGCCCGCGCTTCCAGAACATGAATCACCTGCTCATGATTCCATGCGTGCAAGAATTCTGCATTCGGTAGCGATATTTGCTACATTTCAATACTGAACCACGTGCGTGAACGTTATTTTTTTAAATAATACGATAATGGTTAAGTAAAATCATTTTTTCGGCTCGTTTGGTTGCGCGTACTTTTTAGGCTCCTCATCTCGGTCACGCTTGGTTTTTGAAGAATTATATTCCGGGGAAAAACTCTTCATCGTTCATCAATAACTAGGTAAGTAATCTTTCAATATTTATGCTTTACATTTATTCATTAGAAAAAAAATAAAGGTGGTTGACTGAAATATAATATACAAAATCATTTCGGTCACGATCATTTCTGTCACACGACAGAAAGCATGCGCGCGTGAGCGAAAAGATTTAATTGTGACCGGAATGACGGTCTTCTAAAAAGGTCTGGATATGAGAGGAAATAAGCTCCATAGAACGGCTATTAAGTGTGAAGCATCCCCTCCATTTGTATTCGGACCAGAACCGCAATCCCCCCCCCCCTTCCGAAAGAGAAAATATTCCATTAAAAAAAAAAAAAAAAAAAATCAATTCATAGCACTAAATTTTTGGCTGGTAAGTGTGAAGCATGCCCCCTTTTGTATTTACGCCGGATCCGCGATCGCCCCCCCCCCCCACAAGGGCGGATTAAGCAGGGGGCGACCGTTAAAAAGAAAGGAATGGAGAAAAAATTTGCAGAATTATAGAACTAGAAAGGCTCTTGCAAAAAACTTAACTCCTCTGGTATCTGAAAGTATGCCACAATTAAATTCCAGTAGTAATTTATTTCAAACACCACAGTCCAATTGTAGTACAATCTTAAATGGAGTGCAAGAATCTAGTCAAAAGAAAAATGCAAGAAAACAAGCTAATAGAAAAAAGGCAAAAGCAGATCGCATAATTGAAAAGCAGAACAACACTACTAAAAACTTCAGCGCCAACTTGAAAAATTCAAGAAGAAATATTACCGCCAAAAGAATCAATCTCTTACACTGTCACCCTCTCCTAGAAAACAGACAAACCACCTACTGAAAAATCAAACAGTGACAAAAGAAGTTAGAAAGCAGTTAATTTATGGCTTTGCTCTCAAGAAGAAGTTAGTACACCAAGCAAAAACAGCTAAACCAGGTACCAAAAAGCAACAGATATTTAGGAAAGCAATTGGAAACAAAAGTTAGAAAAAATACAGAATGCAATCTTATTTGAAAGGAGTAGTTTCACGTAAAATAAATGAAAGACTGAAGCTTAGCAATCTGGATGACATAACCAACTATGTTCGAAAAAAAAAAAAAAAAAAATGTAAAATAACTGCAAGTGTAAAAAAAACCATTGAAAATTTTCTTGAAGATGACCGAGTTAGCCGAATGTGCCCTGTCAAAAAAAGAATTTGAAAAACGTGGAAAAGAAAGAAAAGCAAAGAAGAGTACTTTTAGATACAATGAAAAATTTGTAAGAATATATGATGTGCCATTTGAACACACCAAAACTAAAAATGCGGGGATAGAGATTATTTTACCAATTTAATGAGCCTGTTGATGTTTTTGAATCTTACTACAATGAAGAAACTATTAATTTTGTAACTTGTATGGTTTTTGTTTTAACTTATCTTAGTATTTAAGTCTCTTTTCCACATAAAAATATGTTATTTTCATTTATTTTCCCAGAACTAATGTTGGACATCATTTCTGTCACCATATGCATCATTTCTGTCACAGTAGTGTTGCAGATAATAACAAGTAAATAATGCCAAAAGACAGCAATTTTTGTTTCATTAGATATCAAATATAATAGTTTGGATCAAAGGAAGTAAAAAAAAAAAAAATTGCATTGCTGTAGTAAAAATAAAATTGGTTTTAATCGACTTAGTGCTTGAAAAATTGTCAAAAATTACATATTTTGGTTTAATTTTTTTATTTATAGTTTAACACTACTTCACAAATTTCAAATAGTTATACATTGTCATTTACTGAGTTATGTGCTTACTGAAAAAAATAATTTTTGTGTTTTAAATATATAAATAATACTCGAATTTTGCATTTAAAAAGTCTGACAGAAATGATGCAAAATCATCAACCTTTACTTAAATTGGCAGCTAACTCAACAAAAACTTGAGTTTTAGATTTGAAATTTCGGAAAATTATAAATTACTATATATACCTTCAGTATAAAATAATTTGGTTCAATTACTAAAAGTTTTATTTTTCAAATTTTTTTCCCCATTTTGTCCCCTTTTATGAGAATCACCCTTATATCGACCAGAAGCCGCTTGTCTATTATTCTGACTTTACCAAATGCAACCATGAAACAGACCAGAATGTTTTGGGCGGTCCTGTACATAAATTATCCAGTTGATTGGAACCAAAACTGTATTAACTACCAGTGTCATCCACTACAAGTTTCAAAAATGGATTTGAACTTGAGTGGATGAATAAAAAAGTATTTTATTAACGATTGAAAATTTGTACAAGATATATATATAAGGAGAGTGTGACCTAATAGTAGGAATTGAAAAATAGGTCAATTGTTAGTATGGTTAACCTATTTGGATAAATTTATGGGTCATTTTTTACCCTCACAAGTCTGAGTTTAACTTTTAAAAGCTCACACAGAAAAAAATTAGAAAATGACGATGTTCACAAAGTAAAATTCTTGGACCGAAGTTTAAAAAATGCGGCTCATAGCTACAAACAATCATAGTTAAATGTGCATGATTTAGCACACTGTACGATTTATCTGAAGAAAAATAACCACACAGCAAAATTTTGCCATTATGGTTCTTAAGAAAGAAGAACAAGGATAGAACTATTTTTAGACCAGATGAAAATACTATATTCTACGTAATTTTCAACAATATTATTCCGACTTTAGTACTTTACCAAATGCAACCATGAAACAGACCAGAAGCCGCTTGTACTATGACTTCAAAGAGGAAATATGTGTTCGAACGACGTTAATTGTTTTTATTATTATTATGAGCAAAATAAACCAATGTAAATATACATAAATGCTACATACATCTAAAAATAAAATTTTATTTTACTTTTGTTGTCATTCTTAAAACTCATTCATCTATGTTGTGTAGCATGAATTACCATGCATTTAGTACACTTTAATTCAATAACCAATTTTATAAAATATCCCATACAAAACTAAATGATATTTTGTGAAGAAAGGTACATACAAACTCTTATAATGATTATAGCACTTAAGAAGTAGAATTTTAGCAGAAATACAAATTTGGCTTTTCTGCCCATACTTCAATGTCTTTTTTTGGTAGCATGAGTTACTAAGCAATTTTAATTAATATTTCAAAAAATCAATTAGTTATAAATTTTTTAATGATTTATTGAAAAAAAAGGAAGCAACTTGTAATCAGCATGAATTTTGTTGAAAGAAAATAAATGCATTTTTTACTATTAACGACCTGTCTGAAAATATTATTAAAAAAAAATAATGTAGCATGAATTACTGTGGAATCAGCCTTCCTCAAATGAGCTCACTGATGGCTGTACTCACATTCATTGCCTAATAGTACAACCAGTAAACAGAAATAAATATTCCAATGTTTTTCTTTCCTCCCTACAAAAAAGGTGTTATTTAATACTGCAATATTTTTTAACTATAAAAATTATAAAAGGAAAGTAAAAATTAAATGCTGTCAATATAATGGTCAATTCTGGCAATAATGTAACAAAGTTACATTATTTGATTGGAGTGACTTTGTATTATACTTACTTTTTCAGAATCTACATAACGAGCAAAAAGTGAGAGGTAAGCACCCAAAGTATTTTCATCATTGTAAGAAAGTACTTGAAGGCCATGCTAAAAATAAATTTAAATGAATAAATTGAAAGTACTCAGTTAAAGAAAAATGTGTTTTATAAAAAGAAAACAACTCACTCTGGAATCTTCTAAAGCTTCAGAAAATAAACTACATAATCTGCAAGGAAGAAAGCAATGTTAAAAGTACAGCAGAAGGGTGCATATGAGGATATGAGTGAATCTCACAAAACGGGACAAAACAAGTCCTTGCTAGTTTTCTTTAGTTTTACAAGTTTTTCCACAAACAAGAAATTTTTATAAAAACAATAATTTATTGGGTATTCATGATTTTACTTTACATTTTTTTAAAGCTGTTAAAAAAAAAAAAAAAAAAAAAAAACACTTTTTCAGCACTTTAGAAAATACCAGACAAAAATTTGTTTTTCATTAGACATCAAATATAACATTTTCGATCAAAAGATGTGAAAAAAAATCTTTCTGTAAAAGAAAAGTGAGACAGAAATGATGAAAAATCATCAACCTTATTTTGTCCTGTTTCGTGAGAATCACTCACGAATCACTTGAATACAAAAGAAAAAAAAAACAAGGGTCCACCACAAGACTTCCTTGTAGGTCCATTAAAAATCATAAATATTTTTAGTACACATCATCTAAAATTATTTTGTATGAAAGAGATACAATACTGCAATAATACTATGGTTCAGCAATTTCTAGCCAAACATTTGAGATATCCCCAAGTGGGTTAATTTTGAAAGATTTGTTTTTGGCACATAAAATTGGGTGATATTTTGCCAAAAGCCGCCATGGTTGCGATAGTTTGCATGATTTTAGGCATAGCTCAAATAGTGATTGACCACAGACTTTCAATGAATTGAGTTTATCCACACACCTTAACGCATTTAAAGTCATTTGGTTGATCCTGTAAATAAATTACCCACTTGATTGCATCAAAAAAGAGTTGCATAATTGTATGTTACAATACAATCTAAATACAAAGTCTCAGCATTTACGGTAACAGTTTAAGAGTTATATGAAATATGTGCAATTATTTTTGGAGCCTGTCTGGCAATATTTTGGAAAAACTCGCCAAGGTCGATGAAATATTCAACAATTCTTTTAAGGGTTAGCTATCTAAAATTAATGTTGCACATGCTAAAAATCAAAGTTTGCAATTTTGTTGCATGTAAATTGGTTAATGCGTTAAAAACACTTAAAAATTCCTCTGACCAATGACTGCCCCCCGCATCCTAGGCAGATAGCCCTTGTGATAGCATTGCCTTAACACAACACAACATGCTAAACCAGTTAATTAGAATGCGAGCAACAAATTTTCAAAATTCCCGCTGAAATCATTATAGCTTAATATTATCATATTAAGTATCATTGAGGAATGCAAGGCCACATCATTGAGGAATGCAAGCCTACAAACCTTGTATAAGTAAATATAACAATCTCAAAACACACTGAAATTAAGTATAGTTATTTTAGCTATGAATGTATTAAGACAAAAGTCTAATAAAATCTAATTAGTAATTAGCAACAGTTGATATATAAAATCATAGGCTACACAATTGCTTTTTTGTTACTATGATAAAAACAGTAAATATGATTATATTTAGGCAAGTATGATGAAAACACATATTTATTTCATTTTCCTTTTTAAAAATTTTTATCACTAGCTCAAGTATTTTTTAAGAATAAAATAAGTATCTTGCTGTCAAATTTAATTTTTCTTTGTATATAATATAATATCTCAATTAAGGATTTTTAGAATGTTAGTTCATTAAAATTATTATACATACTAAAATACACAATCTTGACAGTTCTAGAGTTTTATGCAAGTATAATGTCTGCTTTAAAAATTAATTCATCTTTGCAGAAATAATGAAAGTTTTTTAGCAAAAAGTTATTAGTTAAATACATAGTAATGAAATATTTTCCCAAATAAAGGTATGAATAATATATTATAGTTTATTATAAGTAATTTGAAACATACTTGGACCCTGATTTGGCAGTTAAATCATTAGACCCTTGACTTAATGTTAATGCTGTAGCAAGATGACCTAACACATTACACAGTCCTACAAAAAAAGTAATTTTATTCAAATACAACAGAGGAAGAAATAAAAAAATGTTCATGTAATATACAAAGATTAAATTAACTAGGTATAATTAAAACATTAATGTTAAATTTAAATCTGAATTAGATTAACAAGAGATTTGCACATTGGGTATCAGGAAGTTTGATGAAATGCTAATTGCTGAGAAGAGCCCCTAGTACAGTAAAATATCCAAATAGCAAAGTTCAACTCAAGTACTTTTGAGAAAACAATCAAAGAATTTATATAATGGTAATACCAGATAATCTTGTTATCTCGAATCAAAGGGACAGTGGAAAATTAGAGACATTGAGGAGAAATAAAAAAGTGCGAGTTTATATAAAGCACATTTATTTGAGATACCGAGGTTACAGTGCATTTATTACAGCCACAGCAAATGGTAGCACTAAAATACTACAAGTTTGAATACAAGTGATTTAAAGTTCTTCGAAATAACTGTTATAAATTCCTCATTATTGAGAAAAATAAATAAATAAATGTTTTAAATAATTAATTCATTATTAAATGTAAGTTATGTAAAATGGCCCTGATTGGGAAAATATGCACCCCCACCCCCTCCCTAATCAATATCAATTTAAATTATTTTCTTAGCTCCATTCTTTTTGCTTTGAATGCAATAAAGGTATACAATTGCTAAAAATTTCCTATTTAGAATTAAAAATTAATTTGAAACTAAAAGGGTGGAATTAGGCTATCAAATCTGTTCAATTTTAGGCTAATTTTAAAATAGCCAAAAAGTCAATTCCTAGAAAGATGCATTGAAACTGCTTCTGTCAAATATCTTTCTACAGTTACCCAATAATTTAATAGGAAAACTATTGCAAAATTGATCAACTGAGATATTAAATATATATACATGTAAACGCACTTTATAATGATGACAGATTTGATTAAAGTTTTGCCTAAGACACACAAAATCTAATAAAAAATACATTAACAATTTATTGTTAAGATTTTGGTGGAACTTCATATTGGTATTTTCATGGATTGGGTAAATGATCTTTGTTCTTAACCGCTTAACTGCCCCGGGCACATAAATATGCTTTGAGTAGTCGATGCTTTAACTGCCCAGGACGTATATATACGCTTATCTCAAATGATTTCCTCTGTAATTTATTGCCAGTATTGCAAATCCTCTAAATTTTTTGACAGGTAACAACTTTAATTTGAAGAAATGTTCGCCCTAGATGCACTTATTTCTTTGAATAGGGGAAGGGGGGTTGCCTAATATGGCAGTTAAGGGGTTAATAGTCGGTGCAACTTTTATGCAAAATCTTATTCATTCATAATGGGGAAAGCAAAAAAGGACAGAATATGAAATACAGTAAAGTTCCTGTATAGCTAATTTTATGGGACCAAAGATCAGTTTCATTTTAATGAAAAATTCATTAAGGTGAAATTTTATTCCAACTGAATGCGTACTGTATGATTTTATTTTAATAGAAATGCTTTAAATGTTAATCTGAAAAATTTAGCTCATTATAAGAAGATTGTAGTGTAGCCTTAAGGGACCCAATCACTAGCAGATCAATTTAACTGGAATTTTGAATAATGTCCCACTAAGTAGGCTGCTTGTTTATTCTGCATTGCATTTGCTGCTCTTCTGCTTAAATGATGTCAGTAATTGTTGAATTAGAAGTGCAAGCTGTATCACAATCATATAACAAATCACAAATTATAACTCACTAGCATAAGCAAACATTTGATACATTAAAAGCATGATAATTTGATCATGCAATGCAATACAAGAAATATAACAAAAGGAAAATAAATATTGTGATGATTGGTGATGCAATACATATACAATCAAAAGATGAGGACTTGATTAACATTTCATTGGCAAAGTACACATTAATTGTATACTTATTAAAGAAAACCTTACATTTTGCTGAGATTCGTGTATAAAGACAAATTATATGATGTTTGTGTTAAAATAAATATATCACTGAAAGCAACAGCAAAAATTCTTATTAGTTTGACTACCGAAATTGGCTGATATCTACAAAGTGGCAGAAGTCTGTCACAATTGGTGTGATAATCAAAAAGGTATATAAGATATAAACTTTAAAAATAAATTTTGAGAGAGTTGCATCTTACTGCTTCATTTCCTTTTACTATATTGCATTGGGCCATTTATGATCCAATGAAGTATCATACAAATTAATGACATCAACATGTGAGACTCTTGTAAACACTGACACTTAAAAAAATGAAACAATAAATTTAACTTACTTTGCTGAGAGTACAGAATAGCATTAAAGGCCTATAAGAAATAAAAATGATAATTGTGCCAGTTATAGGAATGCATGCAGACAGTATTTATTAGCGAATAATCAAACTTATAATTGAAACTATAGAAGAGATATTACCAGCTATTGAACAGTAGTAGCATTCATCAAATGGTACAATTTTATTTTTCCAAATGCACCAAAACTAACATTAATTGGATGACAAATGCTAAACTTGCATGCTTTTTAACGGAGGTATACTAGGTGCTAATGTAAAAAAAAAAAAAAAAAAAAAAAATGCAATGGCTATATAATGAATCAAGATGTGATCTCTCTCATTCCAACCAAAATATAACATTAAAAAAAATATTTAAATACATGCACGCATTAGCTAATAATCCCAGATGGTAGTTGATGTATGGAAATATTTTTGAATTTCAGTTTTGTGTTATCGTGTCTTAGCTACTTGAATGGGTACCATGGAAGACCAAGGAAGACATTAGTTTGGGAAAAAAGTTCAAAAATATCTTCACTAGGTGGCACTTTACAGCATTTCAGAGTTAATTAAATAGTCAAATAACCATTCTCAAGCAGAGAAAACAATGAAGAGCATGTGAAGCAGATGCTTAACTTTTCAAAAAGTAATAATGCTTATCAAATAATGTTTAAAGTATTTTGTTAAAAGTAGTTACTATTGCATAGTAATGAAGACTGGTGGCCATTTGTGCACTTCATAAGATAACAGGGCCATAACTAGACTTGTTTCATGAGGATGGGGGGTGGAGGGGTGGTCACTAAAACACCAAAAACATTTTTTTAACGTAAATACGTGCAAAATAGGTTAAATGCAGCTTTTTAGAAGATTAAAATTGATAAATGTAATTAAGTAAAAAAGCAATTTACATAAAAACTTAATTTATTTTATAAAGAAAAATGTACATGAATAATCATAAAAAGTATAGACTAGGACTCTAGTATAGACCGTATGCAGGTGATGTCACAACCATACCAGACATTTCTCAAACTGGAACTGGTGAACAGCATATGGTCAGCTATTAATGTTCTTAGATTATTGTAATGGTTTGAATTTGTCAAAAAAAAAAAAACATTCGATTTTAATCTTTCAGCAGTATTTTAAGTTTTGAAGTGACTTAACATAATTAAAATTGATGTTTCTAAACATCCTTTTTTTGGGCATAATACATTAGAAATACAATGGGAAGAATCTGTGCAGAAGGATGCACAGTTCGAACTGAATGGCACTTTCAGAAGCTTGTTCACCAAGTCAGGTGTAGCAGACGATAAAACATACATTAACATGACATTTAGCAAAACTATACTTTTTTTGGTGTAGGCAGGGCTGGTCCTAGGGTGGAGCGAATGGTGCGATCGTACGGGGTGCCAAAATACCTTACTACATTATATATATACAGTAGGAAGGCCAAAATCTGGACGCCTAATAACCAAACATTTTTTATCTTCCAAAAATTTTTTTTTTTCAGAAAAAAAAAAAGCTGCCCCTGCTGCTCTCAGAGTTTTGATTTCCGATTGTTTTAATCATTTTCAAAAAGAGATCTTCTTGTGTATGTGAAGGAAAGAGCGCCGCACTGAGCATTTCAATTCTCACCCCCGCCCTCTTTCAAGCGCGCTATGGCAGCACCATTAGGTGCACTCTCCCACCCTCCTCGCAGCTAAAAGTGGAGTACACATGTCTGAGAATGAAAGATTTCTTAACCGCCCCCCCCTTCTAACGACATAGAAGTAAGAAGTATAGAGAATAGAGGTTCTCTTCCGACAGGTGATATTGATCCTCGTTCCAGAACATGGATTCCTACAATTTGAGCCTTTACCTGCTCTGATATTTTAAAATTTTTCCACTGATCCTCTTTTTTTTTTTTTTTTAAATCACGGGGAAGCGTTTTTCCAGTTCGCTCCACATAGGAAAATACCTAGGACTGGCCCTGGGTGTAGGAGAGGGCAAAACTACACTTTTCTTTCTGAAGGATGTGGGGTTGGCAAAAAATATTGTTTAAATATAAATTCTATGCATGCATATGGGTTAAATGTAGCTTTCTAGAAGAAACTTAACTTTTTAGCGAACAATTTGAGAAAAACTATGGTATTAAGAAAAATGTTTTCTGAAAATAACTATACAGTAAAATTTTGGGTAGAAGGGGGATGGGGGTGGGGTAGGGTGTTCAATCCTATAACCTGCCCCTTGGATACAGTCCTGTAAAGATTATGTGTGTAAAAGTCAGTTTCATCTGTTGTGGTATAATTATGTCCTTGTGATATAAACCATCCTGTAATTATAAAATGTATAAGAGGTCACACAATACAGATGAACAATGGTAAGTTAGAATGAATAAAAATGGATTTTCAAACGATGCTACTATTCAACGACAGGCGCTAGTCTTTTATACGTATACCTTAAATTAAAAATATGGATATTTAACATACTGCGTAAATTAATCTAAGAAAGAAAATGTTTCATAGGTTGCAAAGATAAACATATTAAAAAATAAAGACCATAAAAAAAATCATACATGAATGGATTAAAATAATTTTAAATTTCAAAATAAAATTTTGGCATGAAAATTACTGTCAGCAATGAAATGAATCATTTTACTGCCTTTGTCAAAGTTGAACTTACACAAAGCTGCGGAACAAGCAAATGTAAACACTTTTTACTTTTTGAGATGTCTGCAAGCACTTATTTCTGTATGGTGTGTTTAAATAAAGTTATTTTTAATTTGATCTTCACATTAGCTTTAAGTGTTCCTAATATAAAATACATGTTCAATGAAACTAATGAAACTTAATAAGTATACCCAAGAAATAACTGATTTATTTATCATTATTTGTTGGTGTAAATACATTATGAATATTTATATACATCAAAATAATTCAAATTTTGTATAACAGTGCTGTTGAAAAACAAATAGTCTTTATTATCTTCCATCCATTTGACATCAAATAACATGGAGGCTACCTGACACTAGTTCTATATGTTTTTAGACAGATGGTAACCAGTGGCATAGCAAAATAGAAGGTATTTCCACGCTGCGAACAGCAGTGTGGAAATACATGTTGGTACATCCAAATTACTTAAGAGTTTTAAATCTAGAATTTCCTTGGATATCACTAGCTTAGGGATTTTTCAAATACAGCAGAAATTGCTATAGCAAAAAGCACACTATTCCATGAGACTTTGCTGACAGCTGATGAAGGCTGAAGATTTTTTTGTCTGAAATGATCATTCTGATTATGATAATTACCTGGTTATGCGTGTCAATTAACAAAGTTTTATTTATATCAGATATTGGTATGTTAATTTTGGGGACTTCATCAAATTTGATGGTTTTTGACAAAAGTTGCTAACAACAAGTATTCGAGGGATGCATATGACAATTGTCAATAATAAATTGTAAATTATTCAGCAGGTTTAGTTAAAAATGTACACACACACACACACACACACACACACAGGGGTCGCGCTGTCGATCGCCAACGTCGCAAATTGTGAAAATAAAATTAGTTTGGCGAAAGAAAATACGTTTTCGCGAAAATATTGACAATTGTTTCTCTTAATGATGTCCAGGAAAATCTAATTTGGCAAATGAATTGGCAAAATGTTTAAAAGAGCCAGCGAAACCCCTGTATGTATGTATGTATGTATATATATATATGAAAGGAGGAAAAATATTTTTCTTTTTCTTTTTTTTTTATAATGACAAGCACCAAAATATTACCTCACTGGTTTCTTTGATTAGCAAACTATATTTATTGAGCCAATCTCTTTCTTTTTGGAAAAACTCTTCACAATCCTGAAAAAGTTAAACTTGATTACACTAAAATTATAAGAAAAAGGTATGTTCATATACTGCAGAAACATTTTTTTAGAACTGAATTTGAAGTTTAGCAGAAAAATTAAAAGGTAAAAAATTCTTTTTTACATTTTTCTTTACAAGTTCACACTAGAAAATATGTCACATAGAAAGCAGACCCATAATGTAATTATAAAAAATAGCTATAGCAAAACTATTTTCTTAAGAGGCCTCTATACTCGGTTTGCGGAGATTCACGTCCCAATGCTTTCCTATGAAGAAAAGTGCCTTAACGCCTAATCATTTTTCTCGGAAAGTATTTGGTATTTTTACATGAAATTTTCTTGTGTAAATCTTGAGAACTGTTCGCAATTATTGCGTGAATCAGATTTGGGTTAATTAAGCCGAAAGAGATTTTATTGCAATCTGAAAAGCAACACAAATTCTAAAACCGTTATTTTCATTTTTGACGATCCGTTATTTCAAAATCCCGCTCTTTAGCAAAATTTTAACTCGCGTAATAATGTGTATAGCCATCTCACTATTTTTACATGCTTTTTTCGTGTTTTTTCAATGACAACTTTTCGTTATTTTCAATTAAATGTAAACGTTATATGCTATGAAATGCATGATTTCAACGCGAATTTCATCCCCCCACTTTGGTAACCATTAGTTGCGGTGATTGATGAGGTGGTCGTATATTGACCAATTGACCCCCTGTGGTGTCCTCACTTCCCACCCCAGTGCCACCAGAAACATTCTCTTCACATTTCAACTTTCGTTTGTGTGTGTATCTGTAAAACCATCTGGCTCAGTTTCTTTTGCATAGCCTTTTGTAGTTAAAAGTGTTGTTATTTTACTGCTCTCAAGTCTGTCGAATACTTGCTTTGAGCAGTGTACATTCTCCCGGAGCTCATTGATCCACCTTACAAAATGTCTCTTCGATTCAGAAATCCTTTTTACATTATTGACGCAATTAAACATAATGAAGATAAAAAAGATTTTAAAAAAATTAACAAGAAATGAAATTAAAACCATCTATAGCCTTTTTTTTTTTTTTTTTTTTGTATGGTATTTTTTTCTTTCAGCAAATGCAATGTAAATAAGTGTATTTTTATGTACTGTAAATACTGCGCTTTATGTGAGTGTCTAATACGGAGTTCTATGAAATGATGCAGTTGATAGTTCAGAGCAGTGGCGTATGCAGACTTCCTTCGAGGGGGGGGGGGTTATAGACATAACCTTGTGTTAAAATGCGTAATAGTTAAGTTGAAAATTGACGCCACTGGTTCAGAGGGTCATATTTTACTTTAGAAAACTCATTTTTTAATCCAATTCATTTATTGTATGTTATACATTACAAACAGCTGATGTGAAACCAGCACCCCTTGATTTATCTTATTTGTTTACAACTTATTGGTAGTATAGTTATCTTCGGAATTTAAACCAGAATAGTGGCTTTTTTTCCCTAAGGTTTTGTTTGATATTTTTTTTCTCAGCACATGCAATGTAAATATTTTTATGTACTGTAAATACTGTGTTTTATGTCTACGGAGTTCTATGAAATGATGTAGTTGATAGTCCACAGGGTCGTATTTTACTTTTGGAAAACACAATTTTTTAATCCAGTTCAAAAATTAAGAGGATGCTAGTTGAGGATAAGACGTTAAAGTGGTGATCATAAATCCGTCCTTACGAGTTCTACAAAATAAACACATTACAAATAATTCGTAAAATTGTGTATTAAAATTTCTTACATTTTTTTACAGGGTTTCTACGGATTTCACAGCTTTTGCTTCCCTGACTAGTGCTGTAAAAGTAACGACAAAATGAGTATCCGTATGTATTTGTTACTTAGATGTTCACTATTCGTTACTAAGTATTCGTTACTCGTTACTTTCGTTACTACTAATAGAATAGGATCATACGCATCCGAATACCAAGGAATCTAAGGGATTACAGATATGTATTCTAATAGTACCAATACAAAGTACATTAAAATCAGACATTAGAAGAAACAGAAAATTTATTTAACATTTCAAAAAGTATAAAACTGAATGTGTAGATGAAATACATAACATCAACCACTAGAATTATAAAATTTACTATGAATTTGCCAGTAGTAGTTTGATACTGCTAGTGCAGCCATCTATGAGCGTATTATTTGCTAGATTATACTGAAAAGAGGAACAATAAAAATAAATATTTAAGAGATTGACATAAAATTTTTGGAAATACCCATAAAGATTGTAAAACAAATCAGTTTACCAAAAATCAGTGGCAATGTTTCGAAATATTTACAATGTGAATATGAAATAAAAGACGTAAGCATAGCAAAATAGTTTTACAAATTTATAAGAATAGTAAAAATAATAAAATAATCACACTACAAAATTAAATGAGAATATGAAAAAAAAAAAGAAAAAGTTAAGTTCGCAATCCTGCTTCGGAACCACCCTGAAAGAAAGAATTCTGATTGCACCACTATTTAGTACTAAAATGTTAGAAAGCCCGAAATTAGCACCCCTTACTAACGTGCTTCTCTTATATGTATTGCTCCTCTACAATTATAAGAACACCCCCCTCCCCCCCCCCCGCAAAAAAAGAGTTCAACTGCGCATAATAACATACTATACACCGGATCGTATCCCCCCATTGTACGACCCATATCAATAGAGCGGCAGATACTATTCCATCTCCATAACTGTAACGAAACATACGGATTCTTCCAAACCTCATCAAAACGATTCCATTCGGCGCGGCACAAACGAATTGCAACCAGAACATACTACTCCTCAAATACCGAAACTGATTTTTCCCTCCCAACAGCGAGAATCCATAATACTTCCGGTATCTAGTAACGGAAAGGAACATACTATTATTCAAATACCGAAATTCATTTTCTCCCGTTCGAAGTTCGAACCTGGTCGATCCGAAATGCAAACTCGAAAGTCATTTTCCCCATTGAAACCGCGATCCGATATCCAGTAACCCCAGTAACAAATAACGCCTCGCCTGGCAGTCTGTATTCGAAGTTCGAAGCTGCTCGATCCGAAACATCTTCGGATCGAGTAACGAGTAACGATTTCAACCGAAAAGTAACAATTCGTTACTTCGAGTCTGAGTGATTATCCGTATCTTAGTACCGAATACATGCGGTTTGCTTCAGCTCTATCCCTGACTTTTCACCGACATCTATCATGCTCTTCCCTGACTTTTTAAATAGCGTGCTTTCCTTAATTTTGCGTTTCTATTTTTAATTTTACATCCTTTAATTAATAACTTTTTATATATTTTGCCCCCTTTTTTTTTTTACAAATAATAATAATAATAAAATAAATATACACAAAAATATTATTTGACATCACTGGATTCTAACAAAAACCATGTTTGATAACAATTTAGGATCAAGTTAAGCATATTTCAACTGAAGAAGATATGTTCATAAAGGACACATTTTAAAATTATTTATAAGGTTAAATAAGAAAATGAAAATAAAACAATTTCTACAATTAGGTTCGAACAGGAAGTATTTTCTTGATTTTGCCGCATATTCTTGCATTTCCCTGACCTTTCTTCAATTTCTTCAAATTTCCCTGACTTTTTTCCAAAATCCCTGACTTTCTCTGATATTCCCTAACTTTCCAGGTCTGTAGAAACCCCGTTGTATTACCGCATTTATTTTCATTACATCCAAACATTGAATTATGTGAGGGTTGGCATTACTCTTGCTTAACGAATAGTCAATGTCTGCCTGTACACTTGACATAGCTAACGCCAAATTCCTACAAGATGTTCCTCGGTCAAAAGAAACCTAGATCTCGTTTTCACGGTTTTCATCCTTGAAAATAGCTACTCACAGCAATATGAGACACAGTAAAAGAGACAGATGTAAATAGGCTCGAGCAGTCTTTTACAAAATTTCTATCAGATAAAGATTTGTCTCCCCCTTCGCAATTTCTTCAACAATCAAAAACTGATCTTAGTAGCATTCTCAGAATTTAAGTTTATCCTCCACAGCATTTCTTGGAACTATTTGCTTTTCCACTTGAAATACTACTAAAAAGGATTGCTAGACTGTTTCTGCGATTTTCAAAAAGTAGTAAGTGGGCAGGATTCAAACAATCGGCGGGCCATATGTTGGACAACCCTGCTATACACCAATTAAATATAGAGAACAGAAAAAAAAAAAAAAAATCTGGAGTGACTCCACTTGACTTTCCGAACACTTATGATTAAGATCATTACCAATCATTTAAATAAATTTTAATCGATGAATAATTCAAACATATACGTATACCAAATTGAAACTCAATCGAATGCACCATTTAAACACTAGCGCACTTTCAAGACTTTCTCCCCGTAGGCCATAATGTAAAAGAAATCTTTGTCCTAGCCCTGCAGAAAAGCTATAAGTCCTATAAACATCAAAATCAATAACGGTCTTACGATGGTGGTTTATAACAAATATATCCAATTAGAGCACAATCGAATGTACCGTTTAAACGCTAGTGCACTTTCAAGAATTTCCCCCCATAGGCCATAATGTAAAAGAAATCTTTAGCCCTGTAGAAAAACTATAAGTCCTATATACACCAAAATCAATACCGGTCTTGTGACGGTGGCTTATAACACATATACCCAATTTGAGCTCAATCAAATGCTCCGTTTAGGAGCTATCGTGTTCACACACACACATCTCGTAAAAAACAGCATAAATGAATTTAGAAGACCTCAAAACGTGTCAATACACCAAAATCTCGAAGCCAATTTTTTTCATGATTACAATACTTTCCTTACATGGTACATGTTCGGAAAATAAAAATCCCGAAGTGCAATAGCATTAAAAATAAATATTCAGTCATGCTGTGAATTATTTGTCTACATAATTTTATATTTTCTTTCAGAAAGAAATTTTTAACTGTCAGTTTTGCAACCTTTATAATAATTTTTGTGCGCAATTCCCTTTCATTGGTTTGTGATAAGTAGTTCTTTTGCATAGTACAACTTGTTTATTTGATTTTAAAAGGTTGTTTTTTTTTTTTTTTTTAAGCACATTCGATTTGAAAACTGAGTTTGGCATTTAGACAATAATGATGGAAATTAATATAGGGAAAATATAAAATGTACAGAGGCACAATTTACTACTTGTCCTTCTAGACGAAGTAAATATCGAGAACAGGGGGAAAAAAAAAGACTGATGAAAGCGCAACAGTATTAAAAATAAGTCATACTGTGAATTAGTTGTCCCTATATTTCGAGTGTTAATTTTGTAATCAGTATAGTAATTTTTGGGCGCAATTTCTTTTCATTATCTTAATTTGTGATAAAATTATGTATAATTTGTAGTGTTTATCAGATTTTCAAAATTAATAATTATTTCTTTTTTAAAGTATTTGATTTGAAAATTGAGTTTGGGCCTCACCATGGCACAGTGGTTATGCCACTGGAAATGGTAGACGGGCGAAGTGTGAAGGTCTCGAGTTCGGGTCCCATCGCGCGCCCGTCGACCTAACCGTTCGGAGTTTTCCGTGGTTTTCTCCGAAACTTAGCGTAAATACAGGTTAGGACCCCTTAGAAAGACCCCCACGGAGGGCACCCCACCCATCGGCCTAGAGCCCACGCGTAGCTAATCGGCCGTAATCCCACAAACAAACAAAACAAAATTGAGTTTGTTATTTTTAATAATTATAATTTTACTGCCAAAAACGTAATCTAAAATGTGCCTATACCGTTTATTACTTATCTCTTTAGACCACTGTTTTTATGAAATAGCAACCAGAGATAGATCGTTTTGTCAGTGGCGGATTAATACAAGTTTGTCGGGAGGGGGGGGGGTGGGGGGTGAACGATTAGTTTGTCTGTGGGGGCGGTTAATTAGAAGATTGACAAATACATCTATTTTATGGAAGTAAAATAGGATCTTTTACATTAATTTCTTTTTTCTCGGAGGCGGGGGGGCGGTGCGTTTTGTTCGATCAATAATTGTGTTCTTTTTTCTTTTCGTTCTCTCTCTCTTTTCTGTCTCCCCCCCCCCCCCCCTCTCTCTCTTTTTTTTTTTTTTCGAAGGAGAGAGGATGGAGGTATAATTGATATCATAAACTATCTAATTGTCTCTTGTAATGACCTTTATATTATCTTGTTGAATAAAAGAGCTATTAAAAATCTTGCATTTTCACATTTCAATTTCTGAAATAAAAACATGAATGCGTATTAAAAAATGGAAAAAAAACGTTCTTTTTTGTCTAACAGAATTGCAGATAATGTGTAATATTTTTATGTTACTTAATTTGACTTCTAATGGAAATTTTATTCAGCATTTTAATGTATGCACACACAAATCATAATATTGTTACTTTGAATATTTTATTATTATTATTATTGTTTTCATGAATAAATATAATTTGAAAGAATACTTTGCTATATAATATACATTATATTTTGATACTACCGTATATATTAAACATCCCTCCATAAATATACATTTTTACGGAGTCGTGTTTGTGTATATTCAGTATTTTAAAATCATTTCAAACAAAGTGATATTTAGAACATTTAAACTACTCATTTTTATAGTAAAAAGAAAAAATCCCATACAGTCCAAGTTCTCAAACGGAAGTGATAATGAATAGCTTATTTCCAAACAACTAGGAGGAACAGGGGTTGTTGTGTGTGCCCCCTCACTCCTGGGGGTCTTCTGTAAGATGAAGACTAGAGGTGTGGTCAAGAGAGTAATAAAACTGTCACATATTGCTATCCCCTCTTTCCCAATTTCCAGAGCATCTCAGAGGAAGCCACCGTTTGTGATTTTTTCCGTGAGTAGAGAGGCCTCTTAACTAATTTTAACGAAGCAGTTTATTAACAAAATCAGCATCAAGTTTCTTTTAATTGAAAGTAGAACAATCAATCAATAAATAAGTATAATCTTATAAATAAAGTAGAAAATCCGAGTACTTGTGTTTGAGTTTGCTGTGCGAAAAAGTTGAAAAATCCTGAAATTTTGTAAATAAGTAAAAAAAAAAAAAAAAAAAAAAAAAAATTTACAAATCTGAAAATCCATATGGTTCCTCTATCTTTTTTTTTAGCAATTTATTATTTTGACAGGGACAATAATAGACTGTGGTGAAATTTTCTGAAATGCATAAAACATTTTCTGAAACCACACACAGATCTTATACAGATTTCAGAAATAAAATCATCTATAACTTGCAAAAATCTTAGATGTAAACTTTATACACACAATAATACCAATTTTTGTATATATCAGCACTTTCGGCCACACACATGGCTGAAAGTGCTAGTATGTGCGAAAATTGATATTATTGTTTGTGCAAAGTACAATTAAAATCACATTTTCATCCTACTTATATGAAATGTATTTCAATATGATAAATTTGTAAAAACTAAGATATAAATGTAAAACAGGAGTTTATTTTTAATCCCACAGCATTAGTGATTTAGATAAAGGAAGGGTAAAGAAAAATTGCCATTCACAAAAATGATGGAAAAAGATCGAAATTGGAATGCTCAAGCATGATTTTATGTGCAATTTAACTGAAAAAAATGAATTTCCACATTTTTGCCGATGTCTTTCATACTAGAAAGTTGTCAGAACCAATTGTGCCACATTTTCAGATTTTCCAGAAATTTTGAAGTTTAAAAAATAAAACAGAAGGAATTAAAAAAATATGTACAGATGATTGAAAATATATTTTCTAGATTTACAAAATAAATTAAAAGTTTTTTTTAATGCAAAAAATGAAAATAATTAGACTTGAAATCGCTCAATTTTTCCCTCTACTGCAACTGCACCCACCAAAATACTGGAAGCTGAACTAATGTTCATAAAATATATACTCAATAAAATGTCATTTTAAACATGTGAGTACTATTCATCAAGTAACATCTATGATGTTATAAAGCTACCATAGATTGGCATTAAGCTGAGCATGCAAAAGAATCAAGATCATGCATCAACATTGTAATTGTTTACCATGTTCTAATAGCTTGCTGATTATGGAACTGATGCAAACAGAGGGTCAGTCTTCAGTTTTATGTCAATTACAGTCTGGAAATAACACATGTTCTATGTTGATACACCAGCCTAGCAAAGTATAAAGAGAGCAGATATAACCACTGCAAACAAAGTGCGCTTTATTAATGAAAGAAAGTTTTTAAATCTTTCAATCTTTTTTGTTTATACTCAGCTTCCAAAATGTTGGAGGGTCAAAATATCAAACAGGGAGACAAATGTATAAATCAATCATTAGAAGATTTTACGAAGTGATATGAGTAAAGTACAACTACATACACAATTTTTACAGTGTACATTTGTAAGAAATTTGAGTAGAATGTTTATAAAACTATACTCTGAAATATTCCCAACATTTATTAACAACATGATTAGAATATTGCATTTGTTAACAAAATTTCATCTTAGTTACAATAATAGCCTTTTTCTCAAACTGAAATAAAAGATGTAATTAAAATAAATTTGTACATCATATAATTGTGTATAAGTTGCATTTCAAATTTTATTATAAGAAAGCCTCCTTCCTTTTTTACATGTTAACTGTGTTCGTTGTTTTTCCAAACATACTGATATAACTATTGTAAAAAGAAGGCAAAGAAATCTTTCAGGGTTTCTACAGATATCCAAGATTTTATATCCCTAACCTTATTTTTTCCTTTTAAACTTTTATAATCTGTAACTTTCATTTATGCCAAGCTTTATGTCATGTATGGGCAACCTTTGAAAAGTTTCAGGCCAAACTTTAGGATTTAAGTAAAGTCGTGGGCCAGATTTCAGGATGGTAGCAAACTCGCGGGTTTGGATGGTTTATACAAGGTTTTGAAATGTTCCGTGGACTGGATCAAAAGCAGTTGCAGGACAGAGGTTGCCCATATGTGCTTTATGGAAACTGCTCCTGAAATTTACCAATATTCTTTTATATTACAGTCAATAAAGTATTCGAATATTTACATGAATTATCAGATATATAGAAGACACAGTACATTTAACTTTATGTGTGAGTGAGAACTCACTAGGCAATACAAGCAGTAGAACATGACACTATTCTTATATATATTATAAAAAAAAACTGTATTGTTTTCCTTATCTAGATAGTCTAGGATCCTACTGAACAGAAGTTTATATTCCTAGGAACAGTTCTTTGATAAAAATAAATTCAGAAAGATTGTTTTTCACAGCAATTTACTAGTTTACTAAACAGTTAATTGTCCCCCTTTATCAATAGAATCTACGTCATTAAAAATGACGGATAGAAATATAATTAAAAAGAAAATAAATTTTATTTATTTGTTGTCAGGGGGGGACCACAAAATTCCACCATTTCTTTTAGGTTGTGGGATCTAGGCTGATGGTTGGGGTGCACTCCATTGGGGTCTTTCAAAGGAGTCCTAACCCATATTTACAATAAGTTTCGGAGGAAACCACAGAAAACTTCAAACGGCTAGGCCGGCAGATGCAAAATGGTTTTGAACCAGGCACCTCCTGTCTCCCAGTTCAGAGCACTATATGCTCGGCCACTGGTCGGGTCATTTCTTTTAGGCGATGCAGGAAAATCAGACTTTGGAATTAGTTTCAAGAATATTTAAGCTGTAGGATTGCAATAATTGTAGAAAAGAAAATACTAAATATTATGAGAGAAATTTTTCAATTATTATAATATGGTACTTACATATTATCCCGGCAGTCATTTCCACCTAACTATTTTTTCGTCAAATATGCTGACAAAGAGTTGCCAATCGTATTCCAAACCATCAATAATTTCACGTGTTCGGCATTTATCTTGGCGAAAAATTGCTCGTTTTGGCGGAGTGCCGGGATAATACAAAAGTACCGATATTACTTAGTTCTATTTAAAAATAATTTCCCCCCCTCCCTTTAAATGGTTAAATCTAGATAATAAAATAGGGTTACTTCTTTTATTACACTGCATAAAAAAGTAGAAGGACATTTGGATTTTTTTAGAAAAATAAGGAACCTTTTATTTTTGCTGATTTTTTTTTTTAGTAAGCAACATTTTACAGATCATTTAATAAGAAAATATCAATATTATAACCATGATAGTCAAAAATAAAACATTAATGACAACAGAAATAATTTCTATCATTTGAAACTCTGTAAAAAAAGTAGGACAGTAACCCAATGAATAAAATACAAGCGATGTTAGTAAGGAATACTCTTCCCATTAGATTTTATAATTTCGAATATTCTATTTGGCAGTGAATCATACAAAGATTGGATGTCTGTTTGGCAAAAATGATCCCATGAGCTATTCAATGCTTCTCGAAGCTCAGTGATGGATTCAAACTGTTTTGCACCAGCATATGCACGAAGAATAAGCATTGCCCAGATATTTTCTACTATGTTAAGATCAGGGCTTTTAGCTGGCCAGGGTAAAACCTGCACATTATTTAATACGAACTAGTTTTTAACTCATTAGCGGTGTGAATGGAGGCTTCATCTTGTTGAAAGATCCACTCTTCTCCTCCTAATTCGGAGGAAAAAAAAATACACTTCTCATATCCAAGCCTAAATTTATTTTCAAAATTAAAAAAAAAAAAAAAAAAAAAAACCCTTTCTAAAGCACATTTTTGAATATTAGTTGTATTTATTTATGTTTAAATTTTTCAAAATTACTTTAAAGGTTTATCATTCTCAAGCCTATTGTTTACTTTTAGATATTTATTTACTTTTTTTAACTTTCAAATTTGTAAAAAAAGAACGTGTTAAATATATGTATCTATGGTCAAATATTACTAAGAACAATATTGTGAGCAATTGTATACCATAGTAAACTAACTGCTTTTATATTGTATAACACTGATGTATTTTACCAATTGTAATCCAAAAATTGTGCTGTAAAAAAAAAAAAAAAAGAGGGAAACCGCTGCTTGCTGGACCTGAGCCTGGAGCTAGGGTTCAGCAGGACAGTAGGACACTTCAGGAACTAAAACAAGCTTTAAACCAAATAGGTAGGCCGTTCCTGAAGGTAGTATCCTATAGTATCCTAATTCGGAGCCATAAGGAAGAAGCATAGAATTTAGCAGCTGAATATAGTCTGTATGCTTCTGCCTACCACTCAGAAAGACCAGACTTGTTCTTCCTCCATATCCAACTGCTAACCAGACCCTCAAACTTCCTCCCTTCATTTGTCGAGTTGAATGAAATTGTTCTTCATTCTTCAGACAATGCCAGTAGTACTGGTAACCGTCTGGACCGTCTAAATTGAATTTCTTCTCATCTGAAAATATCACAGAAGTCCATTTTGTAGTCCATGACATGTGCTCCTTAGCACAAGATAAACGGTTATCAATGTGTTTGTTTCCACTTTGGATGATGCTTTCGCTTTTTGAAAATGAATTTTTTGGATCTTTAATGTAGTTGTAAACTGTTTGCCTTGACACATAAGTCCTGCTTGAATTTGAGCCTTTGTAATACTTCTATTGCCCTTTTTAAGCTCGTGAGCAACTTTTCTCTCATCGCGAGGCGTTAACTTTTTAGGTCTGCCAGTCTTCTTTCTCTTTCCGTTTCTGTCTGGATTTCTGATTAAGTTAGAAACTGTATTGGGACCAAAGGCGGATACACGGGGAGGGTGCAGGGGGCGTGCGCCCCTCTGAGAAAAATATATTTACACTAGATAAATGGAGCTTTCAGCAATATTAAGTCAGCTTTACACTAGATAAAATGAGTATTCACGATTTGCGCCTCCTCCGAAAAAAGTTTCTGGATCCGCCCTTGATTGGGACTGACGTGCAGTATACGAGAAATCTCTCTAACACCTTTACCATCATTAAAAACATAAAAACACATTAAAATCCGTTAGTAGCACTCGGTGGCAGCCACCACCTTCTTCAGCTCTGGTCTCAAAATGCCTTGCTCTCTTCCTCAGTATGGCGTTCCATCCAGGGTCTATCTGCACATGTGTCATGTCATTTATAGCGCCATCTGTCGTTATAATCTCTAAAGCTTCCATGTTTAGGGCATAATAGTTATTTTTGTAATTGGAGAGTTTTTGGCTATTATTAAAGTAGATTTCTATGGGGCGTTCTTGGGCTATTTTTGAGAGGGCAGTACTGGGTTTATTGAATTTAATGTCATTGTGGTGTTCCTTTTTTCGGTCTTTGATTTTCCTTTTAGTCATACCAATATAGCAGCCTGGCTTATTAGAACTATTGTCTGTAAAGTTTATTTTATAAATGCCGGCGGTTTCATCAGGAGCAATAGTGCCTTTATCACTGCGAATGCGTTTGAAAATATTTTGATTAGGTTTTATGGGAATTTTAATATTTTTCTTAGCAGCTTCATTTGTTATTTTTAGAGTGGCTCCCCTGCAGTAAGGAAACTAAGACCAAAATTTACCAACGCCATTCCTTACTGCAGCAGGGTGTCTACCATATAAAGTAAGCTTGATTTCTTGACCTTTTCTTGACTTTTTCTTGACCATAACAAATATGAAACACTAATATCAAAAATACATTCTTGCCAGGGATGCAGAATATGTACGATCCGGCAATCTAGGATAGGGGGAAATTTTGCAGAAAATATACAACTGATTTCGATTTTAACAATGAATTACAAAATTTTTTGAGTTATTCTTTCCCATTCCTATTTTTAAAGCGATTTTTTTTTTCAACTTTTCCACCAATCAGCAGTTTGCTTTCTCTTAACTTGGACCAATTGCTATTTAGTAAACATGTATGTAGCTTGTACATTGCAAATATTTTTACAGTTATGGCAATACAGAACTTATGCAAGTCAATAAACATATCGTAAACTTTTGGGGAAATTTGCATATGGATTGAGGGAAATGTTGAGAGTAAAAACATTTTTTTGCACCCCTGCATCATACTTATAGAATGAAGAAAAATTATACTTTTAAATTTAACACTATTAATATACAGGGTGATCAGCGAATAAGCCCCGATTTCTAAATTAAATATCTCTACAACAAAGATCGATAGAATTATGCGGTAAACTGTATGTTTATTAGCAAAACTGTAAAAATGGTGCACAAAAGTTTAGAAAATTTAGTTACGAAAATCGTCAACTAAGAATTTGAATGAAATGGAAAAAGGGAGTTGAGTCGCTAATCGTGACCTAGTGCTTCATTTCTTGACCTTTTTTCCAATTCTTGACTTTTGTGACCTTTGCATGATGGCAGACACCCTGTGCAGGGGAGCCACTCTAAAAATAACAAATGAAGCTGCTAAGAAAAAATATTAAAATTCCCATAAAACCTAATCAAAATATTTTCAAACGCATTCGCAGTGATAAAGACACTATTGCTCCTGATGAAACCGCCGGCATTTATAAAATAGACTTTACAGACAATAGTTCTAATAAACCAGTCTGCTATATTGGTATGACTAAAAGGAAAATCAAAGACCGAAAAAAGGTACACCACAATGACATTAAATTCAATAAACCCAGTACTGCGCTCTCAAAAATAGCCCAAGAATGCCCCATAGAAATCGACTTTAATAATAGCCAAAAACTCTCCAATTACAAAAATAACTATTATGCCCTAAATACGGAAGCTTTACAGATTATAACGACAGATGGCACTATAAATGACATGACACATGTGCAGATAGACCCTGGATGGAACTCCATACTGAGATAGAGAGCAAGGCATTTTGAGACCATAGCTGAAGAAGGTGGTGGCTGCCAACGAAAGTGCTACTGACGGATTTTAATGTGTTTTTATCTGTTTTTAATGATTTTAATCCTGTCCGTCCTATGGCTTTTAAATTACCTTTACCATCATTTTGATATATATATATTATCTTGAATGGTAGTGTATCTTGGACCAGTCCGAGGTACGCCCGAAATAGATCATTTTTGAGAAACACATCCAATCTTTCTATGATTCACTGCCAAATAGAATATTTGAAATTATAAAATCTAATGGGAAGAGTATTCCTTACTAACATCGCTTGTATTTTATTCATTGGGTTATTGTCCTTCTACTTTTTTTTTTACAGAGTTACAAATGATAGAAATTATTTCTCTTGTCATTAATGTTTTATTTTTGAATATCATGATTATGCTATTGATATTTTCTTATTAAATGATCTGTAAAATGTTGCTTATAAAAAAAAGTTCAGTAAAAATAAAAGGTTCCTTATTTTTCTAAAAAAATCTAAATGTCCTACTTTTTTTTACTTCCTTGTACGTAGTATAAGGAAGTAATGTGATCCCGAAAAATTTTGGGGGCCAAATTTCGACTAAAAAACCGATTTTGACTACCTCTAAATTTAATTTTAAGAATTTTTTCGATGCATCTCATTGTAGGCTAGCATGCACGATCATATAAACGCGTCTGCAACTCATTTTGACCAGCGGCCGGTCTATTGTGGTCAGTTTTTCCATGCCGTCTGTACGTACGTATGTATGTAACTCGCATATCTCAAAAACTATTGGTCGTAGAATGTTGAGATTTGATATTTAGGATTGTTCTATGATCTAGTTGTGCACCTCCCCTTTTGGTTGCAATCGAATGTATAGTTTATGTACAGGACCGCCCAAAAGATTCGAAATACATTACGCTCTATGGGCCGAAATTCATTAAACTCGCCTAACTCAAAAACTATTAGGCGTAGAATTTCGAAACTTCATATTTTGGATAGTTGTAACATCTAGTTGTGCACTTCCCCTTTTGGTTCCATTCGACTGGATAGTTTATCTATAGGACCGCCCAAAACATTCGAAATACATTACGCTCAATGGGCCGAAATTCATTAAACTCGCATATCTCAAAAACTATTAGGCGTAGAATGTTGAAACTTTATATTTAGGATTGTTGTAACATCTAGTTGTTCACTTCCCCTTTCGGTTCCATTCGACTGGATAGTTTATCTACAGAACCGCCTAAAAGATTCGAAATACATTACGCTCTATGGGCCGAAATTCATCAAAGCGTTTTTTAGAGGTATTGGGCTATTTCAAACGACTCAGAAGTGATATATGCTGAAAAGAGTTAGAAAATGAATTTCTCCATTAAAAAAGGTGTCTTTATCATTTACAGTTCTGCTACAGGAACACTTTAAAGATTTCCAATACATTACGGTCAATGGCAATTTTAGGGGCATTCATCCATTTCAAGCACAATACCGTCTTACCACATAAGTTAGGTAATGGTCCGACCACGGTCACGTGCCTCCCTCAAGAACTGTGCCAAAAGTCGCCAAGCTTGGCGACTTTTAGTGACGTGTGTGTATATTTAACTCTCAAACCTCAAAAACTATTATGAAATTTTATATATAAGATTGTTGTAACATCTAGTTGTGAATCTCGATTTTTGGTTCCAATCTACTGGAGAGTTTATTTACAGGACCACCGAAAAGAATTTCAGTACTTTAATGTCTATGGACATCTTCAATATAATACAATTGCAGACAGTGATTGTTTGGTACATGCCCAAAATCTCGCCGACTGTCCTGGACTTTGGCGAGTTTTGCCGAAATGTCGCCAAATTTGGCGATAGTCAGTCATTTCGTCCATGCCCAAAGTATCGCCATTTGTCATCGTTCTTGGCGAGTTTTGGCGAAATATCGCCAAATTTGGCGATAATCTGTCATTGTTGGTCCATGCTTAATATCTCGCCAAATGTCGTCGACATTGACGAGTTTCGCCGAAATATCGCCAAATTTGGCACCAAAAATTATTTCGTATTTTGTATAACTCTAAAACTTTAACCCGTAGAATTTTGAACTTTTGTATTTAGAACTATATTATAATATCTAACTGTTTTCAATATCTTTTTTGACAGCAATCCACTAAGAATTTATTTATAGGGTGAGCCAAATGACTTTAAATACATTAAGGTGTATGGATGCATTCAATTCATTGAAAGTCTGTGGTCAATGACTACTGTGGCTATCCCCAAAATCTCGCAAACTATCTCAAGTTTGTCGGCTTTTGGTGAAATATCGCCAAATAAAGTGTCAGAAGGAAATCTTTCAAATTGAACTCAGCTTGGCGATATCGAAATATTTGGCTAGAAATCGCTAAACCTTACTATTATTGATATTTTATCTCTTTCAAACAAATAAGTTTAGAGGAAGTGCATAGAAAACATTTTTATTTAATAGACGTGCAAGAAAGTCATGTGTTGGACACATCAGATTTTTTATGCAGTGTATTTATACTAAGAAATCTGAGGGGGGGGGGGGGAGGTATATAAGACATTTTTTTCTCAAATTCTTTGAAGCATTTAAGTGCTTTAAATAATTTGAGGAACTTGAATATTTGAAATTAAATTCAGATGGTAAAGGTATGACAGTAAGTGTTAAAATATTTTAAATGATAAACAGACTAGGTAAGATTATGTAAATATACAGTAAGGCATTTTGTGCTAATACTGAACAACTTAATTATGATTGAATTAAATAGCTTTAAAGTAATTCTAGATTAGAATTAATAGACTCAAATTTACTATATTAACACATAAAAAAGGAAACTTACTTTATGCGAGTGTTTTCTTCCTTCTAAAGATTCAGTCAATCTGGAAAAAAGACCTTTTTTTACTTTTGCTCGAGGTGGAGGCTAAATGAAACAAAAAAAATTATATTAAAACATTTTTATATAGTTTTAAATTGTATAGATACAAAATATAATGAATGTTGTTACAAAAAGTAACAATTGTCTACTTTTTTAGTATAGTATCAGGAAATCTAGATATTTGTATGAAAAATAAATTTTGAGGTTTAAATATATATCAACTTAAAAATTTTGTGCATTTTGTCTGTTTCAATCACAAATGCTGAAAGAAATATTTCAACTTAACAAATCATTGAAACCACATTTGAGAAATTCTATGAGCAAAAGAAGGATCAGGGTGTCTACCACATAAAGTAAGCTTGATTTCTTGACCTTTTCTTGACTTTTTCTTGACCATAATAAATACGAAACACTAATATCAAAAATACATTCGTGCCAGGGATGCAGAATATGTACGATCCGGCAATCTAGGATAGGGGGAAATTTTAGCCATCTGGGGGAAATTTTGCAGAAAATATACAACTGATTTCGATTTTAACAATGAATTACAAAATTCTTAGAGTTATTCTTTCCCATTCCGATTTTTAAAGGGATTTTTTTTTTCAACTTTTTCACCGATCAGCAGTTTGCTTTCTCTTAACTAGGACCAATTGCTATTTAGTAAACATGTATGTAGCTTGTAGATTACAAATATTTTTACACTTATGGTAATACAGAACTTATGCAAGTCTATAAATACATCATAAAATTTTGGGGAATTTTGAATATGGATTGAGGGAAATGTTGAGAGTAAAAACAGTTTCTACACCCCTGAGAGAATGAAGAAAAATTAGACTTTTAAATTTAACACTATTAATATACAGGGTGATCAGCGAATAAGCCTTGATTTCAAAATTGAATATCTCTACAACAAAGATCGATAGAATTATGCGTAAACTGTACGTTTATTAGCAAAACTGTAAACGAAAATTGTCAACTAAGAATTTGAATGAAATGGAAAAAGGGAGTTGAGTTGATAATCGTGACCTAGTGCTTCATTTCTTGACCTTTTCTTGACTTTCCTGACCTTTTTTCCAATTCTTGACTTTTCCGTGACTTTCGTGACCTTTGCATGATGGTAGACACCCTGAAGATTGAATGGATTAGCACTTTTATTTTCTTCATTCAGAGAGATTTAAAAGAAAACTGATGACATGGATCTAGATAAAATTTCAAACAAAGCCAGAAGGATGAACTTAAAGTAAACAAGAAATTAGTAGGTTGAAAAACTCTTAAAAAGTAACATAGATCTTCGTTCAATATATTTTTAAAATTTATTATAAAAGTTTCTGATAAATTAAAATGAGTGTTAATAAAACAGTTTTGTTGTATAACTTTTATCAAACCTTAAAAAAGATACTGGAGAGCCTGAGATGCCTCACTGTGTCCAGATATGCTGCTGCATGTTGCCAAATGATGTTTAACAAAAAAGTCACAAAAGTTTTTAAAATTAAATTTTCAAACAAAGTCTAGATACTACATACCTATAACTGTGTTTATGTTCAATTAGAAAGACAAATATTAAAAAAAAAAAAAACTATTGTGATATTTTTTCCAACTTAAAAGCTATATCGTAGACAGTAAACTATTCAGTACTTATTCTATATTAAGTTATTAATACGAAAAAATTCCATAAGAATAACAAACTATAAGTAGTACTAAATTCATTCACACGATAAAAAATTATATACAGGAAAATAAAGATTAAAATAGTAAAAAGTGTTCTTTTTTTGTGAATACTAGTTTTTATTAAACAAAATTACCTCCTTTTCTGTGAGAAATCTGGCCAAAATTTCATCACGTCCAAATAAACAATGAGATAGCAACAATCTTAAGTATCTAAAAATAAATACACTTATTTTCAATAAAATGCTAAACAGATGTTATTCTAAATGTTTCATTCATGTATTCTAGAAATAAAACTACTTTCACATCATATAAAACAAGAGCAATTGTTTTTCAGAAAATATATAAATTTAAATGGTTAAAAATCTTACTTAGTGAAGCATGCAATGTCAAATCAATAAGTAGATAAATTTTTCACCTTGCAGATTTGGATGAAATCTGGAATCTGGTATGAAAGACACATGACAAGTAATTCTACAATTTTCAGATTTGTATTTTGAAAACTGTCCAAGATTGAGAGAAAAAAAAAAAAAAAAAAAAAAAAAAAAAAGGAAATGACAACGCTATATTTACAAATGGCTGTAGCTTTCTTCCTTATTGTAATAAATAAAAATTGAAGCATCATTGAAAAGCTAAGGAATAGAGCTTTCTATAAATTCCCTAATCAATCTTCTTCCAGAATTTTATAGTTCCAAGGTTGTTCACAGTATCTTTTGATGTTTAATATCTCAAAACATGCCAACCCAAAAAAAGTATGATACATATATCATTGCCAAAACCTTTTTCTATCCATGTACCAAATATTAGGCGGGAACCACAATGGCAAGTTAGTGCATAATTAACAGGAGCATGTATCCTGTGAGAACGGCATGGGCAGTGGTATTCTTTTCCATATGCTACTAAGGTTGCAAACCTTACGAAAGTTCTGTAATCTTGGAGGTGACAATCATTATCTCACTTTGCTGTACGAAATATGTCTGACCTGTTGTTGTTAATTGGTCAATCTTCAGAATAACTGTTGTTTTGCTTATTACTAATTTACCTAACTTAGGTGGATATACAAATGACCAAGATGATCAAGTATTTCAAATTCTTTCAGGTTGGAGGGGTACATAGGTAAAAAAAGTATATGAATTAATTTTTCTACAAAACACAGAATTTTTTAATTATTAGGGGTGATGGAGCATGGAAGTATATGCATAATTCAATTATCATGAGATTTTTGCTTCTAGTTATGAAAAATCTTCCTGTTTTTTAAAAAAAGTCTTTATACTCTTTTTTTTTTTAAACTTCACTTTTACTGATTTGAGGCAAAATAGGACAAAATTGACAGCTATGATATTAAGATAACTTAATGGCATCATTGATTATTGTGTCATTAAAAATGTTTTGTTGATATTATGGTGTATGCATAATTTAATATTTACATACGATTAGGGTTTACATTAAATTTAACTCTTCACACACAATATATTTATAAAAAAAAATGTCCTATATTTTGTGATTTGTTCACTTTGATGCCTGCTATAAGACCAACTATTGATAAAGACCTATCATTTGGCTAAATGGCTGCAGTTTCAATCTGAAGACTTTTTTGATAAAGCTTGTGTGTCAAGTTGTTGTCACACACAGTAAATTTGACATAAATCTATTGATTTGTTATGAAATATGCACATTTGATGAGTAACAACGCCAATTCCTCAAGGTAAGAAATATTTATTGTGAGATTTACCTCTGAGCATTACCTGCAGAAGTATGCAGCATAACTCTCCTATTAATTGTGCACTGTTTTGCCATTATGATACCAGCCTAATATTTGGGACATGGATAAGAAGAATATTTTGGCAATTAATATATATAAAACTTTCTGATATGACATGTTTTACGATAGTTAAGGTCAAACAATGCAAGACCTTGGAACTAAGTCGTAATAAGTTGTAAGAAGGTTACATTGAGTACCTATAGTAAGCACTACACCTTAGTTTTTCCAACTGTGTTTGAATTTTTATTCTACTTGAATTTGGGGTAAAGTTGCAGCCATTTGCTAATTTGAACTTTTTTTTATTTTAACATGTCGACGTTTTAAACAATTTTCAAAAGATAAATCTGAAAATTGGCATAATTACTTGCCTTGTAATGTGTTCTTCATACCAAATTCCATCAGAATCCAAATTGATAAGGTCAAAGCAGTGATTGATCTGAAATGGAATTGCTCTAACATCAAAATTATAATGCAACTTAATAAATGTTTAGTACGAAATTTATCTACAAAGAGGAATGCAGAAAAGTTAATTTCTAGTATACTTTTTAAAAGCATGCAAGCTATTTTATACCCAAGGAAGGCATTTTATATGGAAATGAGCAGCTAATCCATAATGGATGTATGTGAATAATTATCATACATATTACAAATGATGAATAAACTAATTTAGAGAAACTTACTGTTCTAATTGTAAACAATCTCTATTAAATTGGTCTCCAATGAGTGTTTTTGTATCACTTCCCAACTGTTTTTTGGATTTTGCTTCAGCCATTTCCGAAGTGATGGCAGGTTTAGGAGGAAGGGGCGCAACCTACAAGAAAATCCACAAAAATAAATATATTCATGTTTAATGAAAAATTGATATTGAAGACATTTTTAGCATTCATAATTGTAAAAATAAATTTGCACTTCATTTTAAACTGATATATGACACAGAGTACCTGTAATATTTAATCTAATTATTTTAGAAGAATCATTTTATTTCTAGAGTTTTCTTACCAAGAGATAGCCCAAGCAGCAAGAAATCCACGGCCTCATCTCGGCCAACTGTCTTCACGGGACCCCAATTTCACCCGTTTGACCTCAGCGCAGGACTTCCGCTGAAGGTTGGAGATGTCAGGTCGGGTGAAGGTCCCTGGACTGTCTACTCCGGAGGGATTCTGTGCGTCTACGGGCGATTTCCCGAGGATTCCCCGACAATTTGCTGTCTTATCCTGATTCAGTCGAGATTGTATCTATTGCTTTAGGGACGTTTTTAATGAGCTATACCATATAAATTTTCCACTTCAAATCGATGAAGAAAGTGGTTCTTAATTCGGATAATTAATTTCTTCAAATAAAGATGTTAATTCATAGTTATGTTTTCAAAATACAGTAACTTTTAACACCCATTAACACCTAATGTAGTATGCTAAATTTCACAATTTAACTAATATAATTTTTATTCGCCCTTTCATTTTTTATAGAATTTAAGACATATCTAGCTCACTTAAAATATTTTCCTATTAAATAAGAAATAAATATCTAATATTTAGTCATGAATCTAGTCTAATAATATTTTAGAAATCAGATGAGTAAATTATTTCTGTGTTAAAACGTTGAAACTTGTGCTGAACATAAGTAAATCGTTATGCATATATTTAATTACATAATTATAGTGTCACATAAATTAAAATATATATTGTGATATTTTGTGTATTTACAAGAGAAAATTCTTCTGGGATAAATTCAAAATGTCCCAGTTTATTCCAAGGAAATTCAGCGATTACATAATTAAATTTATAATAAGACATATTAAATGCAATACAAAGAAGCACATGGGGAAGTATTTGTGCTGACCATACAGAGTTATATAAGGACTTTTAAAATGCTCACGTTTAATTTCAATGTTATAAAAAGAAATAGGTTTTGGAAAATATGTAATGGAAAAAATATATTTTCAGTGTTTTATTAATTTTTTAAACTATTTGATGTTTTATTCATTTAAAAAAGGTTGCAAAGTCGCTGTAAATCATAAATTGCTTACTTCGACTTCAGATCCAATTATTTTATGCATGCAATTTTATTTTCTGTTCAGCAGAGATTTCAACAAGTAACAAAAGTACATTTGTTTAAAGTGAACAAACACAGAAATAATTTACTAACCTTTTTAAATAGAGTGTGTTTCTTGTTGGTATGTTATCTTGTGTAAGCTGTTAAACCAGGGTTCCCGCTAGAGTGCGAGAATATCTCATAAATTTCTTAAATCTCGCGCAAAAAATATTGCAGTGCAAGGTATTCTCGCACTGCAAAATATTCGTCACCTGTACGAGATTCTCACACGCTGTTTGAAAGTTTAAAAACGCCAGTTTACAAATACAAAAATTTGTTTTTACTCTGCTACTGTCGGATAACGAGCGTGCCTCGGCCGCAATGAAGCGTCCCCCCCCCTTCCTCTCTTGAGTTTCTGTTCAGAGATAACATGGTTAAATCATCGGAATGCAGAGGGGGAATATTAATTAATGCTACCGGTGCTGAGCTGATGTGTTGATTTTTCTCCTCCTGCTTGCCAGCTGTAAAATGTTTTGTTTTTGTATATGTGTCCATCGTATATGACTTTTGAGAGCATTTCATCCGTTTTTTTTATATACCACCACGATTCATGGAATTATTGATAACCTCTGGCAGTTTGAAATTTGGACCCCCCCCTTCCGTTCTATGTTTAGTTGCCATTCACAGTAAGAGTTAATCAATCTTTTAAGACCCCCCCCCCAAAAAAAAAAGAAGCTGAAATTTTCCGGTTAAATGCCAGATAATCTAGCTTATACTGTAGTAAGAATTTGAACTTAACTGTATCTGTTTTAACTTTGTCACATATATTTGTATCTTACCAACTTTGTAGTATAATATAATTTAATATTTATATAAATATATTTTATAAATATTAAGTTACTTTATATAATTTTATTATCCTAGATAAAATATTATAGTTAATAAATCTTTTGCTTAGTTAAACTGGATGTGATTCTTTAAATAAATTTGAATATTCATTAACTTTGAATATCCATTAACAATTCAAGTGCAAATTTCAGCAATCTTATTAGAATAGCTGATGGAAATATCAATTTAGAAAGTTTTCCATATGATCAAGCTGTAAAATTTTTTAATGAACGGAAAAATCGGTGCTGTTGAAATTGTACTATAAATAAATAAAATGATGTTAAACAATATTTATGTTCTCACTTAACTTTCAGAAATCTCACTCAAAATTTTTGGATGGGTGAGAAATCTCACCCAATTTTTTTTTCTAATGGGAACCCTGGTTAAACTTTCGAATATGCCACCCAACACCTTGCATCGCAACACTGCACTGTGTCAAACGAAGCTAACTGAATGCTCCCGAAAAAAATACTGACAGGCAGAATGAAAAGGGGGCTTCTTATTGGATAGAAGATAAGAGATAGGAGCGGGCGAAATTCAAATGGACGTGAGGGGGGGTTAGCGATGTTGTACTAGGCAGCAGCATCTCCCTTTCATCCCCCTTCCCCACAGACAACGGCATCTCTGAATAGTCCTTTTGAAGTCCGATCCCGACCTCGATTCAACGGATCCAAAATACCCGAGACCGAGGAGTATATGGAGGAAGTAGGTTGAGTTTTTTCTCGAGGTCAGGGAGCTGCGGAATGAATTACATGTCGGCGGTAGAGCTTCAGTGGACATTAAATGGACGTCGAACAAAAATTTCCGAGTACGAGCCGATGAAATAGACAGTTGGCCAACTTTTTACCGAACTCTTTTGCTGCCTGGGAGTAAGTGTTAACTGAATAAAAGAAAAATCCTAAATAAATCATTAGAAAAAAAATGTGGTAATTAAGTTATGTATACAATGAAAAAGGTGATGTTGCAGATGAAAAAAAAATAAAGGAGCATTTTTTTAAAAATGCAGCGTGAATTTGTTTACGAATTGATTATATGTTAGAGGAAACAGATATAACACAGAATATCTTAATAAAGTCAGGGACACAGTTCTTAGTTTTTTTTTTTTTTGCGGGGGGGGGGGGGGGGGGGGGGGGAGGAGGAGGGAGAATATGAAATAAATTATAAACAAATAAGGAGAACTTTTTGCATAACGAATGCTTATGCTAAATAATATGAACATTTCAGGAGAAATCCCCTTGAATAAACTTGGAATGAAAATGATGTAATTAGTTACTTGAGGTTAATGACATTGAACAGACTAATGTATGAAATGCCCACTTATTGAGTCCAAAAGGATGACAAGGATTATTTTAACAACAAATTTTATTTTTTAGAAAGTAATGTAATAATTTTTCTTAAAATGCTGAAGTGGTCAATTATTGGGACTAAAGCTTATTTCCAGTTCTCGTGTGACTTATTTGCAACTTCTTCACATGAGGATTAAAGTCTAGTTATAGATATTGTCTCATTGCTTCGTTTTTCTTTTGTATGCTAACATACGTATCTTTTTAAGTTTTCGTAGGAAGAATATTTGTTGGCATACCACAGCCACAAATCAAAATACAGGGAAAATCAAGTCTTCTTAACATAGCCACTGCAGTACTAGTTCAAGTAAACATACATAAAGCAGTTAATAAACAAAAAAAAAAAAAAAAAAAATCAAAAATCTTACTACTCTAAATGGGGTTGCCGATAGTATTCAAAAGTGCAGGGAGAGGGGTCCAGGTCATGAAGTATTGCAATGTACGCTGTTATTCTTAGGACTACTACTTAGTACTGAGTACTCACTATTCAGTAATCATCACTTTTGTAAATTTATATTCTAGAAAAACAATAATTTCGAGTCTAAAATAATCTAACTAAAATTAAATCTTTTTCTGTTTCATCTTGCTGCAATATTAGCTTTTAAATTAAATTAAAAAAATACTTTTGTCCTTATGTCTCCATACTGTAGAACATCTTTCTTGCATAGGTATGTTCTGATAAACAATAATTTTGTTTTCTCCATAGAAGAGCAAAATTTAGTCATACCCCCCCCTTTTTTTTCCAACCCTTGCAGCAATATGAAATTTTAAAATTATTTTTTTTATTTATTTTTCTCATTATCTTCATACTATAGAACATCTTTTCAGCATAGGTAGGTTCTGATTAACAGTATTTTTGCTTTCTCCATATAAAAGCAAAGTTTACCCCCCCCCCCCACCCCTTTTTGGAAATTCAATTCCTTTGTGGGAGTATTAAATTTTAAATTAAAATTTTTTAGTTATTTTCCCCCTTACCTCCAGAATATAAATTATTTTTTCCACATAGGTAGGTTTTGAAATTCCCCCCAATTTTTTTTTTCTATCCATCCTAATATGTAAAAGAGTTGAAATATACTTACAATGAGACCAGGAAGAGGATTTGCAGTCAATAAGCAATGCTCTAACCACTCAAAATCTTCATACTGCCGTTGCACTATATACACCTTTTCATTATCTGTCTATAAAATTTTTTTTTTCTTTTTTTAGTTTTAAGAAATGCAAATCAGCCAATAGGACAGAAAAATATAATTATACATAAATGTGTTGTGTTTAAAAAAAAAAATATATATATATATATATACAAATAAGAATATTTTATAATCTTTATTCTAAAAAATCTCGCATTGAAGACAGCTATACTTACCAAAACTGTTCTGCAATAATTTTTGTATGGGTGTTTTTCCTACATTGTTTATCTTATGTAAAACAGTCGACTTTCTGAAATCTAGAGTTGCCCAATAAAATCCGGGTTTTTTTTTACAAAATTAAAATTTTTGGTACTGGAACTTAAAATTTGCACCTATAAAAATGCAAACTTCAAACCATAGACAAACATAAAATTAAGGTTTAAATCAAAAAGGGAACTTGGTACTGACCTCCAAAAAAATAAATGAATGAATAAATTTGCTTCTAAAAACTTTTACGGCATATTCTTTTGAATAAATAATTATTAGCTTAGCAAATTATAAGTAACAGAAACTTAAATGGACATACTATTAAAATATATTAAGCTATATCTATCCAATGTACAAAATTGTGCAAATTTCAAAATGTTTTGCTTTACTACATTTCTATTTAGAAATGTAGTAAAGCAAAACATATGGATATCATTTTGAAAAGATTTATCTTTACAAAATTAAAAAAAAGTTACATTATCCATGTAACTGGTTATCCCCCTCCCCCTAAAAAAGGCAATATAAGTAATAATTTTTATTAAAATATATCTATATACGGCAGTGTCGTACTACCAGCAGGGCAAATGGGGCAAATGCCCAGGGCCCACCCCAAAAATCTTGCGTCTTATACTTATAATTTTTCAATAAAATTACAAAGGACAAAAAAAAGATAAAAAAGTTAATTATAAAGCATGAACAATGAAAATAATTCAAATTTACATTTGTATAAATTAATTTAAACTTATTTTTAATTCTTCGAAATACTGTATGGTCAATGTAGCACAGGTGCGTAGCCAGGAAAAAATTTCGGTGGGGGGGGGGGAATGAACTTATATGTGTAAAAATAGACGGAATTTCATCACTAATCCAAAAATTTCGGGGGGGGGGGGGGACATATCCCGATATCCCCCCCCCCCTGGCTACGCCCCCCTGATGTAGCATACCACTATGTAAGAAAATAACTAACCAAATTTTGTAAAGAGTATTTTTTATGTTAAAAAATAGCAACTTTTTGTAATTCTTTGCTATTTTAAGAGATATTTACAAAAATGACTTTATAAAAAGTGGTTTTATTTCGCACATGTTAGCAACTGTGATATAGCATTTAGATTTAACTATCTGTTTCTTTGACATCATGTAACTGTATTAGTTTATTTCAGATTACTTAAAACAATTTGTGTTTGGAAGGGGTAAGATATTTAAAACTTTCAGTAAAAACCAATCTTTTTTTTTGAAGGGGAAGGTTATTGCAAGGGGCCCAATTTTTTTCTTTTGCCCAGGGGCCACAGTTGTCTTGATCGGGTTCCGATATAAGGAAAATAAAGTTAAAGTACAAAAAATTGTACAAACAGAAATGCACACCCTCCCAAAAAAGTATTTGAGTACAAGTCAAATTTCCTACATTGGTTTCATTTGTAAAACATTCTTCATCATAAAAAGAGCATGATGCAACAAATAACAATAACTTATATTTCATGCTGAGAATATTTAAAAAACTAATTAGTTACTCACTAAACTGAAGTGAGATATTTTGCTTTTACTTGAATACTTTTTTGAGTGGGTAAAGTAAAACAAAGCATGCAGATAATTTTTATTGCTTTAGACAAAGGTTTATCTTCTTATTCTGTAATTTAAGAAATTATATTATTAATGTTATTTATTATAAAAAATAAAGAAATTCCAGTGATTTAAATATAAAAGAAAATGTTAGAAATAAATTTACATAGAATTTCTCAAATTATTTTATTTTCTTTGTTTTTAAAGCAATATAAAAAATGAATGTCAAACCTACCTGCACATTTCTTTTTAATATTTGAATAATTAATGAATAACACAGAGTTAAGTTGTAATTTGTGATAATTCTTTTCATTCCATAATGTGTATATTCTTCTTTATTTTGTGGTATCGATTTATTAATCCAGTGATATCTATTTTCAACAGTTAGTGCAATACAGTGCACCCAGACCTGCTTTCATTATACAGCCAAGAAATTATCACATATTTGAATGGTTGTTTTATTTCTAAATATTCTAAAGAGGATATATTGGATATTATGTTTGCATAAACATATTTTCCTTTCAACAAAAATTAACTGATGCATTTATACAGCTCTATATCCTTTACGATTATATATTCTTTAAACAACTACCATTTTATAGAATACTGTTTGCCTGGTCATAGAAAATTTTATGACAAATTTCAACTATCAAAAATTACTAAAAATAACTTTTAAACAGTATTACGACTGGTAGAAATTTTATTTTTCATAAAAGCAACAGAATGGAATCATCGATTTTTTTAAAGAAATTAAATGCTTGTACAATAAATTAAATTATTTCAATATTTCTTTTATAATAATGCAAATAAATGCAAATCTTTTATAATAATGCAAAGTTTTATCTTAAAAAAAAAAAAAACACCATTTTCCCAAAAAATCCCTGGGTTTTTTAAGGTAAAGAACCTCCCCCGGTGGGGAAAATGGTTAGGCAGCAACTCTGGCAACCCTGCTAAAATCCACATCTCTACAATGCACAATAATTTTAGATGTAAACATTGGACTTGACAGTTACTATTTAAGTTACATCTTGAAATTCAAGTTATGTTGTGGAAATCAAGATCGAAACAAAAAAAAAATTTTATGACTCTAAACAAAGCCAGAACAGGAGGGAAAAAAAAAAGAAGGATAACATGAGTTAAATCATAGTAACACTCACACAAGTTGATGAAGAGATAATCTTAAGTATTTATAAATATTCAAGTCTTAGATGTTAACTCTGAAACTGAATCAAATGAAGGGGGGGGGGGGACCCTTGAGGAAGGTTATCTTGATATTTCAAATCTTAAGATTTCTTCCAAAATCAGTCATCGGATTCTAACAGAAAATATTGACAAGTAACAGACTAACAAAATATTTAAATTCAGATCAAAAGCCCTAAAACAAGCAGCAATTAATTTCATATTAGAAAAATTGGAAAATAAATAAAATTAAATAATTTTGTTTTTCATGTATTTTATATAAATGATTAATTATCTAAAGTAAAGCCTGAGAGTAAACTTAATTTTTATCTTTATTCAATAATAATATGTCTACTGTATTTGTAAAAGTTGTATACCTCCAACCTCCCTCAAATTTTCAGGCACTTTAAAACAGGGGTTGACAAAATTAAAAAAAAAAAAATCTTAGGAGGCAGAAAAATTTTTTAGAAGCCACATATTATTTGAATTATATTAATGAAAAAAAAAAAAAAAAAAACAAGAAAAACTAATAGCCAAGGAATATTTTTAGTCACTTGGGCAAACTGGTTTTTCCAAACCCTGCTTTAAAAACCTCATGAACCCAGGTTAATAAAACTTTATGGAAATATCTATATTATCAAAGAAGAGTGTGATAAATAATCAGAAAAAACAAGTAGAGTCTAAATAACAGAACTCAAATCTTACAGTTACGAGGACTATTGAAGGGACCAAATTTTATCAAATATGGTTCATACTATATCATCGAAACTTAAAACCTTTTATGCCCTAAATTATTATATGTGATGAGAAGTTTTAAACTTTATTTGTTTTATAATAATTCTATGCATTAGAAACATCTCATATTAAATTTTCTTTTGAATTAAAAACGAATTCTCAAATTAAATCAAATATCAAAATTCAGGAACTTAAAGATCCCATTGGACTTTTATTGCAAATATGTTCCGTAGCACAATTTTTCTAGTGTGACTTAAAAGTTCTATAAATACTAAAATTAGTTGCTGTTAACATGATAGAATGTAAAAAATTTTAGATGGAATTTACCTTTTGTGATTTTATAGTATATTTCACAACATCTCCATCTTTTTCAACTGTACTTGAAAATTTTACAGTAAATAAGGGTTCAAAAGGTTCAGGTGGCACAGGAGAGGAACATGTTGAAAATCCTGACACAGTTTCAAGGGTAGGAGAATTAGGTTCCGAACTAGAATTTTGATTTTTTTCATTTGCAGATGTGTTATCTGGTTGTTCCATATTCTAAATGGGAAGAAAAGAAGTTTTACAATTAAATTATATAGAATTTAATGTGTTAACAGTTGATTTCTAGCAAAAAGTTTAAAAAGAATACATTCTCTTTGAATCTTTTTCAAATTACATCACAAAAGAAAATTTGGAAGATACAAAGCTTCACATGTGAATAAATGTTTACAAAAAGTAAAGTGTTGCCAAAAAAAAAAAAAAAAAAAAAAGAAAAATAACTATACCCTTAACTACTGAATTATTCTAAAACAAGGTACAAAGTATTTTTCACGCCCCAAAACTTATTCATCTTGCATTATTTGTTCAGTCAAAAAAGAATAACTTATTTTTCTCGCTGAACCAAAGTAGACCCAATTAACAGTATGTTTATTTCATATGAATTTACCGATTTATTAAACAGTTTATGAACAGAACTTATGGGATAATTGCTTCTTTTGCCAGAGTCAGTGGCCTTATTTTCATCAATACCAATATGCACTGGGATTCACTGCAGAAACATTTCTTGTTCAGGTTTAGGACTTGGCCCAACAAACTGTATTTTTTGTACAAGCACGGAGCAACCCTTTATGATTATTGCTAGAAGAGCAACTTTAGAGTCAACTTTAGAAATAATTGATCCTGTCAGCTTCTGGGAGATTTACGTACTGATTTAGTGCAGTGGCGGTCTGTGGACAAAAATGTTAGTGCAAACGGAAACATATGAGCCCCCCCTTCCTCCAGAGAGGAATGGAAAATCTTTGTTACTGAATTCGAAAGCTGGTGAATTAAGCCCTCACTGAGGATAAAAAAAAAAAAAGAAATTGCATAAAAAAATGTAAGAGATCCTATTTTACTTCAGTGAAATGAACATAAATTTCAATCAGCCGCTCTTATCCACAAAATTGCATTAATCCGTGTCTGATTCGAAGTTTTCTTAGAATTTTCTTTTGTAATGATAACTTGAGAAGAAAAGAAAAAAAAAGAAAACTTACTTATTTTTTTATAAGTCAAATCAATCCTCCTTTCTTTTAAACTTGCGAATTGGTCAGTTATGTCATCATAAAAAGGCGTTGTTTTAGTTCAGATATCAATAATTTTAATTAAAAAACCAAAAAACACGCTTTAGTGATAAATTGAACTAACTAAAAGGCGAAAAATAATTCTTAATATAGAAATAAATGAATGAACGAAAACTAGTATTATTGTGAAAAAAGCGTGGGGTGCTTTGTGCTATATTTTTTGTACTAATTGTACCGATCGAATATTCTCAAGAACTGATATATAGAGCACCTCATGCTTTTTTCACAATAATATTAGTTTTCGTTCATTAATTTATTTCTATATTAAGAATTATTTTTCGCCTTTTAGTTAGTTCAATTTATCACTAAAGCATGTTTTTTGGTTTTTTAAACTATATATTTTTCACTTTTTAGTTTGATTTGCTATAAAAGCGTGTTTTTTAGTTATTTTTAATTGTATGTATTTAAAATTTATTTTTAATTTTCGATATCTCTCATAAGACACAAAGGAGCCGGTTCCAATTGTAAGTTGGAAAGTACAAAGAGATAATTTATTTTCACTGTGCACCAGTGACGTAGCCAGGATTTTACTGGTGGGCTGGGTATCAAATTTAAAGCTAAAGTTTAATTGTAAGCTAAGTAAAGGGCCTCACTTCGGGGAGGGGAGAAGCCCCCTGAGCCCCCCCCTCCGGCTACGCCCCTGCTGTGCACCAAAATCAACCAGCAGTTAAATGCTACCTTCCTCACTAAAAAGGAAAAATAGGTCTCTAATCACCAAAATCAACCTGCAGTTAAATACTACCTTCCTCACTAAAAAGGAAAAATAGGTCTCTAATCAACAAATAAAAGCGTGTTAAAAAGAATGGCCTTAACATGTTCTTGTACTCAACTCTTCCATAATGTGATGGATGACGATATTTTGTAAAAAAAAAAAAATGTTGTCGTGACCAGGATTCGAACCTGGGTTATTGCGGCCACAACGCAATGTACTAACCACTATACGATCACGGCCACAGAAAGGGTTTTCTTAAGATTGTAATGTTTGGAAGTGTTCTACTTTCAATCAGGATAAGAAATGAGGAAATTATTTAATCCTGGCGATCCTGATCAGGATAATCTTATAAGATTATTGTATTGTCACCGGTTCTTGATAAATGTACAAAGTTTGAATTAAATCTGTCTGTTTAAAGTGGGTCAAAATCGAGTCTAAAGGAGTCGGTTACAAACATACAAACATACATACAGGTGAAGCTAATAAAAGTGTGTTAAAAACTCTTTAAAATTCCTAGTGTTGACTCTAGAAAAAAAGGGCCGGGGGGGGGGGGGGGGGAAATTTCAAAAGGGGCACCCTGTTCTCAAAAAGGGCACTTTGGGGTTCCACGAGAATGCACAGGTAGATAACATATAGAAACTGGTTTGAAACGATCTGATCCCTGAAACTTTAACATGTAGAGTTGTAATATGTGTTCTGACTCACAACGCATTGCATGGTAAGATTTTTTCCAATTTGTCTTAGTTTTCCCCCCTTCTTTTGGAGAAAATATCCAGTAGAAGTAAATGTAAGGGAAACAGGAAAAATAATTTGTTGATAATATTTTGGTCTAAACATGACATACATATGTGAATTAAATCTACATAACTAGAAGTTTTGATTAAAAAAAAAAAAAAAAAAGAAATTTTAATATAAGTAATGTTGAATTTTCTGCTTATTTTTTTTTCTCAAAATTACGTGACGTACATGTTTATTATTTATAAGAATAGTACATTTATTGAAGAAGGTTTCAGAAAATTTTAGTCAGACATCATTTGTTAGGCAGTAGAGGAAGGCAGAGGGACTGTTAATTTTTGTTCTTCCATTTTATCACACTACTGGACCACAATTACTGAATCTCATTCATATACGATATTTCACCTATATTGGTACAAACTTTTAAACAGAAAAGGACTGTCAGTATAAGTGGATTAGGATAGATGAGTTTAGCATGTAATAAAAATAACAAAATTTCTGCAATGCAGGATGTATAAAATTTAATTATATAAATCAGAATTTTATTTAAATTCTTTTGTTTCCAATAATTATTGAATGAGTACCAAGTAAAGATTTTCAAAGTTACCCTTATAACTATTAGACATTATTTAAAATTGCATCAAACAATTCAACTCATCCATCAATTGATAACTACAGAAATTGGGGAAATTGAATTCAGAACACAGAAGATTGCTGGAAAAAATGACAGTCATGCAAATTTTGTAATACATCCAATGGTTGGAATGTACAACACCATATCAAATCAAATTACTGAAATATATTTGTTATTCCTCTTTCACTTCTAATTTAATGCTTGCTCATTCATGAAAAGTGAATATAAGTTTTTTAAAAAGTACTATTTCTTTAAAATAAATAAAAATAATTACTACATTAAGTTTTTTAGCAGGTATAAAATTATTTTTTTTTAACTCACAGAATTGTCCAAAAGTATGAAATAAAGTTTAAAATATTTTCAATAATTTATTTTTCATAAAGCTTTATTTTTAATTTCTTGTAACATACTTAAAAAGGTCGCTTTAAAAACACTAAATTTTCTTTCTTAAACCTTGCTTTAATCTTTTTAAAATAAAAAAAGTAATCAATAGTTTATTTTAACTATCAAATGTTTTTAATCTAATATATAAAATTCTCCTGTCCCAGTGTTAGTCACCTAACTCCTCCGAAACCACTCGACCAATTTTAATGAAATTTTCTATGTATATTCGTTAGGTCATAGAATAGGTTTTTAACTATGTCTCATACCCCTAAGTCATAAGGGCGGTCCACCCCAAAATGTTTAGCCCCCGAGTGCTATTCATTTCAATCAGGATTTCTGTGTAGACATTAGCGTCTCGAATCACTTTTCAAATGTGTTTGCCAGATAATGTGAAGAGGGGGGGGGGGGGGGGGGGAAGTTAAAATGTTGAAAGTCGCACAAGGTTTGCAATTTTTGATAATTGATCGCTAAATGTGGTGCCAAAACGCGACAATTTATTATAAATATATTTCGCGTATAGTTAGAAAACGCCTGGCGTATATTGTAAAAGAGTTTTATTAGGCGATTTTAATATAGATTTCTATTCCGAAGAATTGCTCTGTGGAACAAGAAAGGAAAACACGATACTCTCATGGATTATGATGTCCATTCCAAACAGTATTTAAAATGTCTTTCCGGTGTAGTTGGAATATGCCTACAGGAAGAACATGCCTGGAGGAAATTCTAAACAGTTTCAGGTGGCGATTGTAAGATAGATTTCGATTCCAAAGATGTGTTTTATGGTTCAAGAAAGAGTTGATTCCTATTTTAGCGCCCCCACTCTCGCCAACCTAAAAAATTCCCGTACTTTGGCGAGCTTTGCCGTCATGGGTTCTCTGGGAGTTATGCACAAGTTTCAACGGTACATGCGTATTTTCA